>JASSRZ010000053.1:18796256-18808952 GCA_032164315.1 Malacoctenus gilli | reverse complement strand
CACACACACACACACACACACACACACACACACACACACACACACACACACACACACACACACACACACTGACAGACGCCTACATGCCTACGTGCCTGAAACAGTCCTCCCAACTCATCTGGCATCATATCAAACCAGATCTGATATTTGGCAGCCTGGATTTATTTGTTTGTTTTTCTTATCAAGTCCCATGCTGCAAAGAGGGAATGAAGAGTGGTGAGAAAAACAAAACAAGAGGCAGGAACGCTGTACTTTCTCACAAGCAATTTTTTTTGTTTTTTTTCATATCAGTCACCTTGGTACTTTAGAGGGTATTTTCGAAAGCTGCAAACCTGTGTAAGGTATGGAGACATTGTACATCTTACTCTGAAACATAAAATCTTTATTTTCCCAGCACAAGCTATGTTAACTCTTTTAGCATTTAGAAACCACACATGTCAAAGCCGTGTCGGGTTTGGTTTAGTTAGTATGTTGCGGCGTTGGAAATGTCCTGATAGAGAGCTTGTGGTACCAGAAAGGGCACAGGACTGTTAAGAACACATTTTTGACACCTTGTTTCACCCATTAAATGTCATGTGTTATTGTGAAAATGACCAAAGGGTGAAAAAACCTGACATCTGGTGAAACATTGGAGGTATTTGCCCGGCTTTGTGGCGGTAAACCTCACTGGTGTGTCAGAGAACTCTGCGTCCTTCTCTAAGTGTTCCAGCGGGGCCAAACAGAACATAATGTGCTCCAATAGTTCGGACAGATAACGTAAACGATCCAACTAATCGACAGCTTGGATTTCTTGCTCACATCCCAAACATTTACTGGAGAAAAGTGTCCATCCTTGATTGTTTTTGTCCTTAACCTTTGATCAAAAGAAACTCCTAACTGGCTTCTTACAAGATAACTACTCACACGCTTTTAAGTAAAATTCCTTGGTCGTCCAACAGTGGTTTACACCGTCGTCCCCTGTCAGGAACTTTAATGCGGCGATCGACCTTTTCCAACTTTTTTTTTTTTCCTCTGGAAGTGCGGCGCACAAAAATAGAACGAGGGCTCCAAGGGCGACACGTCTCCCTGACAATGCAACTTATTCTCTCTCTCGCCCGTGAGACGAGCTGCCAGTTCTTTTATTCACCCTCTGAAAGAAGGTATGTCCACGTGCCTCCATAATAGAGCAATTATCCTGCTGGCTTGTAAAAAGTCCTCAGGCAATAAGAAGGAGACGGCTCGAAGAGTTACAACAAAGTCTCCCGGATTCATTTGGAATACACTTAGTTTGGCGTCGCAAAACTTCTGCCCGTCGACTCACATTAACGTCTCGGGCGAGGCTGGGGACATTTGACTCCGGCTTTCATTAAGTACGAGTGTGAACGACAGTTATCTGCGCAGAGTTCTTATGTTAAGAACTGGATAGTGTGCAAATGGAAGAAAAGTTTGGATATGAGGTCACATGTTTGCAAAGCCTCATTCACACCCACTGTACACGCAGCAATGGGCGGAGCCTGGAAAGGGGAAAATAAAGACAGTAAATCAGGCTGGAGGCCACGTTGGCACGGTAACAAAAAACACGTTCCCCAAATATGGAAATTAGTATCCTTCGAAAACGCTGCAGTACATACAACGAGCCTCAAGGGGGAAGAAAAAAGCGACACGAGGGAGTCGGAAAATGTTGCGATGACGAGTCCACGAGTGAAAAAGGAAACACTGGTGTGGAACGTCGGCTCACTCACATCAGCTTTTTTTCTCCTCTCCAAAGTCGCTGTCGGAACGTGTGTTTGATAAAACGCGCTGATGCATGCTTCATTGGCGTTTTTGGCAAGACTTGTGTTCTGCAGGTATAAATAATGCCTGCAGCTGGTTTGACCGTCTTCTGTCTCTCCACTCCCGTCCACGTGCCATGTGTTGCTTTGCTGTGTTTGTCACTAAACGATGATGTGCTGCTAACATGCGGACGTGTGGGAGACCAAATGGGACGGCGGTCAAAGATGGAATAAGATCCGTCCTTCTGATTTCAAAGTAGAGGAACAGGTGCAGACAATGATGCACAGAGGCCCAGTAACAGCAGGGCCCATTTGGGTGTCACATTATCTGGAATTTATATCATTATAGGTAAAAAATTGATAAGATAACATTGCTTCATAGAAATATTGGGTAGTTTAAACAGCTTATTGTGTTGAAAGACTTACAAGTGTTTTCGTCTGATAGCATTTCTGTCATAATCTCGTGTAAATCGAGTATGTAAAGGTTTCCAGGGCTGTTTTCTCTCTTTATTTCTTTTTATTTGTGTTTTTTCTTTTTTCTATCAAAAAACGACAGCTCTTGTACACTGCTTCTTTCACCTCAAGACTCATTTCAGCTCTGAAATGCGCGAGAAAAAAAACCATGTTCGTATCTGAAGAGGCAGCAGCTGAAGGCGTCTCATTCAGGAGACTCACACACAGGAGAAGCACTGCGGAGTCATTCAAAGAATAAAGAACAGAGCAGGACATTTAGAGTGGGACTCCACGGGTCCGGGCGGAGGTGAAGTGTTTACTCCCAATCTCTCCAATCTCTCTTTAACTCTTACAAGCTGTCAATGTTATTACGCCGAGTCCTCAAGTCAAACCAGTCCAACTTTCAGAACCACTCGCAGCTTCACCGGCTCTCATCTGACCAGTAAAATCCTGGCGTGATAAAGGACACACAGGATCCCTAACTCTTGTTTGAGAGCAAACGGGAATCGATGCATTCACTCAGTGTTTGAATATAATCCACTTGTTATGAAACCTCCCGAAGTGCGACCTGAAATATCTCGAGAAAGTCAGAAATGCGCTTTGCCTCAAACCTTCTGCTTGTCCTGGTTTGACCTCGGGAGTAGAGAAGCGAGAGCTGGAAGGGAATGATCATTTTGCGAGTTGTCCTACGAGTTAATGTTGGAGACAGATCGCTCAAACGTTGACTCGCATGAGTGGCGAGTTGGAGATAGGTTGCTACATAGTAACACCATTTATTTTCTCCGTAATTGCATGAGAACTGAATTCGAATAAATGAAAATAGAGATTGTTTGTTTGTTGTCTCTTCCCTGAGCATAGATGTGAAACAGCTCTGTTTACAGCCTCTTGGAACTGCAGGTATTTTTGTCCTCTGCAGCGAGTGGAAGAATTTCAGCTCTAACTGGCTATTTCTGTGTGTGTGTGTGTGTGTGTGTGTGTGTGTGTGTGTCCTGCAGCTGTGCAGCAGAGATTACAGATGGCTCTCAGTACTTTGTCCTGTTGATGATCACAGATGGAGTGATATCTGACATGGTCCAGACCAAGGAGGCTGTGGTCAATGTGAGTAAACAAACACACCGACACACACCGACACACACAAGCACACCGACACACACACACACACACACTTGTCTCTCTCTCTCTCTCTTCGAAGTGAAACAATACCTCGCTTCAACTTAGGCATCATAACTAGGGGCCTCAAATTAGCCCTTTTTTCACTCCAAAGAGCCCTAATATTACATCGACACCCTTCAAAAACAAACAAACAAACGAAAAGTTACCGTGCCCGTCCTTTCGAGCCTCACGACTTCGTATGCTCACTACACACACACACACACACTACATAGAAGGATACCAAGGCTCTTCTGGTCCCGGTCGCACCTGCATCCAATGTGCATCTGACCACCTCCCTTTTCATGAGTAGCACTGGCCAGAGCTCCATTAAATCCCTTCAAAATAATAGTTGTTCCACTTTTTTTTCCTCACTGCATGTTGCCGCGGTAACTTCCTCCCAGCAATTAGCGCTCGGTGATAACTGCCGCCTTCGAAGCAAATTCCTCGGCGCCGCTCGAGCTTCCTTATCGGGATTCTTTTCAGGGAGCGAGAGCGAGAGAGGCGCGTGGCCGCTGCCTCTATTAACGCGCTCATTGTTAGCCGCGGTACGCGTGAGTTTGAACAACCTGTCAAAATCATGTTCCAGAGGTGTCTCAGCCAATTAAGTCAATCCTGAGTGGTTTCTCCCCGCAGGCGGGGCAGAATATTAAAAGCAATGGATTTGTTCGCGTCTCCCTCCTAATTATCCAACGCGGACTGTAAACTTTCCTGACTGTGCACTGTTTTTTTGTCGTTCTCTTTTTGCCCGCCTCCTGAACAGGCAGCGTCCCTCCCCCTGTCCATCATCATCGTGGGCGTCGGGCCTGCCGAGTTCGACGGTGAGTGTACCGCGAGTCGAAGTCCAGAGGACCAGAGTGGACACACTCTGGTGGCATTTCATGCGGCAGTGGTTCGGTTCACAGCGGGCTAGTCGGCCGGCTCTGACCTGCCGGCCTGTTGGACCTAACCCCACCCGCCCCCTTCCCCTCCGCGTCAATGACCCCGTTGGCCTTGGAACAGCTTCATGTAGGCTGAGCGGGAAGGGAAACGGACGTATGGACGAGCGTGTGACGGCCGCTGAATTACAGAGCAGGATGTGAACTGAATCGTTCCCTCTCTGTCTTGTTTCCGAGCGTTTAACGCTTGATTGATGTTCGCGTCCCGCTCCAACATGTCACGTTCATATGAATAAACCATTATCAGGCCGCTGCGGCAATCTCGTCACGACCTGCTCGTCGCAATCAGGTGTTTCCTGACATGTAGGGACGAGATAGACGGGCCAAGCGTGCATGTGCTCCCAGAGATTCAGATGGTGTGATTGGCAATCAGACGTTTCCTCTGGATCTGCAGGCTGGTCTCGATCCAAACATAAATTACCGCGCCTCCTAAACAGGGTGTCGCTGAGAGCGAAAGAGACAGAAAATCAGATTTCTTTTCCTGCAGAAACATTTCGGCTTTTTCTTGGTAAACAAACATGAACACAAACTAAATAAACATGTCGAATGAGAAGAATTAAGTGAATGGGGAAAAAAATTAAACATCAAAGGAAAAAGAGGAGGAGCACTGAACCGACACAGACAGAGAAGGGATCGTGCTTCTTCACAGGAAGAATTGCAAAGAAGGAAATGGTTTTTATGGCATTGTGACGCTGTATACAAGAAATCAATGTGAAGTGCTGAGAAACACCAAACAGTGGACCGCAGCGATCATCAGGTCTTCAGGCGGAACTGTAACAAAAACCAAATCGAGCAGGAATCTCTGCAGGAGCCGAGAGTGGCTTCAGAAATCCATTGTCCTCTCCCGCAACGATGAAGGCGATACCTGATCCGGAGTCGCAGCTTCGCCTCCGTCCTAAACGGCGGTGAGATGGAAAAGCCTCCTGTGGTCGGGTGAATCCAAATTGGAAAATCTGCGATCGAGGAAGGCGTCCGTCCCCCTCGTTATCAGCCTCGCGCTTCGAAAAAGCCAAATCCGCGATGCCTTGCGACGTGCATCAGCGCACATGGTTTTAAGTGACTCGCACTGCCGCGGAGGCTTTGTTAGCGTAAGCAGGAACACGTTCTGCCGTCAAAACGGTGCCTCACTTTGCTTCTTCTGAGTGGACGTTCCCCAAATTTCTATGTGCATGTGACCCGTTCTGCCACGAAGACCTGTGGCCCGCTGACAGCGTTGCAGAGCATCAGTAGAGTGAATCAAAAAACCCTGCCTAAGCCGGGAATGGAGGGAAAAAAACCCACCATCACTCCATCTCGCTCCTTTTTGCAACAATGGGAACTAAACAACTTACAGAGGTGCCGGCCTGGCTTGAGACTGGCAGGCCACCTCACATGATGTGCCAGAAGGAATGTGTTGTCATTTGGGGGGGGGGGCAGTCTGAGAGGGACCTTGATGACCTGGCAAGGAATCCGGTGCTCCGTGGGAGATAGGGGAGGAGCTAAAGTGTCCAGGGAGAGCTCGTAGCACCGCCGCTGCTCACCCGAACAGAAGCGAACCGGCTCAAGTGGCTCGAGCTCCTGACCACCCCTCTGAGGAGGTATCAGGGGCCCCACGATGGGGGGGGGGCCTAAGGAAACAAAAGTGGGACTGTAACCCTTGTTCACAACCTGAAATCCAGAATTTGTGGGACGATCCAGTCAGTCCAAATCAAAAATCAAGATGCAGCAGCGTGCCACATGGCGCGTCGGTTTCTAGGTACCCTCGAAGACACACAGCCAATCATGGTCTTGTCAGCTGAGAAAGCAGGAAGTGAAGCAGATCGGCAGGCGGAGCACATCTGGCCGCTCCCCCCTTCGAGAGGCGTGCGTGGAATAAATCCCAAATGGAAGCGGGGATTCATTAAACGCAGCAGCCTCGACTTTGGGGGAGACGCAAAACAAGTCATGTTTGGTATGAACTGCAGCATTCCCACGTCAGCCTTGACTTTTACTCGACCTGATGGCGCTCCAAAAAAAAAAAGAAGGAAACAGGTGCAGCAGCTGGATCATAATTGGCTCTTTATGTACGACCGGTATCCCCGCTCGCCTTTTCCGGGGAGAGCTGCCGGTGGAAAGTCAATGAAGTCAAGTGTGCAGGCGCCGTAGAGGCCACGGATCAATGAAGGACTTTTCAGCAGGTGGGGGGCTGGGGGTGGGGGTGGGGGGTTGCCGGAGCACGTCCGCGGTCCGTCGCTGCCCAGTGGGGCGTGACGACTTGGCGTCTCATCATTTCTTCCGATCGCCCATGATTTTAGACCTGTTTAAGCGGTGGAGCGGCGGGATCCGTGATGAGGGCGCTGCGGCGAGCTCAAGGAGGTCACGGCAAGGGGTCGAACCTGCTTAATAGCACCTCGGAGCACGTCGTGCCTCCGCACGGCACTGCCAGGACTAACCGGCGGCGCTCGACGCCAGTTGTTTTTTTGTTTTTTTTCCGGCGGTTTGTCTTTTTCGACCCCGTGCGGCGGCGCCCCTCTCCAGCCGCGTTCCCGCGCCTTTACCAGATGCGACTCATCCGCCGCCAGGCACACGCTTGTTTGCGAAGACCCCTCCGAGAGCGACAACCTCCAGCCGGGCACAATTTGGGAAGCCGGCGCCTGCATTCAGCCACGGCGGTGCGGGGCTGCCTGAAAGCACTCCTGCAGCTCCAGTGCTATTATTTTCATTTTTTGGGGGGGCCTGAAGTGTAATTGTGCATCCTCTTTGCATGAGGGAAAGGGAAAAGAAATAAATAAATAGAAGCGTTCGAACCATTCTGTGCTCGAGCACCAGCCCGCGGTCCCCATGCTGCGTTCCACTTCGGCAATTATGTTGCGAAAACACAAAAGAACATCTCGTACCTTCTTTGTATTCTCCCCCAGCGCTGCTCGCACTGAGTCACACTCCCTCTGTTGCTTTCCTTTCCCCTCGCAGCCATGGAGGAGCTGGATGGAGACGAGGTGAGGGTATCTTCCAGAGGACGCCTCGCTGAGAGAGACATCGTTCAGGTACTCCTTGTAATCCCGCTTAACTTCGCTGGTTGGACTCGAGCGTGTTTATGTCAACAGCCTCAGCATGGGGGCCACATATACCCCCCCAACCCACAGCCACCTACCCCAGAGAAAAGCTTACATTCACAATATGCACTCACACACACACACACACTCTCTCGGGACTTGCTTTATAAAGTGTACAATGCCTGTCCATGGTGGCGCCATTGAACGGGCCTGACAGTGATGTCTTGGTCTGCAACAGCGTGACTGACGGTTCACTTTACCTTCGCGACCTTTGAGAAGGATTTGCCGCATTTCCTCTTCTAAATTCGGGAGCTGGAAATGTTACGGCAGCCACCTGAGGGAATATGCGAAAGTTTTCCACAAACTGTGTCAAGATTGTCTGGTGTGTCGGGATTCAAAACAAGATAGAGAGTGGGAGGAAATTTGAAGCGCCACTTCTTCCATCACTCTTGTGTCACTTCTGGAAAACAGTGGACCCGAATGAAAACGTGACCCAGCGTGGAAGGTTGAAAGTCTTGTCGATTGCATGAGAAGAAGGGCGAACAGCTGACTTGGCGTTGCACCTTTGATATCGGTGAGACGCGCAACACTGAACCGGAACTGGTTAACGACTCCTGACTACTCAATTCATTGTGAAGTTGAGTTATTTGAGTTCATAATTGTGGGTTTGATTTACTTCATACTCTTGCAACTCATCACTCACCTCCTGTTCCCACAGGCTCCACCAGGGGCCACAGCTTGGTGAATCACTGATGACTGATGAGCTTGGCATGAGGAACTTGATTGCACACCGGCACCAAACTCGGGAACTCGGCCTTGGAGCGCTGATGGATACTTTTGCTCTTGAGAAACGCATTGAACAAACAAACCGTGAACATCTTGTGACGGCGTAAAACTAAACATCCGCCAGAGAATCCTTCACTCTAAAGCTCTGGGCCTTTCATGCCTCCTTCTTCAGACACACCAACAGAAAAAACCAGGCTGGCCTCGGCAAAGCATCGCAGAACAAAAAAAGAAACGAGTTAAAAAGAGAGATGCTCTCCGTGCACCTCCACTCAAGACACTCTGTGTAATATCGTGTCCGATCTCTGCAAAGAGTGCGGCCTTTTGTAGAAATTGTTGCGCGGTGACTTTTTCCAAGAGTGAGTGCCGACCGTGCCGCAGCCGATAAAGCCATTCCGGGCCGGGGCTGTTTCCACGGAGGCTTTTAGAGATATGAGAAGCAGAAATTGGAAGCCGGTACAATAGCCAGAGATAACAATGTACCTTTGAATATTTGGGATAGCGGCGGCGAGGGGCGCCGGCCAATCAGCTGGCGGGGGCCATCGGGTACAGTGATAAATGAGCACTAAATGTAATAAATGTCGTGCGTGGAGTTAGACTGGAGGCATGAAAGAATTTGAGATAGCGAGAGTTTGTTGGAGTATCTAAAGCAAGTTTGCAGCTTTTTGTTCGGATTTAGGACCCAAAGGACAAAATGGCTCAACAGGGGCCTCCAACCAGGTTTCAGGTCACGGCTGTCTTTGAAATAACATCTCTCAAAAGTGTGAAAAAACGATTGTTTGTGTGCTGGTAAAGTTTATCTTTATCTCTCCAGCTTCTCTTTTGATGCTGCTGAGAGGCTCTGTATGTAGGACAACTGCGAAATGTGGAAAAAACACCAAAAAAATCAAAACAGCGTCTGACAGTCACGACAGACGACGCTGAAAAGTAGTATTTGTTTCACCCACTGAGTAAAACCAGATATTTCCCCGCGCCACACCTGTCGATCTCTCACAACACGGTCGCGGCAACAAGAAAAACGACCACTCCCTGAATCGCCTCCCGACTGTAAATTACAGCGATGGCTCCGCAGACATGGCGAACAGCCACATCTGTCCCGTCTTTGAGCTCCAGCTGCGCTGCTTTTTCTTTTTTTCCCCCACGCGCGCGTCCGTTCAGTCCGTCTCACCGACAGCAGCGCTCCCAGCCGCACGCGCCCGGCGATTATCCGATCGCCCCGAACGTCCTTATTACGGTAATGTTTCAATCAGGATGTTTCGCCGGTGCGAGACAAAGTGCTCGCTCGCTTCACATTTCACGCTTCTCTTTTTCGCTCTGATTGATTCATTAGGAACTCGTCTTGTCGGAGTCGAACTCAGTTTTTCGGCTTCCCCCCCGGTCTGACACGAGAAGTGTGCAGCAGGTGTTTTTATTCACAGAGGTTTCACACGACTATCACTGTCACTAAAAGTATAAAGTGTCGACTGTTGCTACCCTACGGAATGTGAAGCAGGACAGCGGCACGCAGGGAAGTCTGGGAGCACGTCTCTTTTTCTGTGCATGTCATGATCGCACTTTGTCTCCAAAACAAACATTTTACTTCCTAAACAGGACAAAGATTTCGGAAAAAAACTCTTAATTTGAAGGCTTGTGCTTCAGAGTGAGTTTGTTCACGTGCACGCAGTTGTCAAACCAACCTTCTTTCTCCTCTTCAATGCAAACATGCAGAAGAGAAAGTTTTTCGACCAACCACGCGTGACTCCTCCCTCATGTTACATCGCGTATTGAAGTAGTCTGAGTCGACGCAAAGAGGAAAACCGCATCAAAACTGAATAGAGGGAACAGACTTTACTTTCAGTGCATGAATTTACTTTACCTGCTGCATCCAATCGAAAAAGAAAACACCTTCTGCTTCTCGGTTGCCACGGCGAGTGATCAAAATTGAGTTTCTCACAATAAACAAAGGTTCCGACCACAACGAGCGTTCCTGTTGTTGTTTTTGAGACTAACAAATTTTGGAACATGTGCAAAAACACTCCGGTGTCTTAAAAACAATTCCGGCGGGCCAGCTCAGGACCGGGCCGACTCGGTTACGCCGAATAATTGTCCCCTCCGGGCAGGTTTTTGTTTTATTCATCCTCTCGCTCATCTGCATCCTGTTTGCTTTGGAGTCGGTAAACACCGGTGTCATTTCAGAACCAGCCACTCCCTGCACACCTGCTGCTCCTTCCCTCATTACCGCCGCACCATATACGCCAGCACCTCCTCCACCGCCCCCCCCCCCTTCCCGGCCTTCTTTGGCTTCGGATTGTTTGCTGTAGAAAAGCTTCCGTTTCCCCATCATGATTTTTTTTTGGTAAAAAAGAAGCTTTTCCCTGCCTTTCGATTGCGGCTTCGTCCTTCAGAATCACTGGCCTTCTGGAGGAGATGAAACACTTTGATTTCTTGGGGTGGGAATCATTTCCTAATTTCCATCCGTGCGGGTCGCGAACGACGGAAAATGAACCTTCGAAATGTTTAAATGAGCTCATTCAGGGGCGCGCACATTCATCACGGCTGCTCCCGCCGTCTGCATCTCCAACTCCGCGTGGTGGGACTTTGAAGCACGCGGCCAATCGCGTTATCTAATGAAGGCTGTCACTGATGAGAATTTCTGCGGGAAGGGCGAAGGTGTCCCCTGTGCTCTGGGCGGGTCCTTAATTAAAGCTTCAGAAGCAAGGGCAGCTTCAAAAATCCATCACCGAGCGATGCGGACGAATACCTCTCGTCCTCGGTATCATTACTTCTCCCCCCCCACCCCCAACCCCCGCCCTCCCCCCCCGGTCAGGCACCAGGTGCCAGACGCCGCGCGAGCGTTCTGCAAGGAGCTTGTTTCGGTTTCCATTTCTCACGCCTCAAACAAGTCCGCGCGCCGTCACCCCAAAATGAGTCGCAGTCTGGATTCGCCTGTTGTTTTATAGACCCTCAAAAGTGGCTCCATTGACGTCGCCAGGAGGCACAGGGTGTGTGTTCGGGGACCCGAATAACACCCCCCTCCCCCCCATTTCACGTGACAGTCTCATTATGGTCCCAGGCACCCACAGGCTAACCAGTACTCCAGAGTCATTATATAAAAATGGAAAAAAAAAACCCACCACCAACAATCTTAATTTCAGGGAGTCATTTCTCAATTACCAGGTTCTCCACAAGAGGTGTCTGAAATGGGCAAAGCCCCCCCCTCTCCCCTTAGTGACCCCTCTTAGATATGCATAATATTTAACAGTAACAGTCCTCTAAAGCCTGGCGCCTCTTCCTCCTCCTCCTCCTCCTCCTCGTGTTGCAGAAACGCTGCTACAGACCTGCCAATCAGGTCCGAATCACGCACCTGATTGGCTGCGCCTGCCTGGTAGCAGAAACCCAAAGCAGGATGTGAGCGCAAGAGAGGAACGCGCCAACTGGCTTCAGCGGGGATTTGAGGACATTCGGCTTCACTAATCAACCCCAAAAAATCGCATGTTCTTGACAGATACGGCTCATTTTAATTCCAGACTACAAAGCGCTGTGAAGGCAGAACCCAACATAAGGAGAACAGAGTGCTGCAGCAACATGTGTGAATCTAACCAGTGTCATCCTGAAGCTCTGCAGAAGAGCACTTGGTTACAACCAGGTGCTCTCTGGAACCGTGCAGGACCGCCGCCCTCCAGGACCAGGAATGCCCACCTCGGGACTTTGGCGGCCTCAAATAGAGTTGACTCTCAAATTGCCCGGTTCTTTAATTTCAAAGAACGCTGCTTCTGTCTGTGGGTGAGAATTTTGGTGTGGTCACTGAGTGTTTGGCTCCACCAATCGACTGAGCTCAGAGGGATCCTCAGTTTTCCTTAGAGACAATCTGGGAAAGTGGAAAAGCTTTGTCGCCGTTCCTTTGGGAGATCTGAGCTAAACACTGTTCATTTGGTTGCACGGAGGGATTCTTTGGGATTTAAGAACAGGTTAGAACTGTTCCACCTCTCTAACAAGTTCCTTTTATGTTTTTTGTGTGTATGAAACAGCAGAGAGTGATGAATAAGCCAAAGCAGCTTGAGTCTGAGTCACACTCGAACCTGAATGATGTGTCTTCAGGTTGGTGAGGGAACTCGTCTCCCCCTCTAATACATTGGACCGTGTTTTTCTCACCAGATCGTACTTCAGTTAATTCACTGTCATCATCCGGCAAACAAATTACCAGCTCCGTCTGAAATCAATGCGGGACCCTGCTGGGAGAGTAATCGCCTTTGGATGAATCACACTGTAACGTTCCTGCACGGTTGTGGAATAACAACAATTCTGCGCTCGTGTCTCCCCCCTCCCCCCCTTTTTTCTTTTGTTTACTCGCAGTTTGTCCCTTTTCGAGACTACATCGACCGATCTGGCAACCAGGTCCTCAGCATGGCGCGTTTGGCCAAGGACGTCCTCGCCGAGATCCCCGACCAGCTGCTGTCGTTCATGAAGAGCCGGGGAATCGAGCCGCGCCCGGCCCTCTCCTCCTCCCCGCTACCGGAGCTGCACCGGCACATCTGAGCCCCCACCCCCTCGCCTCCATCCCCCTCCCTCCAACTCTCCTGCCCCCCCCCTATCACTTAAATGGAGCAGCAGGAGCAGCCCACACCCTCCCTG
>JASSRZ010000053.1:18774845-18785873 GCA_032164315.1 Malacoctenus gilli | reverse complement strand
CCCCCCCCCCCCCCCCCCCCCCCCCCCCCCCAGGGGGCCTTTGGTTGCCCCCGTTGGGGAGCTCGGATCGAGCAGGGCGGAACTCTTTCATTAGATCTTTTCATGAGGTTCCTCTCATTAGATCGGACCCGCAGTCCATCAAGAGGGCTGTTGAAAGGAACGAGCCGATGAAGCGGCGACTCTTTGACAGAGGCGCTTGCCACAAACGTGCGTGCGGCGGTGCGATAGCGCCGGGAAAAAGGCCGGACGCCGACATTTGTTGACGACAGAATTGGCTGACGACCTTGAGCGGCAGGGTGACGCACTCTGGACCGGCCGTGTTTTTATAGGTTAAGCAAATGAAAGGAGGGGGGGGGGGAGGAAGAGCAAACAAGTGCAGCAGGTACGGACCGCGGGCGATTCAGGGCGATATCTGTGTTCTCTTCAGTATCTGTGTTCTCGCTTCCCTCGTCACGTTGAAGTGACCATCCAGGGTCCACCATGAGGTTATAGAGGAGCTAGAAACCCTGTTGTGTTGAGCTTCGGTGTATATTTGCAGAAAAGTGAGTCTCTGTGGGGGGGGGGTGTTGCGTATAATGTGCGTCACGTCTGTGGTTAGGGTTCGTTCACCTCTCACTCTTTAGTCGCCAAGCTCACTGGCCTTTGGACCTGCCCCAGAGAGGCCACGGACCCCACGTATTACAAGAATCATCATTTCTACCTCAGTCAACAGTAGTGACTGCGATTTTTAGCATGCGAATGTCGCCGCTGAAATAATCCAGTATCATGAAGGAGTATTCTGAGATAAAATCCAGCACAAAAAAAGAGATCTGCGACAAATTTCGAATGGCCGCATCGGCACAAAAATACGGCAAATATTTGTTTTTTTAGAATCGATGCATTAAGAGTGAAAACTTTCCTGTGTACTCCAAAAAATACATGTGACAGCTACGTACTTCCTCACATGCTGAGTAGATTATGAGTGAAGTCAAATTTTCTGATAAATGTCAGGTCAGAGGGTTTTGTGTGAAATTATGTGGCAAATTGAAGATGCTATCAAGTCGCATGAATGTCAACTTATAATAATATTTGAACCTTTAACCTTAAATTTGCGTGTGATGAATAAAAAGTAGTTGTAAACTCGCGCAACTTGTTCCAACTTCCTGGTTGAAACAAACAAGAAGAAGCTGTGCGAGGGAGCAGACGCGTGTCTCAGTTTCTCGCCGATGTTTGAAACGCCCCGCTACGTCTCCCTCATGAAATGCTCCCCCTACATACGGTGTGATATGAAACTTGGTATTTATTTGTCTGAGTAGGTTTACTGCGTGGAAAGCTGCGGCTCCACGCTGTTTCGGCCCGGGTTTGTGCGGGTCGAAATCCCCTAGACACGGATTCCTTTTGGGTCAGGGGGTTCCCGAAAGCCCACAAACACTCCGTCAAGCTTCGAGCTGTCAAAACATTAGAGTGAAGCCAAACAGCATCGTTACCGAACAGGAAGAGAATCGTTTGAAATGAGCGCAGCAGCGCGTAACGCCATGACGCTCTGCAGAAAGCCTGAAGACTCAAGAGTCGTGATTGAACTGGCGACTGGTGGGATTGCTGCCGTCCAGGACCAGGAGTGCTCCTTTGTCAAAGCCTCAAGCGCCACCCGGTGGAGCATGATACACTTACAAAAACGCAGACGCTGGTGTCAAATTACACCTCTGTGGTGCACAGACTTTCAAAGAGAGGCCTCCCAGAAGCTACACAATCAGAGATTATTGGGACTTTAACTGTCTTGAAGACACAAAGGTCTCATTGAGAAGGAAATTTGTCATCGCGCCATGAGGTCACTGAGCCGGGCTAAAACAATGCAGTTATAATGTTACAGTGCAATCGCCGAGCCCGGGAAGACAAAGGAAGTGGCTGCGGTGAAGAAAAAATTGAGAATGAATAGCCTCGTCTGTCCTTAACTGCCATCCGGCCAGCTGAGCAGGATTAACCAAGACATTTTTGATACACGTGCTCGAAATTAAAACCACAAATCGAGCTTTGCTGTGTGAATTTGAAAAAGGTGGTGGGAGGCAGTAACAACAGGAACGAGTTGCTTCTTTGAAAACAACCCGGCAAGTTACAAATGTCCTCAAATCACGAGTAACTTAATACTCTGGGGGATAATACTTGTCTCGTGAAGGTAGTCAATGTCTCTTTAGTAAAGAGGAGTTGAGTGACGTAATAACAAAGTGGTTTTCTGAATGAATTTAACCCGGTGGGTGACGTCACTGCAGGTTTTCCGCTGCCTTCTAGACGTAGGATGACATTATGTTTTCTGATGTCTCTCGGGGGCTCGTTTGAAGAAACGCGGCTCCTTTACCGGATGCATCAAGAACAAACAAACACTGTGATTTAGAGTCGGTTGTCTCGCGTTGAGGAGTGTCTGTGACCTCCACCGTCAGCAGGTATTCGTCTGCTCCAGGCGCCAACGCCCCAATCCACCAAATTGGATGAGACCCGCCGGTGTAACTAAGAGCCAACTTAAGCTGTCTAAGAAGCGCATTAAAGACAGGAGGGGTTGTTTGTGGCTGTGGTCGTGTTTGGACTGAGCGGAGAAGGGGGGGGGGGGCTGTGGTCCCTGCAGTTTTATTAGAACCTTCTTGTGTGATTCTCAGAGGAAATGTAGTTCTTTTTTCCCACAAAACGATGCTGCTGCGTGTCCTGGGGAGCCTCTCTGCTGAACGTCTTCACAAGAGACGTGGGTTAGTTAAAGCTACCAGTGCTGTAAGTCCCAGTGGTTGGCCTGGGGTCCCGGACCCCAGGTTTGGCACCAGAGATCCAATTTTGATTTGGACATTTCGAATGAAGCAAGATTAAACGTTTGGGGTTTGCAGTTTTGGAGCATTTTGGAGCTTTTCAAAGAGCACACTGAGGAAGCTGCCCGCTTCTTTTACTTTGAAGGCACCCGCCTTTGTAGGGCGACTGTGGCTCAGCTGGTAAAGCGGGTTGGCCTTCAATCCAGAGGTTGGCAGTTCAATCGGTGAACATGACTAACAGTGTCAAGCACTGTGGGTGCTGCGAAGCACTGCATCAACAGAGGCCATGAATCATTTGTGTTGGTTGGGAGCGGGTGTTTTTTCTACCAGCATTTGTCTTCACTGGGATGTTCTGGCGTCCGCAGCGCCTCTCGGAGGCACTTCGGGCCGAAATCCAGTGAATGTACCGTACTTGTGGCAATTCACTTCAGCCGAAACAGGATTAGAGACAGAATAAATGTTTCCAGGTCAATCTAGTGTCCTTAGCTCATGGAAACGGCGCTGCGTGTCAGTTGTGTTGAAGAAAAACAGGAGCATTGGGCACAGTAGGCCCCCCCGTGGTCCCCCTGCACTCTTCTTGGAAACGCGTACGACATCTCAGAGGTGGAAAATGAAACATGACAGGTCACAGTGGATTGATTTTTATTCCTTTTCCTCCCCCGGTGGCACGGATATGAGCGTTTTACAGCCATCGACACCTGAAAAAATCACCCCCACAACAGATTTATTAGTGTTTATACTTTGTGGCCCCGTCACGTGGGGACAACTTTCAGTGAGGGGGGGGGGGGGGGCGTGTACTCGCTCTGATTACTCGGTGACACGCCGCAGCTTCCTGTTTACACGGCCGGGTTTAACACTGCAGGGGTCTTGGGGTCAGCTGGCCAGGCTAAAGCCGGTTTAAATGGGGTTAAGGGAAAAAAAACACACACACACACACACACACACACACCATCTCCACTCAGCAGTTACAACTTAGTCCGACACGGCGGCCAAAAATAAGTTTTACAAGTGCATGTGAGCGCGTGGATCCATTCATCAATCTGTCATCCTCACTCGCTTGATTCCGACCTGGGCTGCAGTTTGTCCAAGTCCATCCAAGTATCGAGTGAAAGTCCACTTGTGCGCGCCCTAATTATCCCATTTTAGATTTTCCCCTCCTTGAAAATGCTCCGTCTTTCGCTCTCAGCGCCTCTTCGTTGACGGCCCCGCTTGCGTTTGAGGAGGCGCGCGTTCCCTCCTTCCTGTTTTCGGCACTTCGCGAATGTAAATCAGAGAGGAAATAAACCAATTTGATTCACTGGAGTCCACGTGGGGGTCGCACATCATTGCACATGCAAAGGTGTTCTGGAGTTTGACTCGGGGCAGCCGAAACCAATTAGCTCGCGGGGGCGAAGAAAAGAACCACTGTGTTGGAGAGTAATCGCTGGCGAGCTCTGCATTTCCTCAAAAATTAGACTTCAAATATATCTCGGGACCTCAAATTGGTCACAGAGATAACTCCAGTAGGACCGAGATATTCTTAGTGTACGCGACAAGGCCTCTGTTGATATGAGCACAGATATAATCTGTGGGGTGTGAGGGGGGGGCCGGGGGCATGTTGACATGAAGCAAGCAGTGGCCCTGCTACTCCTTGAGCAGGCTGTGAGCAGCTGCCTCACAGGACCTCCGACTCACTCAGGCCAGTGTTGACTGAAATAGAGGCTGAACAAGCCATAGGTTGGTTCACTTGTGTGGAAAGCAAAACCTGCTAAAACAGCCCAAAATGCTCAACTCAAACAGCTGCTGCTAATAAAAAATATATACCCCACCTAACTTCAGGTCGCCAGTCCCCAAAAACACTGTCAAGCAAGTAACGATGTAACAAAGATCAGTCACAAAAGATGCTTTTTATGGACACATTTCCATAAAACACAAACCTGAAACTGGAAAAGTGAGAATGAACTCAACAAGTAATACAAGCAAGAGTTATTTTTGTTATTTCCTAATTATACCTTTCAGAAATAGTTTTGTTGTATGAAGTATGAAGTCGTAGTACAAAATTGCTGCTATTATTATTATTATTATTATTATTATTATTATTATTATTATTATTATTATTATTATTATTATGTTATTATTATTATTTCTGTTTATTTATTTATTTATTTATTTATTTATTTATTTATTTATTTATTTATTTATTCATAAGTAACCTTAACAAAGTTTATAGTACATTCCATAACAGAGTAATAAGTGGTGATAGGTTGTGTTCTTGGTTTGAGGAAACAGCGCACTTTTCGCTCAACGTGATTAGCAGCAAACACAAGAGTCCCACTATGAGCCTTGGCTTAGTCACCTGAAAGCCATCCTGGGAGTTTCCTCGAGCTTAGTGAAGCTAAGTCGAGTGAACACACAGAGAGAATTTCCATAATCTTGAATAAGCTGCAAAGTCGCAGCGGCCATCGCTGCAGACAGACTTGATTCCCTTCTGGGTTTTTTTTCTCAGATTGAAGAGTTTCAGTCGCTCCACAGCAGCAGCAGCAGCAGCAGCTGTCCGGCCCATTCAAAACCACAGAGCCAACCTTTACGCAGCCAACCTGTGAGGCTGCACCCAGTCAGAGAAAGAAACCAAAACAACAACCTGCTGTCTAGAAGTAGGCTCTGACTCTCACAGCGCTTGGCCTCCTCTGGATTGTTTTCATTAGCTTGGGAAAAAAAAACAACTCACAGCTTGAGTCAGCAAGACACAAACAACGATGAGTATGTTACTCAAACAACAACGTCAAACAGAGTTGTAACAGTCGTAGGTGGGAAGTCCGTGAAAATGCTCGTTTTGTTCTGTCATTGATGTTCGTCAATGAGCTTCTTACTTCAACTGTCCTTTTGTCTCGTCAGAGCGGTTCTTATTTATGAGCGGAGAAGAGCTCTAAACCTTTGGCTCCCGGACCCTCTCTGAGGTTGCCAGGCATTGTGAGGGGCCCCCGAGGCCTTGCCTGCTCCAAAGTTGTCAAATTTGCCCGAGTGTTTTGAAACACTGCCTCAATATGCCTCCTCCTGCCTCAAGAACCTCCTCGACACAACGTGATCAAATGAAAGGTCACTTGTCGTACTTATATTTTCACAATTCGCTGCATATCAATTTGAAACCGTCCAAGGATAGACAGGAGTTTTATTTTGAGGGCTGCGTGTTTCGGCCAGAGTCGTGTTTCACTGGACTGTTTTTGGCAAACCAAAGGTTGAGAAGTTGGCAGCAACATCGGGCCAACTTGGGGAGAAAAAATGTCGGGAGTGAAAAACGTTGAGAAGCAGCCGGTCCAAACGATCCAGGTATGTTCTTATCAGGCCAAAATCAGCTCAGAACTGATTAAAAAATGGCACATTTTCCATCTGTAAAAGTAGAATTTGTTGAAGTAGCGAACTGAACCACTGCAGCCTTGTGCTGATATCAGCCTTGATATTTTCAACCAAACAAAAAGCTGTTAGAGTCAACCACTTTTTCCTTATTGCACATAAAGAAAAGCTTTTTTCTTTTAAAGATGAAGCTGCTTTTTGTAACTCACTTTTTCATTCTTGACCTTTTGAACTACTGCGTTCACCATTTTATCCCTCATTCACTGAGCTGACAATGACTTGTCTCTGGTGTCAGGGAATAAGACGGCACGTCTCATTCGGACTCACCTTCAAGTTCAGCCTGAGCAAACTTAATCACAAAATGAGCTGAAGACACTGAAAGACGCAGCTTGCAGCAGCTGTGGCGTGACTGCAGGAATAGCAGTGGTTATAAATGGAAAGCGGACAAGAAATAGCAGCAGGAACACAAGCGGTAGCACAGGTACAGATGTGTTTACTGGTGGCAGGAGTACGCAACACAGGAACTTCAGTTACGACGCAGCCGCGGCAGCAGGAACAGGCCGAGCAGCAGCGGCAGCGTTGGCCGCAGCAACGGTCGGCGCGCTAAATCGGACCCGGGGAACCAAAAACAGGCCCCCTCAGTGTGACGTTGCGTATCCTATTACGCAGCATAATGACCGCGGACTCTGTGCCGTGTACAAGTACACGCTGAAACACTCGCCGTGTTTACAAGCAGGCTGAAAATGGATCATTTATCCAAACACGCCGAAAGGTAATCTGAACCTACGCAGGCAAATCAAATTAGGTCGGAGCCAGTAAAGTTACTTCGGCCCCGCCGAGGTGTTTATATGAGGTCTGCCCAGCTGGAGTGAAAGCAAAACTTCTATAACTGATGTTATTAGGCGGCACATAAACACACTCGCTTACTTGCTCAATGGCTCTCTCATTCACTCCGTCACTCGGCCACTTATTCCGCCATGGTCATCGGCAACAGGCAATAAGCTCTCTGTGCTTTGCGGGCAGCAAATATTGATGTTTGTACACTTGTTTGTTTTATTTATTCGCCATTTTATTTTGCCAGCGTCGCATTTGAACATCTTGTACATTGTACAGCACGCTGGCATGCGGTTGGAGGTACAATATGTGGTGCTTCTTGTTGGTTTGTTACAGTGAGACTTGGATCAGAATGCAATGAAGTTTCCAGACTGAACCCTGTTTACTCCCGTCATACCACTTCGTCCCACAAGTTGGCGTTGGACCGGAGACAAACTACGGCGACTCGCTACTGCCACCTCACGCCTAGGGGTGGCATTACTTAAATCATAATACATCATTGAACAATTATTACTGCAAACTCAAGATCCACCAGTCCTCACTTGTTTTCGTAAGTTGTCAGTTTTAGAAGCGATTATTTTGAACCCAGTGAAACTGGAAGTAAAAAAGTGTTGTTTTTTTTTACTCTTAGTATGTGGTGAACTACTACCTGCTAAGTGGTTCACATACCAACTAATTAGCAATAGTTGCTGCAAAAGAATTTGCACGATTGCGTTTACAAAATTGCAGCAACCATCGTAGCAATCAGGGTGTGATTGCTGGCATGGATTAGCACCAGTGTGTAGTTGTTCTTCAGACAGTGTGTGTTAACCCTGTAACATACTGCACTGAGGAGTAGGCCTACACACAAACACACAAAGGGATCACATGCAAACTCCGACAGAGAAAAACCCTTTCGAAATGACCTCGAAAAACCGGGCAGGCCAACTCTATTTATTACCTGTGGTCTTTTCCCACAATTCCTGCTGCACCAGCAGCTCTTCAACAACGAGAGACACGGATTCAATTCAAAATCATCCTTCAAACTGACATCAGGAAAAAAGCAAATTTGCTTCGATAGTCTCCCAAAAGTTTAAAAATAAAGACCACTGAGGTTTTAAGGCTTCACAGATCTCTGCTGTCTAATGCGAACCCTCGAATGAAACTCGGCAGCAAAAAAACGCTGGCGTTTCAGCCAACATCGGGACGGCAGCAGAGTCACCAGGAGCTCTGCCAACGGTCGTAAAAATGTCCGACAGCAGAACCGCGCTCTCTCTCCTGGAGTGAAGTCATATCTGAAGGAAACGAAATCCCATCAAATAAAACTTTTAAGAAATTGGAAAAAAAAAAATTCGTAGAAACAGTGAAGAACGATCTGAAATTTAGATTGTTGGGTTTTTTTTTTTCTCCTGAAGTAGCTGAAGGGAGAATGTGGACAAGCCTCACCGGCATTTGCTTATTTGGGCCTTATTATTGACAGAGTGGAAGTTCAACAGTTGTCAAAGTCAACAAAGGTTTGTTCAGAAATTTGCCTAAGTCGTTTGTTTCTGTCACGTTCCCGAACTGTCGTTCCTTCATCAGATGTCATCCTCTGTCGGGAGCCTTTTTGAGCCTATGGTCTGATTTGTCCGCAGCCACGGCGACAGAGACCAAATCAGCTTCAAAACGACAACATAAACATCGAGTTGTGCATTTAAATGAAGATTGAAGTAGCAATACTGACGTTTGGATATATTCTACAAGCCACAGATATATTTTCTTCAAACCATTAGCAGTGAAGGCAAAGCAATGTTCAAACAAGCTCACTTCCTCCTTCTGGTTGCTTCCTGAGGACGCGGCCAGACAGGACACATGAATCACTCCATCGCTTGGAGTAAAAGCTGTCAGGAGCAGGTGATGGAGAAGCTGGTTTTACTTGTTTCGAAGATTAGGCCAGGAAAGGGTGTAGTTTAAGTCTCCTATTTATCATCTTGATCTGGAGGATAAGGTTCATTTCGAAAGATTGTTTGCGATGCAGCTTTAGATGAAAACGTGTCTTTTATTGGTGAAGCTTTCCTGATAACTTTTGGGAAAAAAATAAAAATAAACGACTGGTCAGATTATTTCAGCATAGCCTCGATATGTGCGCTGAACAATGTGCATGTAAAGTGCTTTTGACCGCTGGAAAGGATTCGGCAGCAGAATGTCGCTCCTCCGTCCGACTCCTCCGTGCGACTCCTCCCTCTGACTCCTCGCTCCTGCGGGGCAACTCGAGCTGCTGAGAGTTGCCAAATGTAAGTGAGAAATATCAACAGCGTGTAAAAAAGCTCGGAGCTGCTGTCTAAGGCTTGAGAAGTTAGTACCAGGGTATGAAAGTGTTTTTATGATGCCCAGCACGCATTCCCCTCCTCCCTCACCCCCCTCCCTCCTCGCCTTACAAACTCACTCTCTCTCACACACACCTTCTTGCCTCGGACGCCAAACTCCCCCCTTCGCCGGCCCCCTTTGCACACAAGAGCCAATTACGGCGCGCCGAACAGGCGAGCCTTCACGGGCCGACCCCCTGATTTGACTGGTGTAACATGCTCGACTCCGATCATGTGACGCTGGAGAGCGAGCGAGCGAAAGGAGAGAGAGAGAGAGAGAGAGAGAGAGAGAGAGAGAGAGAGCGAGAGGGGCTGCATGCTTGCGTGTACTACAGAGAAAGTGTGCGTGTGTGTATGTGTGTGTTCGAGTGTGTGTGTGTGTGTGTGGAGGCGTGCGCCTGTGCAAAGACCGTGTGCTGGAGTTGTATTGCCATTACGCGCTACTACGCACTGACACCTACATCAAGGAGAGCGCACGGCGCAGCGGAGCGGTGCGCGCTTTGGGGATTGCTCACACTTCCAGGTGAGTGCAGGCGGAGGCGCGCGACACTTTGCAGGTTTTTCGGCCCGTTGCTGCCCGGCTGGAGGGGCTTTTGTTGGGTGTCTTTTTGTGTGCGTCGCCGTGGAGATCGGTGGGGGACCGGTGGGGAAGCGCTTCGGGGGCAGAGGAAAGGCATCCACGCATATGCTCAGCACGCTTGTTTACGCGGAGCGCAGTGGCCGTGTCGGTGACAGATATCGATATAAGACAGGAAAGAAAAGGAAAGGAAAGGAAGGAGGGAAGGGGGGGGGGGGTGTACACGGGTGCTTTATACACACGGCGGTGGTCCGAGTTGTGATTGATGGCGTGCAAAAGTGATGTCGAGGCAGCGATCGGGCCAGAGATTGACAGCCCCGTCCCGCAGGGGTGGAAACATGCCACGGATTCCCGAGAGAACCTCCGGAACCAATCACGCAGCGTGGCCAGAGAGCCCGAGAGCGCATCACGCTGTCAGGAGGCTTTTGTATGCGTGCGTGCGTGCGTGTGTGTTTTTGTGTGCGTGTGTGTGTGTGTGTGTGATGGCTCGCGGCCGCGCGAGGGTTACTGTCGGGCAAATAACTGAAGAGTCGGTTGAGCCAAGGTGTTCCCGAGCTTGTCCACAACTTTTTTTTTCGACCTCCTTCTTTCCCACAAAGTATCGCGCTTCATGCAGCTGCTGTGGACCCCCACATCCCCCCCCCCCACCACCACCACCACCACCACCACCACCACCTATGGTCCCCAACCAGCTCCTCCGTGTCATATGATGTTACGCGAAACGCAACCATATCCGAGGCGAATTCCGTCCTTTAGATCGCAGATTACATAACAGCATGAATGTGAGGCAGTGGAAGGAGGGGGGAGTAAGGGGGGAAGGAGGAGGGAGGAGGGAGAAGGGGGGGGGGGGGCGCACCGGGAACAATAGCCTCTAATCGTCCCAGCGACAGCCTGATTCAAAAGCAAATCCCAACCGAGAAACAAACTCATAATTTACCAGCGACCACCTGGAACCACTCTCAGGACCCCCGGAGGCTCTCACGCTTCACTTCGGAGAGCGGCTGCTGCGTCTGTGCTCGTCGGAAGAGGGCGCAGTCATTTAGTTTCCAGCCTTAATGTCTTTTCACCCCCCTCTCCCCGCTCGCGCAAGGCACACGCAGACTTTTAAAGGGTTTAAAAGGGGATTTGGGGGCTCGTGTTTTTTCTCATCATAAGCCACTCATCGCATGCACCTGGGGGGGGGGGGCCGCGCGCC
>JASSRZ010000053.1:18742452-18755332 GCA_032164315.1 Malacoctenus gilli | reverse complement strand
TCAGAGAGTTAGGCCTTACATAACAAACCCCCCCCCCCTTCGTGGGACGCCATCCACCCACCGAATAGCGTCTCCCCCCGTGGGACACTGCTGCTGACAGAAGTCCCGCTGGGGCATTTGTAGGACCGATCTCGTCAGGCCCCGTCCGCTGCCCGCTGAGAAAACGGGCCCCCCCTGCGGACCATGCTGGTCCGCGGGGGGGGCGACGCTGCACCGGATCCATCGCGCGCTCGTCGCGAATCACGGCGAGCGCTGCGTGCAGGGCGATCTGAAGGCAGGCACGCTACTGTTTTGTTGCTGTAATGCCTTTCGTGCAGTGGTGACATGGAGAATTACCTTGGGGGAATGGGGGGGGGGGGGATTGGGGAGCTGGTGAAGGATTTTCTTGGCCTGTGCCAAAAGAAAAAAGGAACGAGGCAAAAGCGGCGATTTGTGAAGTTGAATCCAAAGGAAGGGACACTGAGTCAAATGCGGGTTACCAGCAGAATCTCGTCATCTCGTCACGCCTGGTAATAAAACAGCGTTATTACCGAGGAAGATGATTTGACTCAATTGGATGCCAGTGACGAGTCGAAAAAGATGGTTGCAATAAGAGCAACAAAACGCCACCAGGAGTTCTCCGCAATTCCCGGGGTGGATTCGAAACAGGTGATTGGTGGTTGCGTCTCCGAGAGGTTGAGTCTTTGCGTAATAAAGATAAAGGGGAGTTTGCTGCTCAGTGGAGGCCTGTGTGGGTAAACAGGGCAATAATTCCAGAGTGTTATGTAACAGATTCAGTGATCAGCAAAAGATAAACACCAACTGGATCATAAAGAGCATTTTTTTTCATTTTCTAAATTTGTAGAAGCACCAACATTCCATCATAATTTGAAGGTAAGAGGCTGATTTTATAAGATAGTGTGATATTACTGACCTCGGTTTGAACAGTTCACCACTGGGTTGTGTTTATGCCTTGTTTTCATGAAGCCTTTCTCTGTGTAGTTGCCACAGGGAGACAGAAGGAGGCGCTTCACGTCACGCAAACAAATTTGGTTGTTTTTTATTAAAAAAGAAATCTTCTTCAAGTGACAAAAAGAGTTCTAGTACCAGTTATGGAGGGGAGAGGGTCCAGCGTGTGCCCTAAATGCTAATGGCAGAAAGTGCCTGTGTGTGTGCGTTACTATTGTAAGCTGTCAGGCCAGATGGCTGGCAGCCGTGACGCGGCTGGCGGCTGTGATTCCTCCTCTCGCTCCTTCTGTAAAATCCATTTGTTCATTGTTTTCTCTCAGTGTCGCTCTTGTCCGCTCACCTCTTCTCACGTTCAGGCTTCGGGTTTCCTGCTGCCGTCATGCTTCCCTCCGCGCCGAGGCCGGCCTATTGTTTCCACCTGTGTCTCGTCGACTACCCACGCCCTTCGCTGCTGAACTTCAATAGGTGCGTTGTTTATCTCGCCTCTCGTTCTGGCAAAGCGCGCCAGCGCTTTCTGTCCCCTTTTTTTTGCTCATTGAGACTTCGGCCTGTTTTTCTGACCTTGCCGTGGCCCCCGGCTGAGGTCTGACCTTTGTCCTCCCCTCGTGACGTCTGTTTTTGTCCTCGCCACGGCGGACAATATCTTCGGGAGGAAAGCGTCTCCCTGGTAATCTGTTTTCGCTCCCTCCTGGTCAAGATAGGCCCGGCATATTTCAGCGAGGCAACACCTTTATCGCGTCCTAGTAAAGTCCTGCAGCCCGCAGCCCGGATCTGATAGCCGCTCTAAATATTTGGCACATTTTGAAACAAGAAACGTAGGTAAGGAACATTTCCTGTTGAGCAGCTGCAACTGTATACGAAGGAACAGCGCAAAAACATGCAGCAGTTTTCCCCAGACATTCGATCCTTTGACCAAACGCTTGTTTTTTGGGGTTTTTTTCCTGAAGATGCTACTAATACCTGTGATACTTTTTAGTATGCTGGTATCTTTTTTTTTTTTTTTTTCAAATTACAGTTGAGGTGTCTGATTTCCCGTCAGCCTCTGACTTATTACTTGTGTTGTACCGAAAGAGTCGTAGACCTGCAGAGCAGCTGTTGCTGCCTGTGAGGTCACTCGAGTTCAAGAGGAGAGTCCGGACGCTCCCGCAGGCTCGCACGGAAAACCTGGAATGTTGCAGTCACGTGGGTCGCCGAGTGGTCTGCAGAGTGGTGTGATGAGCCCAGGAAAGGTCGTCCCTCTTCACCTTCGCCTCTCCTTAAACGAGTCGGTAAAACCCACCCATTGTGTCTTGTTAGAACTTGTTTTGACTTGCAGTGTAACGAGGCTCAGATCGCTGCTCAGGGTCCTTTCTCCTTCGATCGTGTCAATTGAAAGGTTAAAAAAGAGCAACAACACGACAACTTGCAACAGCTCCACTTCAAACGCGTCAACTTGTGGTTTTGACACGAGAGCAGCCTGGGGAGGTGACAATCGGCCCCCTGGGAATGATTGACACTCGAAAGCAAACTGGGGGGCCAACGAAACCGCGCGGTTCAAAGTCAGAGCGGCGAAAAAGGAGCGCCAACGCTGACCTCCCGCAGCAACGTGTAGCTCACCGTCAGCTGATGGAGCGTGCGCGCCCCCACCTCTGCCAGCCCCCTCCTTTGTTCTTGTTTTGTTGAATCTTCAGGGGTATTTTTACACCCCGTGCATTGTGGGAATTACAAGGACTGACCCCCACTGGATGGCAAACTTTAAACAACACCTCAAGATCTTTAATGACAGCACGTGCAAAGCCCCCCCCACACACACACACAACACACACACACACACACCAGGCTACCCTGTGATTTACTCTTCTCCTTCCTACTGTCCGACAACAACGACACATGTTTCACATTGTGACCGTTAGTCGTGAGTCACACCAAACGCAGAGCAGAGGAGAAATAATTTGTTTTCCTTCCTTCCTCTCTCTCTCTCTCTCTCTCTCTCTCTGCCAGTTTGTTCTGCTCCATTAAAATCACCTCTAACTGTCTCAGAGCCGGTGGGCAGGGAGCCAGGGAGGGCAGGCGCTCATGAGGTTGGGATTGGAGCGTGACCGCCAAAAGCAGGCTAAAGACTCCCAAAGCATTTCCAAACGGGCGCTCGGCGCTGCGGCGACGATGCTGGGGAGCGTAAACAGCAACCTCGGCGATTGCTTTTGCGAGCGAGCGCAGGAACAAGAAACTAATTACATGTAGCAAAGCATGTCCACCTCATTTACAAATCAGTCTTTGTTCTCCGTGACGTCCCCCGAAGATCTTTCCCTCATTTCATGTCCGATTTGCAGGGTCTTCAATCACTGCCGTGCCTTCATTTTTGTTTGACATTCAGAATAAATTACTCTTGAATGTGTTCTGCTTGTGTCCAACATGGCATCAGGTCAGATGGAGAGCGGCCACCTCTCTCCGTCCAGCTCAGCAAGTCCACCGCTCGCTCGAACATTTCTCGGAGTTGAGGTTCGTTCCCTTCAACACCTGCTTTCTGTCTTCGAATAGTCCGAGTTTGCATGCATGAGCTGACGTGATGTAATCCTCCTTTTTTTTTCTTCTTTTTTTGACAGGCTCCATCCATGGACGGCACTTTCTTAGCATGGAAGGCAGCAGCAAAACAACGAGTCTGGGGTCAAATCCCGCAACAATAACTGGACAATAAAAATGTCCTGGGACAGAAAACGTCTCCTCCCCTGAATCAGTGCTTCCCCACCGCTCCGCCACCTCCGATGGCTGAGATAGCAGAGTCGGACCAGCAAGTGAAAGTAACTCATTGAAAAACACCAGGAAAGAGGTCATTGGAGTTACTGTGTGACTGCACTCAGTCAAAACTAGTAACGGTTTCTCCTCCTGTAAGTGGAGCAGATTGAGAAGAAGACTCTGACTCCAGACAAGCGGCGTACAAATACTTTGTGGCACTCGTGTTACCTCGATATTCACCCCCACGTCTCTGTCTCGCTGTGTTACTTTTGAGTGCGTATAAATTTGGTCCAAAGAAATTAGTGTATGTAAAAAATACCGCCGTGCGCAGGTGCGAGACCGAAACGGTTCCTTTATAATCTAACAATAAACACTTGTCGTTCTGTAACCTTCACTCCTAAAATAAACATGAGAGGGTTGTCTGTTGGTCAGGTGTGGACAGCACAACCCCCTCCGACCGCCCCCCCCCCTTCCCAGTCACTCTTGTGGAATAGACAGAAGTTACTTGTTGCTTTTAGCAGAGGTGCCGGAATCTTTTCGGTTCAGAGGCCACATGCAGCTCCAGTGAATCTCTGAGTGCAGCACCAGTCAGATCTCAGCATGTACAAAGGGAACTAATCTTTTCAGCTCTTTGTTTTTCAAGGGGCCAAAAGGAAGAAGTACCTTGTGAACATGTTCATGTTCTTATTTACAAAAACCTCGAAGGGCAACCCGGAAATTGGGATTCCCTCCCAGCCGCAGTGAATCCTTTATGACTCTCTGAACGACCCGTCGTTTTCTTGCAAGCTCCCCCTCACAGATGCTGATGTACTTTTGCCACCAAAAAGGCTGCTGGTCTTTTGTCGCATTCTTGGTGCAAAGACAGCAGTTTGCAGCTCTGTGATTGGTCCACTGATGAACCAAGTATTTGTGGTTGAGAAATGAGGTAGAAAAATGTCAAAATAGAGGATCGCAAGTCATCTCGTGACCCAGACGGAATCCAGTTCTGGCTGGTTTGGGCCTCGTGTTGGACTCGCCCGGCTTACAAGTTTTAGCTGATTAAGTCTTGGCACCGAAAAAAGAGAGAGCTGTCACAAAGATGTGATTAAGAAAAAAAAAAAAAGTCACTTTCAGACCAAACTTTGGTTAATCCCACATCCCAACACCTCCCTTCAAATTCAACTGTCTGCTTATCTCCTTTGTTTCCGTCGTACTCGCATCCAACCAAACGAGGGAGGCCAGGAAACGTTCACGATTCTTATCGGAAAATGAAAATGTACCCGGAAACCTTCAGCTGGAAGGAATCGAAGCCAAACGAGCTTCTTTCCCGTTCCTGTTGAGAGCCGGCGTGCTCGCCGGGGGCTTTCAGAGCGAAGCGGCATGACGCCTTCCATCGAATGACCCTCCTGAGAAGGGTTATTAGGCTGGAAGAATGGCCTGCTAATTTTCAGTTGACGTTTCCAAAGCGTTTCTTCGCAGCATTAACGTTTCCCCCGCTGTCGGACTTCTCGGCACCTGCCGGGAAAACCGCCTCGCATCAGCTGCCGAGAGCTCCGAACTTTAAAGTGCCACCTTTCAAACCCCCCTTAGATGGAGATTTCAAAGGGGTTGCTAATGAGAGCAGGTCCTTATCTCGCTGCAACGCTCTGAAGGGTTGTTTCCTTGATTAAAACGAGCGCCGCAGACGGAGAGGAGCGCCGCAAATGAATGAAAGCGATGCTGTCGGGCAACAAGTCGGCAGCGCCGGAGTCAGACGGGCGCATGCTCAACAGCTTGTATTAGGCGTGATCATCCCTCGGTCTCAAGCAGCAGATAATGGAGATTTACACTGAGCCTGCTGCCTCCCCGAGACACTGCGAGCAAACGGGATCTGCCAGAAATGATGAACGGCCTTCCTTGGGATTTGTATCAACAGAGACGCCCTGGGAGGGGGAGGGAGGGAGGGAGGGCGGGGGTGGTTGTTGGGCAACATTCATCTCGTCAGCTCATTCATAAGAGATTAAGGGAAGGTGGAGAGGAACCAAACACGCTGGAGTCATTAGAAATCCCTGTTTTTCACTTGGTCTCTCTGAAAAGTTCAGGTGTGTGTGTGTGTGTGTGTGGGGGGGGGGGCGGGGAAAAGATGAGACTCCGTTACAGCTTGAAAGAAAGTCTTCATGCTCTGGCTTTCAATTGACAGGCTTCGGAGAGGCTCCTCCAATGAAGCCCCCTCCCCCCTCCCTGGGGGGGGAGGGAGCCTGAACTTTCCTGTTTGTGACGGCAGCGCTCGGGGAACCCATCCACATCACCTGAAAACGCCGCATGTCAGCACGCGCGCAGACTCGTCCGTGGGCCTGTGGGCCATTATCAGTTCTTGTGTGATGTTACACAACGGATTACCGTCACTGACAGTGCAGAGCCAGTCGCCCCCCTCTTTCACACATGTGTTTGCAGTAATAACATCTCATTTGCCTTTTGAGCATGTTTGTGATCAGGCGCGGTATTCTCGGTTGCGCTCGGTTGCTTTCAGGGCTGGATGTTCCAGAGTTGTGCTGTTAAGAGCTCCTGAGAAAAGCCACCTGAGAGCGTCAGTCTTTAAGCTCGTCAGCCCTGCGTCTTTTTGCGAGGCAAGCAGGGGCAGAAGAGCGACAAACCTCCAGGCACCAGTCATGTCAGGAGTTCAGTTACTTGCTTGATCCAGCCGCTGAGATTGATTTTCGACGACTTTGAACCTTTTTGACGTATTCCAAGTTTACCTTGCCGACACGTGCGAGGACAGATGTGCTGCTTCCACTCACGAACACATTATTTTAATCCTAACAGCTACCTTGTCTCCACTGTGGCATCACAGGTCTCTCGTTGGCCAGTTCTGGTCTCTGCTGTCCAGGCCTGAGTCTCCGGGTCATGTTGTGACCTCTATTGTAACGGGAACAGTGGGACCCCAGAAGACAAAAGAGAAAGCGGGTTGTTTTCTTTGAGAAATGGTGTTTATTGTCTTCATTCTCCAACTTTAGGACTGTCGAGGTGCATGTTGGAGAACCCACGACCGAGCAGGGAAACAAATCTGCTTTGAGCAGCGACGCGACCGTTCTTGTCGGCATTCTGTCCTCCTGGAAGTTCTTCGGAATATTTTTAACACTGTAAACAGTCGGGGGACGTCACAGCCAATCGGTTGTCTTCGGGCTGTGGACCTTTCCGAGGAGAAGAAACACTTTTCCTTTTCCGAAACATTTCCCCGAGAGACGCAAGATGTGCCCAAATCACAAAGCCATGTGCAGGCTGAAGAAAAAGGCTTCCTGTCTTTTTTTTTTCTTTTTTTTTGTTTATTTGTTTTAGCGGCAAATGTTACAACCCCTCGTCAGTCGGGAAAACACGCACTCGGCCGCGGTGGATTTATGGCAAACATTTGCGTCTTTGCTGCCGTTGTATTTTTCCTCCCCTGTGATCGTGCTTACGACCGCTCGGGAAAGCGTAAAGGAGCCAGTGTAACGATACACCAGGAAAAAAAGAAAAAAAAAGAAGAAACCCTGCCCCGGAATATACAAACACAATTTAGCCTATAACTAAACAGGGGTCACTCTAATGCAGCGGGCGCACACAAAGAGCCGTTGTGTACTCGTTTTGCTGCACGACGGTCGGCGTTAAAAATTCATCTCCCTTAAAAAGCTGCACGGAGAAGTTGGGAAAAACAAAAACTTTGTCAGCGTGTACCTGCGGACTGTCACACAGCTGAAAGGCACATTAGGAGCACGCATGCATGCACACACACACACACAGACACACACACACACTGCCTCTCCCTTATGTAATCATGTGTACATGCTGTGTGTGAGCAGTGTGTATGTGTGTACGTGTGTGGTTTGGCTTACATATATACATGTGTATATTCCTGCACATGGGAGTCGTATAAAAAGCAATACACCCCCCCCGCCCTCCCACCCTCAGCACCTTTTACCACGCGTTATTTATGGCCGCATAGGAGCTTTGCGGCCACATTATACTTATTTACACTCACTCTAACAGCACTTTAAGAAAAGAAGCCATGAATTACACACACATGTGCACACACACACACACCACAGTCCCCAGAGGCACAGGAGAGTGTCGTAAAAAAAAAGAAAAAAAGAAAAACAGAAAAAAAAGAGAGAGTGCAGGAGAAACATAACACACTTGTGCCGAGCGCTCTCATTTCGAGTTGCCCTCAGGTCTCGTGAATGTAAGGAATTCACAGCAAGGGGTGGAGAGGGAGAGAAAGAGAGAGAGAGAGAGAGAGAGAGAGAGAGCTGTTTGCGGCGGCCGCTGTGTCTGCTGTTGTGTAGATGAAGAAATGTGTGATACACATTCGGCTGCACGCACACACGCGCACCCAGTGGGGGGCTTTTAAACTGGACTCATATATGTATGCTAAGATTCGTTAGCTGCATGGACAAAAACTGTGGGCTTGTGCAAATAATGTGAAAATATGCACACATGCTCTTTCACTCTCTTGCTTACAACCCCCAACATGCACACACACACACACACACACAGAAAACGCAACACAACAGGGGAGCTTTGAAGTCGACCCATAATAGCTTCTCATCATCTGGTTCCATCTAGCATGTTGTAACACAAACTCATGTCTGACAGCGTTCTGTATCGCCGCCCAACATTTCCCTTTTCCCCTCCGGGGGTTTGAGTACCTCAAAGAATTAATTTCAAGACCACGATTTAATTTCAAAGAAGGAGAAAATTAATAATTAAATCGTTTTCATTTCAACTTGCAAGCCACCACTATCAATGGAATGAAAATGCGATCGGTGCGTTTCGTCGCTCGGTTCAGGAAGGATCATGTGGCTGACAAGGTAGCACGCGGAACCTGATGTGCCCTGCGTGATATCTTGAAAAAAACAAATGGTTTTTCTTCCAGTTGAATCAAATCAAATCGTTTTTTATCGACCAGACAAACAGATGGAGTGCAGGCAGGTGGGATGACATTTCACGCCGGGAGCCCCGGACCTCCGTGGACCCCGAGAGGCCACAGCACGACGCGTGCCAATGAAAATAAAGATTCGATCTAAATTGAAAGAAGATTTCGACGCCCACACGTGTTTCAGACCTCAGACACACCAACGAATCTGGTATCCAGACACTCTTCCAAGTTCTTCATGCAAATAAAGCACACAGTGGTAACAATGAGCAGCAGGTGATAAACTGGAACAATTTGCAGTGATTATCTTAACTATTACGCACAAAGAGAGAGGAGGGACAAAACTCGGTTGGCTAAAATCAACTAATATATTGATTACTTGCAATACAGAAGTCAAAAAGTGATTAAAAATGTCCAGATGTGTTGAGCAGGGTTGAAAAAAAACAAAGGCAATAAAAACATGAAGACAGCTTCAGGGAGGTCATTGGAGGAATTTCTACCACAGCCTCGAGAAAGAAAAATCTAAATTCCTGATTGTTTGTGGGAACGATGGAACGCGCTGAACGGTAACAGTCGCAGGCTGGCAACACTTTCTTCTTACGTAGAAAGAGCCCGCAACGTGGTGCAAGGAAGACGACAAAAAAGTCATGTGACGTTGTCGAAAGACTGACGAAATCCAGGTTCGTGGGCTGAATGGAACCAGTCAGAGGGAATGTTAACATAGACCCCCGTCCTGGAGGAGGTTTACACCACAAACACGGCTTCTACTTGCAAGTTGCGATCGCATTATGTAATTGCCCATGTTTTGCAAACTTTTTTTCATAATTCATGAGCAAGAGCGAGCAAGCTTTCAGGGACCTTCTCTTCCGCAGCCCTGCTGCCTTCAGCGATCCAGCTGTTGGGCTGTACTAAAGATGAATGTTGACAACTCTAGCTGGTGTCATGTGGACACATCAGGAGCAGACGGGATGTTTGACTGGAAAAGTTCATCTTGAATTGTCTCCTTCTTCATTCTTGCCCTCCACCTGATCAGTTTGGACCACATGTTGACTACCCCGGGCCTGGAAGGTTTAGCAGCGTGATGAAGGTTCCAGAAACAGTGGAACAATCATCGCCTTCAAAGACCAATGCATCACTACCAAAGGCTACTTTTGATGTCAGGTGGTATGAATTGTGATGACCACCCTCATACCTTCATACCTCTTCAAAACAAGACCTGAACTCCAACCACTCCGACTTGCTTACATCAGAAAGACTCGAAGCTCCAACCTCTCGTCCACCGGCAGTGGTTGGCGCACTGAGAGGCTCCGAGTACGTCGCTCTGCCTTCGACGGGGGGCCCGTGTAAACACACGTCACACAGGAGGCTGCTCATGAAATCTCCGTACAAGACAACTTGATCCCGAGGCCGACCTCGGGGAGATCGACAAGAGTCCACCGAGTGGAGCCAAAAATCGGGGCCCTTTTTTTGGCGGGGGGTGTTTTTTTTTTTTTTTCCCTCCAGGTTCCTTGCGTACTTGTTTCCGAGAGGTCTGGCATGTGTTCACTGAACAAGAGTGAGGTGGAAAAAAAAAAATCGAGCTGAAACACAAGGCTCTTTCATGAAACACCTTGGGAAGTTTACTTTTCCTGTGCGAGCGTGTTTGTTGAGTGAAAAGCGAAAGGGAGCGAGACGGAGTCGTGTCTTCATGTATGTGGCAACGGGGAAAAGGCTCCGTAAGAATATATTTAGATGGACGTGCCTGCAGGCTGGGGGTGCAAGGAAAGGAGCGCTTTACCTGAATGAATCTCATCTGGTTAACTTTATTACACGAGTAGAATGACCCGGTGGAGCCAAAGTTCTGGCTCAAGGCTGACGATAATAAGACATCATTCCAGACAACAAGAGACGAACGGAGACGGAAACTGTGCGAAAATACTTTGCGGCCATGTAGTATAGCGTTTGGCCCCCAAATCTCCCCCCACAGGCAGGAAAACGTGACGGCCGCTCGTGCATACGTGTGACGCGGCCCTGAGCGAGAGCCGCATCTGAGCAGGTGACTCATGCTGATTCAAAAGTCTTATTCTCAACAAATCAAATTCAGCGCTTCGCTTTCAAACCTAATTTATACCCACGACATCTTGTCGAGCTCGTCGCTCTCACTCTTCTTGAAACCCCCCCCACGCCACCACCGCCAACAACCCCCACTGGCAAGTCATTGTATTTTCTGTTTGACATCATAATTAGCGTGACAGAAGCATATTACCTTGAAGGTTAGTGTAAGTTCCGAGGATTAACTTTGACTCTGTTTCATCTCGTCTTTCTGTTCCCACCCAACGTTCCCCCCCGATGTTGCTCTTTCTCCCCCCCGAGCGCTCTTGCTAATCGCGAACTTTGTCGCATCTCGGTCCACTTTTCTTTTGGGTGTCTGAGTGAATGACAGTTGATTCTCAGCAATTTCTCAACTATCGCGTTTCTCTGAAAGCACCCGCGAAACCAAAGGCGGGTTCGCAAGGCGGACTCCTGCGGTGGGCTCTCTATAATTGAGGTGTGTATTGGTGGTCATTTAGCCAGAAATGGAGGAGAATTATTTGAAATTGGAATAATGAAGGTCATTATTTGGATCTCATGTTTGGCTGGGTCCTAAAATCCCATTAGAGACTTTCAGTTAGCAGAACACACACACACACACACACACACACACACACACACACACAGAGCAGGGGTGTAAGATATACAGTTGATGGAGGATTTGCTCAAGGTCTCGCTCACATGAATGCTCCGCGATGCAGTATATGATAGACAGAAGGGCTAAAACAGCATATCAGCAGCTCCCTTCCATCCACAGCACTCTGCACTTGATATCACACAGGACGAATGTGAAAAAAGCTACTTAACGGAGACGATTCTTTCATTGTCTGGTCAACAATTTACGAGACCATCAATGCAGGAACCAGTGTGCTGAACTTTATTGATCAAGTAAATCACATTGAGTAAAATACTGTTGGGAAACACTTTTCAAAGCGATCAATCAGTGCTTTCATGTTCTTTTTACTAAATCCGAGACCGAACAACAGATGAAGGTGGGACCCCTCGGGTCCTGACGGAACAAGACCCTTTTATCCTCTCCCTCTCGCAGCACCTCTTCAGGTTCTTCATACAGATGCTCCACCTGTCTTCAGTAACTCGCTCGTGAAACGCTTGAACTCTTCCACTTGGCTGTAACTGAAGCGGCATCTGAACAATGTTTCTTTTGTTTTTTTCTCGGGTTTCGTGACATCAGACTTGGACTTCCATGGTGGATGCTTTTACGCTCAGCTGCAGATCATCCCAGCCCATGCTGGAGGTCTCCGTTCTACCGAGAACTGGTGTTTTTTTCGAGGAACTTGTCCAGGCGGGGTGTTCCAAGAACACTGGATAAATATCCCGCAGGTTCCCACTTGGTTTCTCCCTCGTGCCAGTTGCTTTTGTCCTCTAGTCATTCAGACAAGATTCATGAAACCTCAGTTCTTTTATTGTCTGCAGCTCGTTTTCTGGAAAAGAACACAAGTAATTGTGTTTATTTTTTCCCCTCTCGCCTTTGGACAGACACAAACAAATGGGTTTCAGCTCTTTGAACAGAGTGCAGTTAAAATATACGCAGCAAAGCTCTACTGAGGGACCCGGTGGATAAATAAAGATGTGAATATGAGACTTAAAAAAAAATGGATTAAGGAAAAAAATCTAATTACTCAGCGAGTTTGTAATTGTTCATCATGACTTGCATCGTCATCACATCAATATTTGACACACGGAGCAACATTTCTAAACTGTAACAGAATTTGTGTGATTAACCGAGTCAATAAACGGACACAATTATGATTACGCAACAAAATAGTTGTTTGAAAAATGCATTTGTGTGGATTGTTGTGGAAATTCTAGTTTGAGACTCTGTGTTGCAGGACTGTTTGTGTATTTCCTCCAAAACGCCTCACGGATCGCATGAGGTCCTGAGAGCAGAGTTGCCATCCGTAGCGCCATTGATGATTCCCGATCGTCTACCGACCTCTAAATTGTTCACGGTCTGTTGCGTCACATCTCGCAAGTGAGTCTGTTGGTTGGTCAGATGTTGACTTTGTCCTTTCTGTCTTGATATCTATCATCTGTGGTCCAGTGTGGGCTGAAGAAGTTGTTTGCTTCAGTATAGTTGTCTTACGGCCTGGTGCCCATCATCACTGCTCACCTCAAGTTTTAACATTTGGATGACAAAAAGCATGATAATCATGAAATGACATTAGAAATTCCAAACTTCAGTCCCGTGGGCTCTGATGAATGGTAATTCTCTCTCTCTCTCTCTCTCTCTCTCTCTCTCTCTCTCTCTCTCTCATCTGTCAG
>JASSRZ010000053.1:18724053-18742352 GCA_032164315.1 Malacoctenus gilli | reverse complement strand
ATTCATGATCATGATATACATTTGTGATATTTGTATTACAGTATTTTTATGGTTATTTGTAGGCCATCAAGGACTTGGTGAGCAAGAAATATGAGGAGGAAAAGCTTATACATTCTTCGTAAATCCCCTCTCTGAGCAGCGGAGGAGCAGCACAATGTCCTTCAACTCATCTTTTTTTTTGTTTGTTTTTTAATGTCTGCATTTATTTTTTAAACACCCTTATAGTGCTTAGTACAGCATCAGGAGGAAGAATCTTGCTCTGCTGAGGAGTTTCAGATTTTTCTCAACTTGATTAAGCGCTAAACTGTTGTGGGACAGTTTGAGCAAGTGGAGAATAGTGGAAACAATCAATTCGCTTTAATCTCAGTGTGTCCCGACTAGGAGATTATGTATTTTGAGTTCAGACATCAAGAAAGCTTCCAGGCTGTCAGGAACATTAGTTTTACATCGATTGATCATTTCCAGTCAGTCTGAAGTCAAAAGGATGCAGGACTGAAGGAGGAAGGTCTGTGGGAGTCAAACCATCCTAAATGCACATACAGTGCTTAGAAAAAGAGTTTCAGCTTGCATCAGCTTGATTCAGCTCCAAAATGGTGTGGGAGAGCTTGGGCAAGTGTAGAATAGTGGATGCAATCAATCTGGTTCAGTCGAAGTGTCTCCATACTTGGAAACTATGTATTTTGAGTCCAGACATCAAGAAACATGCTTTGAAACTGCACTCTGTGAACAGCCTGCTCTTTGAGAAATGTCTTTTTGTGTCTTACCCTCCTGATGGAGGGTGTCAATGATGGTCCTCTGGACAGCAGTCAGATCAGCAGTCTTCCCCATACTTGTGATTTAGTTTACTGAACCAAGCTGAGTGTTTTTCAAAGCTCAGGAAACCCTTGAAGGTGTTTCGAGGAAATTAGACGATTCAAGTGATTAGTTGAATAGCCGACTAGTATACTTTTTCCATGATATTCTAATACTTTGAGATAGGATATTTGAGTTTTCTTAAGCTGTATGCCATAATCAGCAATATTAAAACAATAAAAGGCTTGCAATATTTCAGTTGATTTGTAATGAATCCAGAATGTATGACATCTTCATGTTTTTTAATTGCATTACAGAAAATAAAGAACTTTATCACAATATTCTAATTTTCTGAGACAGTCCTGTATGGAATTTTGAGGTGCAATCAGGGACTAGAGGGAGTACAGTTTGCAGTTAGCAGGATATCCTCTCTGCTCTTTGCAGATGATGTTATTCTGTTGGCACCCTCAGATCAGGACCTTCAGCATGTGCTGGGGCAGTATGCAGCTGAGTTTGAAGTGGTTTGGATGAAAAGCAGCAGCTCCAAATTCGAGGCCATGATTCTCGACCAGAAAAGGATGGCCTGCTCTTTTCATGTAGATGAGTTCCTGCCTCAGGTGGAGGAGTTCAAGTATCTTAAAGTCCTTTTCACAAGTGGTGTTAGAATGGAGTGGGTGGTCGACAGGCAGATCAGTACAGTGGCTGCAGTGATGCAGTCAATGTATTGGTCCATTGTAGTGAAGAAAGAGCCGAGTGAAAACGCGAAGCTTTCCAGTTACTGATCGATCTATGTCCCCCCCTCCCCTGAGTCATGACCAAAAGAACTAAGTCTCGGATCCAAGTGGCCAAAAGCGGATTAAATCACCCGGCTGGCCAGGGAAATCCTTAAGGTCCCCTCAGAGGAGTTGGGGATGGTGGCCAGGGACAGGGAGGTCTGGGAGTCTCTGCTGTGAGTGCTACCTCCACCATCTGGCTCCAGCTAAGCGGAAAACGATGGATGGATGGACAGACAGACGGAATTGACGAACAGATGGATGGTATTATCTGCCAATGGTAGAATTATTGACCAGTTGTTCCACCAGTTAATAGAGAGATCCTGTGATGGCAATAAGAGTTTGTTGTAGTGATGATTTAGGCTGACATAGCGTGCAAAATTATTTTATGTTTGGACAATGGTGTACTAGTCCCTTTGATTTTGCTGTTCTGCAATTATGCTATTGCTGTTGGTTCAATAAAAATGGGGGAAAAAATCATGGTGAAAGTGAGTATCCTTGTCTGGTTCCTCTCTGCAGAGTGTAAGCTTGGGATGTGATACCATTCATAGTTACAGTGGTCTTCAGTGAGTTGCACAGGGAACTTATCTATTGGAAGAATGATTTTACAAAACCAAATTTATTTAAGGTTGCAAAACAAAATGATCGGTTGACTTTGTCAAGAGCTTTTTGGGGATATAAAGAGAGAGAAGTAGTGTTAACTTTGTTTTGCTGCGATCATGAATTAGATTTTCAAGTCTTCTGACGTTGGTTGAATGTCGCCCATTGATGAACCCTGTCTCATTGATTGATTCATTATTGATGGAATAATTGATTTCAATCTGTGAGCAAGTAGCTTGAAGATAGTCTAAGTATCAGCATTGATCAGTGAAAAGGGACAACAACTGGAGTATTTTTTCACAGAACATTTTTTGCGATCTTTACAGCTCTCTGAAGTTGGACCAAAACTGCTTCAGGAAATAAAACTAAGTAATCATGCAAAGATTCACATCAACGTTGAACAACAATCCTATCTGCTCTAATCTCACAAATTAATAGATACAAACAAAAAGATGAATGGTCCAAGTTGTAATGCAACTGTGATGTGTGGTGGGTGAAAAGCAGAAGTGGAGCTGGGAATTGAAGGGAGAATGGGAGCTTTATTGGACAGGGTGCAGGTGGAAGTGCTTGAAGAGGTCCTAGGAGTAGGAGTTCCAGACACAGGAAGGAGTGAGAGCCATGACTCAGGAGGGGGAAACAATCCAGAGGGGTTTCACTGGGACTGGTATTCGAACAAGGATGTCGAGCGGTGCGGTGGCATAACGTGGCTGAGTGGGTCGCTTGGACTGGAGACTGGCACTGAAGAAGAGAGCAACAGTTAGAAAATGCTCACACTGTGCTAAACTGTACAAAAAGCCACTGATAATGTGACTCAGTGTATCTCCTGTATCTACTCTAGTGCCATGGTGTTCTTCACTCTACTTGCCCACCCTCTCCTAAATCTAGATACTGGACTGATAGGTTACACACTGCATACAGACCATCTGACTTTGAGCATGATTAGCACCTGCTCATCATTTACCTCATTGATTAATCCCCCCCACCTACGCCACCACTACCACCCTCTCTAACCCCACTTTTATCTTCCCCTCTTTCTTTCTGATGTCCCTTTAGCAATTAACTGACAGTGTGATGGATAGATGGGGAGAGCGAGAGAGAGAGAGAGAGGAGTCGGGCTTCATGTTGTGTGATCTGGGATGGTAGGACATGGACTAGATAAAAAGGCTCAGGAATAGCGCCTAGAGAGCCCGGCAAGAGTTGAGGCGATGGGCTGAGTAAGCCAAGTTCGTGTGGTCAGTTCAATTTTTTTAAAAAAAAGGTGGGCTGCTCCCTCCAGCCAGTTCCACCACTCCTGGAGACCAGAATCACTGCCATGAGTTCACTTTTCCCAACATTAAAGTTTCACTCTACAGAAAAGAGGTGACAAGAAAAAGAGGCGCAGGAATGCAGCAGGTTTGAACTAGGGTCATGCTGGGAGAGGACAGATCCCACTCCTGTGACATGGCATCAACCTACAGGACAAATTGGAGGGAAGGGCTAGGATGTCGGAGGTTAGAAGCATTAGAGACACTAGAAAGTGGCATCGCCAGGGGACGACAGATGGGGTGCTTGTTGGATATAAGTGGAATGAGGTAAGCCATCATCTCACTGTGATCATTTATAAACCTGTGAAATAAATGCATGAACTTCAGGAACTGCTGCAGGACCTTCCTATTGTAAGGGAGAGGTCAATTGGTGACGGGATTTATCTTGGAGGGGTCAGGCTCAAGTCATCCTTGGGCAATTATGTAGCCCAGGATTGCCACGGTTGCCTGGTGAAATTCACACTTCTCAGGCTTGAAAAGAAGTGAGGTAGGTTAAGATGAAGATAAAGGGGATTAATCATGTCCCTGAAGAGCTCATGAATGAACGACTGGAAGATGGCAGAGGCGTTGGTGAGGGTGAAGGGCATGACAAAGTATTTGAAGTGCCCTTGGGGAGTATTGAATGCTGTGCTCCACTCGTCCCCTTCCTGGATTAGGTGGTAGGCATTGCGCAACTCTAGCTTCGAGAATACACAAGAGTGAAAGAGCCGCTTGAATGAGGGTTTTATGAGATCAAACGTGGTACATTTCTCGATATCTTATGAAGTCCATGGTAGTCGATGCAGAGACTAAGCACAGAGTCCTTTTACTCCACAAAGGAGAACCTGGCTCCAAGTGAAGAGGAGGCGGGACGGATGAGACTGGCAGCCAATGATGCCTTTATGTACTCCTCCATGGCCCTCCTTTTGGGAAGGGAAAGTTTGTAGAGGAACTCGAAGTAAGAGAAGAACCAGGGAGGAGGTTGATGGCACAGTGATAAGGTCTATTGAGGGGCAGAGAGTGTGCAGAGTCCTAACAAGCTTTCACAATAAAGGTCCTGGTCATGAAATTATAGTGACAAGCAATGATGCACAACAATTTTTTGTCAGACTGGTGATGAATATATGTCAATCAAAAAACAAATGCCGCTGAACAACAAAATCCATACTCAGATTTTTATTTTCAGTAGATTATAGAATTAAATGCAACAAACATGAAGAAAATCAATGTTGTCCGCACACCAACAGGTCATTGGATGACTCACAAGAGAAAAAAAACTCTGAAAATGAACAATTTAGCAACATATGTAGATTTTGATGCCTGCTTGCATTATCAATTTTTAATATCATACCGTAGCAACCTCTGGTCAATTGGTCAAAGGTTGCTGTGAGGTCGCCATGGGAACCTGGGTGCTGATGGTGATTCGTTGCCTGGTTTGACATCGAATCATTCCTATGATCGCTCTCCTGAATCTAGAGGAAAAAAGTCAAGTGTCAACATTTATTACAGAAAAGCATCATAGTGGCAATAATAAAACACTCGTTATCAAGGCTTGACCTTGAGGGGTCTAACGTGCTGCTAATTCTTAGTTCTTACATATGTATTAAGTGGTTGACCAGTATAACAAAAAATATTGCAAAAGCTTTGGATGGGCCCTTGGCACCCCTTTGCCCATTGGGACTGGATGTGAAACAGTGCAGTGTGGAGGAGGCTGGGCTTGCTGTCAGGAAAGTTGTAGGATATGAGGCAGTTGTCTTGGGCGACACTGTCAAGCCGAGTGAGGTGGTGGAGAAGAGTGTGGTGATCCAAGACACCTTCACTCCCGTTTCCCCCCCTCTCCACCCTGGCCACAAAGTTGTCATTTCTTATGTGCCCCCATTATGGGCCATCTCTTTTCAGACAGCTGATGTCTCCGATAAAGATGGTGTCACAAGGCTGCAAGTTGCCCAAGCTGAAGCACGTCATTGCAGACAAGTTTTCCTGGTTTTAAAAGATTGTACCTGGGAGCTGAACCTGTCCCTTTTGTTTGATCATACCATATTTAATATCGACGGTGGGCATATGGCGGCTACAGATCACTATTCTATTATGGCAACCGGGGCACCGTGTCTTAACTAATGGGAATTTATAGACCATGAAAGTTCTCACTGCATACACACTTGAATCCCTCCACTCTCGTTCAAAAGTGTCATGATCTGAACTCCCACTGGCTTCAAGTTGCCCTTTGTCTGTCCCCTGGCATGACCACAAAAAATGTCACTGGTATCTGTTTAATCACTGTCACCACCATAACTGTACGGTCATGGCCAAAGGTTGAGATTCAATTCAATTCAATTTTATTTATCAAGCGTCAAATACAACAAAGTTGTCTCATGGCGCTGTACATCATTCGAGAAAAGACCCAACAAATCCACATGAGCAAGCGGTTGGTGACAGTTGAGAGGAAAAACTCCGTTTAACAGGAAGAAACCTCCAGCAGGGCTGTGCTGGGATTATATGGTACCAAAAGCTCCTCAATATACTAGGGGGCTCGGTTGTCTAGAGCTTGTAAATTTTGTGCCAAAAACTACAACTTCCATTTTTTCGGAGTTGAGCAACATAAAGTTGCAGCCAATCCAGGCCTTTAAATCTCTAAGACAAGCTTCATGTTTAAGAAGCTCATTGGTGTCTTCTGGTTTCAGCGATAAGTATATCTGTGTGTCATCTGCATCACAATGAAAGTTAATTGAGTGTTTTCTCATAATGTCTCCAACTGGGAGCATGTAAAGTTTAACAGAAAAGGTCCTAATACGGAGCCCTGTGGAACTCCATAACTGGTACTGGTGTACGGTGAAGAACTATCATTAATGTGAACAAAATGGAGTCTGATAGGTAGGACCTAAACCAGTTCAGTGCTGTTCCTGACACCAACAAGATTCTGCAACCTGTGCAGCAAGATGCTTTGATCAATGGTATTGAATGCAGCACTGAGATCTAGCATGACAAGGACCGAAACAAGTCCTTTATCTGAAGCTGCAAGGAGAAAATTTGTCACTCTGACCAGAGCAGTCTCTGTACTGTGATGGAAAATGTGAGATAAAGTGTTTGAATGTAAGTGTTCATACACTTGGTTTGCAACAATCCTTTCAGAACTTTAGAAAAGAAGGGTAGATTAGAGATCATCCTGTAGTTGGCCAGAATACCTGACTTAAGAGTTGTTTTTTTAAGGAGAGGTTTAATAATAGCAACCTTGAAAGACTGTGGGACTGTGGTTCAGGACAGGTTAATCTGCTCAAGTAATGATGAGCTGACTATTGGAAAAATGTCTTTAGGCAACTCAGTTGGTATTGGATCTCGTAAACATGTTGTTGGTTTAGAACCTGCAACAATTGATGCTAACTCAAACATTTATAAGATTGACGCACATATTACATTTTCCGAAAGTTTGCTGCTTCAGGATTTTTAGGTGTATTTTGTCAGATGAGTCTATGGTATCATTGTAAGCATTTCATAAATAACAAGAGCTTTTACTGAGAATTACACAGGAATCATGCAAAAACTCAATATTTTTCAATTCTCCCTGGCATGCTGTCAATAAACTTCTGGACCAAATCCTTACTGCTGGCAGTCCATTCTTGAATAATCAATGCTTGGAGTTTGTCAGAATTTGTGGATTTTTGATTGTCCACCTGCCTCTTAGGAGTTGACCACAAGTCCTCAAAGGAATTAAGATCTGGTGAGTTTCCTGGCCAAGGGCCCAAAATCTTTGTTTTGTTCCCTGAGCCATTTTGTTCCAAATTTTACTTTATGGCAAGATGCTCCATCATGCTGGAAAAGGCATTTTTCCCATCACCAAACTGCCCTTGGGTGGTTGGGAGAAGTTGTTCTGCCCAGACAGGACAGAGGATGTTCTGGTACCATTCTTTTTTTATGGCTGTGTTTTTAGTCAAGATTGTAAGGGGGGCCCCTCTCTTGACCAAAAGGCAACCCCACATATGAATGGTCTCAGGATACGTCACTGTTGGCATGACACAGGACCAATGGCAGTGCTCATATCATCTTCTCCGAGCAAGCCTTCCAGATGCCCCAAACAATCGGGAAGAGGATTCATCTGAGAAAATGACTTTACCCCAGTCCTCAGCAGTCGCGTCCCTGTACCTTCTGCAGAATGTCTGTTACTGATGTTTTTGATGGAGAGAAGTGGCTTTTTTTTTTTTTTACTGTGCTCCTTACATCAGGCCTTCCTCCAAAAGTCTTTGCCTCACTGTGCATGCAAATTCACTAACACCCGCCTGCTGCCATTCTTTAATAAGCTCTGCTCTAGTGGTGGCCCGATCCTGCAGTTGAAACAACTTCAGGAGATGATCATGGCACTTGCTGGACTTCCTTGGGTGCCTGATTGCCTGACTAATTAGGCCCTTTATGTGCAATGCAGGGATTGCTGCATGCCAGAGTCCTGCACAGGTCCAGTTTTCAAGATCTGCTCCGACCTGACGACATACAAACCCGCACCCACACTTCAGCCCAGTTCGCACTACAACCCGACCTGCTGAAACACGACCCACAGCCCAACCCGTGGCCCGTATTGAAAGTAATGATTTTGGGTCATGTTTTCTGAATATTTAACAGCAAGTAATGGGCCAGTGAGTAAACAAACACACCTGAATGAGGCAGCACTTCTAATAAAGGCCTAACTTCAGTCATGAAACAACCTTCATTGAACTTCTCCCATACGACTGTAAAACCACTGGTTTGCTACATTTAACACTTTTGAAAAAGTCAGTGTGGCGCTCACTCTATTGACAAAGTAGGTAGGAAGAAAGCCCTCAGAGCATTGAAAGTATCCACTCCACACATATTGCCAGCCCAGCTGCAGGCCAACGATTTGCTTGGAGGAGTGCTATGGTTCACATAAAGTTAATTAGAAAGCTCTTTTAAAAGGTTGGGACATTTTCCAAAGATCTCCAACAAAGATCCAGTAAAACCAAGGGAGTTGCTGACAGAGTTGAACTAAGACTAACTAGCCAGGACTCTGTCCCATCCAAAAGGAGGAGAAGGCATCTGAGCCGCAGTCAACTCTTGCTGTACAGAAGTCTGTATTTGTAAATATTGCCATCATCAAAGAAGGCGATACTTGTAAAATAAATGCATTTCATTATTTTTTTAATTCAGAACTGTGACCATCACCTGCCCTCATTGGCTACTGGCCATCTTGCTGGGGGTTACCATCAGGTCAAGAGATGCACATCGAGGGCTGTGCACGAGGGACAGGAGAAAGGGGGAATAGAGGAGGGAAGTGGGGTTAGAGAGGTTGGTAAAGGTGGTGTAGGTCAGGGGGTGGGGTGTAATCAAATTGTGATTAAATGTAAATGATGAGCCGGTGCTCATCGTGCTTTGAGTCAGATGGTCTGCATGCAGTGTGAAACCTATCAGCCCAGTCTCTCGATAACTTGCCTTTCCCAGCTGTTGTAACCTTTGGGCTTCATTAAGCAGAAGAATATGGAGAACGTGAATGTTTTGTGTGGGGGCACATGTTTCAGCCACAGGAGAATTTGGTCACTTGTATCTTGAGACTCCATTAGCCAGTATCAATCTGCTCTCAAGAAAATCACGCCAAACGATTGCAAAAGGACTCCCCATAACAACTCTGTTTTTAGCTAAAGGAACTTAAATATGTGGTTTGGCACAAACTTCGGGGATCAGAAATCTGGGTGTAGTGATGGATGACCAATTGACCTTTAAGATTCATGTGTCCTCGATTGCTTGGTGTTGTTTATATGCCCTCTACAACATCAGGTGGGTCAGACCCTGTATTACACAACAGGCCACACAGCTTCTGGTCCAGGCCCTGGTGATCTCATGGCTCGACTATTGCAACTCTCTTCTAACTGGCCTCCCCGCATGCACACTTGGACCTCTGCAGATGGTCCAGAATGCTGCAGCACAACTGGTCTTTAGCATACCCAAGAGGGCACACACCACCTTGCTGCTAACTTCTCTTCACTGGCTTCCAGTGGCAGCTCGCATCACATTTAAAGTTTTTCTGACTTACAAGACTGTGACAAAAACGGCTCCAGCCTACCTGGATTCTCTTGTTTGCACTCCCGCTTGCCCATTACGCTCCGCCTGTGAAAGACACTTGGTGCTCCAAGCCAAGTGTCATTCTTACTCTCTCGTGCAACTCTTCTCCTCTGTAGCCCCTGAAATGGTGGAATGAGCTACCCGACTCAATACGATCTGCAGAGTCCCTTTCTCAATTTAAAAGATATCTGAAGACTCAACTATTCAGGAAAACTTTTGGTGTTTAATTGTGACTCTTCTCCTTGTTGGTAGGAGAGAAGGAATATGCGGATCCGACAATTTAGTACTCATCACGCTGAATATGAATGATAAATGTTGAACTTCAAGGAATTTAGACTGTTTTTTTATTTGCTGCTGCTATCTTTAAAAAACAACAATAAAACTATAACGCGCTTCTTCTTTGGGCATTGATTAGGCACCTGCAGCTGAAGTAACAAACTATAGCACTTTTCTCACACTGACGCTTTTCCTACTCTGAATTCTTGGTTGTGTAGCACAGTGCCTTGGTCAACAGCATCTTCGAAATGAAACTGTAAAACTGTAGAACTGTAGTGCCACACACTGATCACTTCAATGGCACGCTGCACTGATGCAAAAGCAGAACCAACCAAGTATTGAGTGCATGGAAATAAACATACTCTTCAGAAGCCTGACATTTTTTTTAAATATTCTTTTTTCATTGGTCTTATGTAATATTCTAATTTTCTGAGCCACTAAATTTTGGATTTTCAATAACAATAAGCCACAATTATCAAGGTTTTAAAGAATACATGTTTGAAATGTTTCACTCAAAGTGTGAATGAATCTAACTTATATTTGGGTTTCACATTCTGAAATGAGAAAAAAAAATTGAACTATTTCATGATATTTTAATTTCATGAGGTGTACCTGTATATGATCAAAGTACAGTTAAACCCCAGTTGAAGGTTAGACAACAGGAGAACTCAGAATGTTGGGAGTAAAGTCAAAGAGAGCAAAATTCACTTGAAACAGTGAACCCATTAAAAAAATTAATCCTGGTTACTTCTGTTACTTCTCATAACATACAATTGGAAGAAAACAGAAACAGAAAAAAAATATAAGGATGGCAAAGAAAAAATTGCAAGAAATGTTGTCACCTAATGTTTCTGTGCCCCTGCTCCACACAGGACTGGTTCTTTCCAAAAATGTTGAAATAATAGAACATGTTGCAACTTGGGTGATTGTTTTTTGTATCAGGATACCTGGTTGACTCCTGTCTATCTGTTAAATGTAATTGTGAATCACATGTGATATCACCAAAATTTTTTAGATAAATTTAATTGATTGTACTGTGGCTACTCCCCTCCTTGAGCTGCCATATTGCCTTGGTGGAGAGGATTGCGTTCTTGAATGATCCTGAGAGCTATGTTGTCAGGGGCAGCAGCTCTTAGGTGACAGGACAGATGAAGAATGGCTCATAACCACCTTCTGATGTGAAATCAAAGGAAGTTCACATCGCCTGGATCGACGGGATGGCGCTGGGGCTCGACAGCTCTACCGGCTGGAGATTGTTGGTCTAACCTCCATGCACAGCAGGGGCTCAAGAACCCAAGTCTTCGAGAGAGGCTGGACTCTCTTCTACTTTGGGGATGGGGGATACTGAAAACTGGCCCAACCAGGAACTCCACAGTTCTACTGGGGGACTTCAATGCCCACATGGGCAATGACAGTAGTGCCTGGAGAGATGTGATTGGGAGGAACAACCTCCCTGATCTGAACCCAAGTGGTGTTCCGTTATTGGACTTCTGTCCTTGTCAAAGTTTGTCTACAACGAACACCATGTTCAAGCATAAGGGTGTCCATCAGTGCACCTGGCACCAGGACACCGTAGGCCGCAGGTCGGTTATCGACTTTGGGGTTGTGTCTTTGATCTCCAGCCATATGTTTCGGACACTCAGCTAGAGTGAGGGGCTGAGCTGTCTACTTATCACCATCTGGTGGTGAGTTGGATCCGCTGGCACTACTAACACTAGTAGTAGTGGAGGTGGGGAGCTGTTGACCACAACTGGGGATATTGTCAGGTGGTGGAAGGAAGGAATACTTTGACAATTTTCTCAATCCCGTCACGGCACCTTCTGCAAGAGGAATGAAGGGGCCTCAGTCATCACCCAGGCTGCCAGGCTGAATTTACTGAGGTGGTTCTCAACCTCCTCGGTAAACAAAGGCTGACACGCCTTTGTTGCATGGCATGGCAGTTGGGACAGTGCCGAGATTGGCAGACAGGGGTGGTGGTATCCCTTTTCAACAAGGGGGACCGGAGGGTTTGCTTGGCCGAGTGTCAAGCTTTGAATCGAGGAGGCACAGCGTGGGTTTCATCCTGATCTTGGAAGACTGGACCAGCTGTACACAATTTGAAGGGTGCTCAAGGGACCATAGGAGTTTGCCTAACCAGTCCACATTTGTCTTGTGGATATGGAAAAAGCATTTGACCATGTCCCTCATGGCTTTCTATGTGGGGTACTCCAGGAGTATGGGGTCTAGGGCCCTCTGCTAAGGGCCATGCAGTCTCTCTACAACTAGAATATAAGGTTGGTTCACATTCACAGCAGTAAGTCAGACCACTTCCCAGTGCATGTTGGCCTCCACTAGGGTTGCCCTTTGTCAGGATTTCTAGGTGCAGCTGGGGGCTGGAATGAGTTTGGTTTGGGGGTCGCAGGAGCAGGAGGTCGCTGATCAGTGCAGTGGCCACAGCGATGTGGTCAATGTATTGGTTTGTCAATGGTAAAGAAGAAGCTGAGACAAAAAGTGAAGCTCTCTTTTTATCGGTCGATCTACGTTCCTACCCTCACATATGGTCATGAACTCTGGGTCATGACTGAAAGAACGAGATCTCAGATATGCATGGTCAAAATGAGTTTTCTCTATCGGGTTGTTGGACGCACCCTTCAAGATTGAATGAGGAGTTCTACTACCCAGGTGGAGCTCAAAGTAGAGCCACTGCTCATCTGAATAGAGACGGGTCAGCTGAAGTGGCTCGGTGATTTGTTTAGGATGCCTCCTTGTCACCTCCTGAGGGAGGTGTTACAGGCATGCCTCAATGGGAGGAGGCCCTGGGGAAGAACCAGGACATGCTGGAGTATTACATAACATGGCTGGTTTGGGGACTTCTCAGGGTCCCTGCAGAGGAGCTGGGGGCTGTTGCTGGAGACAGGGAAGTCTGGGAGTGTCTGCTGAGTTTGCTGCCCCTGCAACCCAGCCCTGGATCAGCAGTAGATGATGGATGGATTGATGGATACTGCTGCTTTGTAATTTGTTTGAATACCGTGATCAGCATATCATGGAAGCCCTAGAATGGTAAATACAGAAGTGTGATTGGATGCTCTGTGAACCTTTGAGACCAACAAATCACAACTCACCCTGAGCACACCCCTATTCCTCCCCCACACCCACAGTTATTTGGTTTTGAACACAAACTTTCTGATTTTTGGAAATTCTAAGAGCTTCATGCAGTGTGCTTGACGTCGATCCTGCTATTAATGTGATTTGATCACCCTTAAAACATATCCAAATCAAATGTGCAATCTTTTGTGTGAGTTGTTTATGTATTTTATTGCACATTATTTTGGAATGTTATAAATCAGGCCCATACACTGAGGAATTATAATGAAATCCCAATTAAAAGACAATACTTACTTTTTGTTTGCAATAACATAAATGCAGGGATTGTAAAAGGTGGATGACTTGGCAAAGAGTGGAGCAACAATAGCCATGGGGGCAGGGATGCTTTTTGGGTCGCCAAATGATGCCCAGAGACACACCATGGAGTACGGTGACCAAGCAACCAGGAACATGACAATCATGACAATTGACATCTGTGTACAACAACACAAGACATTAAAACCAATATTTATATCACAGTTTCTATGTATACACTACGCAGAATGAGTTCAAGGCATGTTACGCTCATCAAAACCTTGACAAAGCAGGCTGTCATTTTCAGAATGTGGTTAATTTTATCACATCGATTTGTATTTTCCTTTTTTTTCTTCCTTTCTCATAGCTTTTCAAGCTTTCAGTGTTTAACATGCAAACCTTTTTGTTTCATTCCTTCCTTTCTCTGTCCAATTGCACTATAATATGACAGCAAAACAGTAGTAATTGTGGCAATTTTGAAACAGGAGCCAGCATTCAGTCACAGTCAATGGTCATGCCTAACATAGCATTGTATGTTTTCACCTTTGTGACATCCATTTGATCCGTCCAGTCAACATTAATGTTTTCCAGGCAGTTATTGGCTTTGTATCTCCTGACAGTTGTTGACACATTTTGGTAGCAATAAATCATAATGAATAGTGGGATCAAAAAATTCACAGCAATCACCGCCATTGTGTAGGAGATGAAGGAGCTGCGGGGAAGAATCAGAAAAAGGGTGTCAATTTCAACAGTGATGCACTGAATTTAATGTAATTGAAAAATTATTAAAACCCTACTTGGACAACTGTACTAAAATGTCGATTTAATTTGAATGACTGGGAAAAAAAATTACAGACGTGATGACCAATCAAGTTTGTAGTAGACTGGGAAAACAGTTTTACTTGGTCCTGCTGTTAAGCATTTTATATATCCACCACCAAGCCAATTGTAAATGTTTAAATAAATCAGCTGCATTTACATAAAATTAATTCAGAGGAACCATTTAGTCCTATTCCCTTAGATATTTAAAGTACATGTTCTGAACCAGATGACAATTTCCAGCGAGAAACGAATGACAAAAGTTAACAGCAGACATATTTATCACAAATGCAGATACAAGACTTGAAGTTTTCAGTCACAAGCATCACATCACCAAACACCATTTTGTAAGCTCTGCTGCTCATAACATTTTTAGTAATAGGCCCCTCTGTCAATTAGAGGGTTTATACAGTCAGTCACTGATTGATGTACAAACAGCCAAATTTAATAATCATATTTTGGTACTCTCTAAATGACACATTTAGTTTTTTAATGATATCAAATGTTTGAAAATATCTTGGAACTCACGCATCATTCTGTCTCCAGTTGATTGTGCATGTTGCTCCAGTAGGATCGGGGGCATAACCAGCCCAGCCAACTACAGGCATGGAGGACCAAAATACAGCATTTAACCATGCTGCCAAAATTAGGAGGTGGTATGACTGTAAAGTCATTCTCTGCCCTGAAAAGACAAAAGACAAACACATAGATGTATTGGGTTATCCATATAATTGATTTTTCATTATCTACACGTTTGCTTGTTTAGGATGTAAGTAACTGTTGTTGTAAGTAACTGATGTTAAGACACATGTCACACCATTTTTCAAAGCAATGTATATTTTTTCACAAACCTGTTTCTTGCTCCAAGGGTTTGTATTGGAAAAATGTGTTATATGTTATATCATCTGTTTTTTGTGAAGCTACTTGTAGTTGTGAGTTGGGTGTAGTAATTTTCTGTAGCAAGGTTATCGGGATCAAATGGGTTGAAAGCGAAATATTGAGACATTTTAGAGAGCCAAGTAAACATGTGTTTGGAGTAAATGGATTTTACAACATTTGAACTGAAATAAACCTAAGGAAGCTCACGAATCTTCAGTTAGGAAGTTACCACACTCTTTACTAATCACTCTTTGCAAGTTTAAAAGAATTTAGCAGAAAGCCTCCTGTTCTGAGTCCTTCTTACCATACTGGGTTTATTAGTGCATAACATGATAGGCTTTTCCGGACAGAATTTGGTCCTTCAAGCCAGAGCCAAACATATCTCAAAGACTGGTGAAGGGAGTGGAGAAAATGCTGAAAACTGTGCACAGTCAGGTCTGGAATCTGTAAAAGACCTCGACTTTCAATTGGTGACAGGAGAGGCCAGTGGACTGGGTTTAGATCCAGATCCTTGAGGATTGATGCAATCCGAAATTAAAACCAGTGAAAGAAGACTGCGGAATAGTTACCAAATCATTGAACTGGTTCAGAGTTTTAAACTCTTACTAAACAAAATAAATGATAGGAATATGGATCCTAAGTGAGCATCAGTCTAGAAGAAATGTAAAAAGAGGAGTAAAATGACACGTGAGGTCTCACAGCATACTCGGTGAGAGTGAATCAAAAACAACCAGGTATATGCAGGAAATACTTCATTCACACATGAAATTAATTCCTAAATGTGAAGCAGTGCTGCAATCTGCACTGAGAATCCGTTCAAGCAGAAAAAAGCTGACACTGGTGACTCGCTCTCTCAAAACATGGGCATCCTCCAGTCCATCAACAAAAAACTGGACATCCTCGGTGAGATGCACTTGGAGACTTAAGACCTGAAGATAAGTTTGGAATTGTCTTTTCAACAGATTTGTGATCTGCAGTGGGACAATGCCGGACTCTGAGATCAATTAGCTGAGAAAAGAAAACTAAGTCCTCAAAGAAGTCATCATGGACGTCCAGACAAGGAACCCTCTGAAAACCCTCCTCTTCTCCAGCAACCCCAAAAGCCACAGACAATCCTGAAGCTGAAGTCAGGAAGTTTACAGCCTCTGCTCTCAAGGAGAAGGAGAAGGAGAATGTGAGCTCCTTCACCTTCCACTGGATGCAACACCTCAGACCCCAGGGAAGAGCACAGGCCCATCTGATCAATGCCAAGTTTGAACACTTTAAACAAAGGAGCTCATCAAAGGGAAAGGCTGGGAGCTTATAAAGGCAAGTTATTTGGCATGAACAACCAGTTTCCCTGCGAGATCAGCAAGTGACGACACGTCCTGTATCTGATATTAAAGGACAACAAGCGACACGGGAAACGGACCTCACTCATTGTAGACAAGCTGTATATCAACGGTCAGTTATTCTGGGACTCCAGCATCACTCCCTGGCTATTCTGATTACATAGGTATCACTTCACTTATATAACCACTCCAGTAAGGTAAGTGAATTTAAGTTTGCTATATGTTTAGGAAAATTTCAGTGTCAATTAGTATGCACATATTTAGATTGAAAAAAAAAATCTCACTCAGAGTAAAGCACACGTGAACATGCCTCACATTCTTTTCCTCTTAACTTTATCCCTCACTTCACATAGTTCCTTCCCCACTCTCACTCCCCCTTCCTCTTCCAAACACCCTCCCTTCTCACATACACTACCACAGCCATTCGCTCTCTCTCTCTCTCTCTCTCTCTCTCTCTCTCTCTCTCTCTATCTATCTATCCATCCAACCATCCATCCATCCATCCATCCATCCATCCACCTTCACTGCATGGTGGAAAGTACTAGTAATGAGCAGTTTCAATTAAAGTCTTCCAAATTCTCTCCTCAATGGCATCCACAACCTAGATTTTGTACATAATAATCAAGCACTTCACTTTAGTGCTTGGGAAATGAATGGCATCATCCACCTCCACCACAAGACAATTCAGTTATGAACTATACTGAACTGTTCAAGTAGTTCCAAATTCAAAGGGGAAAATTTCCTACAATACCGAAAAGACAAATTGAATATAATGGGTTTCAGTGAAACTGGCAAATTCTCACCATGCAGTCAAAACACTTTGGATACATACTTTCATGCAATCTGGACATGTACTCGAGTCCAGCTCTTCTGGTCAACAATAGTAGATGCCCATAGGAAAGCTGTGTTGCTCATTTGTGACTGATTCTTGTCTCTTGAGATGAGTTTGAGCTTCTCATTTCATATCATTCTGTGATCATTTGTTTCTGACTTACTTTTCCTAAGGGACCCTTAGGTGCAAGAGAGTAGCTGAAAAGAGAAAAGACATCACGAGACAAAGCAGTTCAAGTTGAGATTATTATTTACACTTGAGAAGTGGGATAAACAGGGGAGATCTTATAGTTTTCTGCCCCTGTTCTCAAATATGTCTCTGCTTCTTAATAACTGAGACATGTTTGAGATCAGGGGCAGAAAACTATGAGGCTCAAACTGATCTCAAGAGACGAGATACAGCAACAGACGAGCAACACAGCTTTCCTATGGGTAATATATCATCTATCTTAGCTTGCACAATGCCACTTTCTCCAAACATCTTCGATCTTGGTGACTTGTCAACGACGAAATGTACCAAACAAGTGGTTAAACTCCACACTCGTAGCATGAGCCAGAGCCAAAAAAAACTATCCTAGTAAACTGGGCAAATAAAAATGTTCTAAATATCCGACTCTGGCTCAACCTTCTCATAGAGTACATATGCCAATGAAGAAAAAATCTGCAAACCAAAGTGCTCGGGGAGATTTGAAAAAAAAAAAACCAGGAGAAATAGCTTCCATTTAGCAAAACCTTAGAGATAGAATTTTAACTAAATTTGACATTGCCTGCAAGCGGGGGGCATTAGAAGACTCATAATGAAAAGGTAAGGTTACAGCATACTCTGCGAATAACCTCTTTCTGCTTCTCTTCAGTTCTTTTATCTCTTGGAATAGGAAATAAGTCCTCCTGACCCATGTAAGCAGAGGTCACTTAAACATCTACGCTCGTGAAAAAATTGTGACCCTTTATGTCCCTGTGCCCATCAATGGTTGGGTGCTTCACTGTCCCTTGGACTGGGGTGGGGGTGGCTGGCACCTTCTGTTGCCTGTCAGGCTGGTCATGGAGTTCTCGGTTTCCCAGCGGGGCTCCTTGCGGACTTTATTTCAGTTTCCAGTAAAAGAGGGGCCTCGATGTTATGCTGAGCTGGCAACTGCAGGTTAATATTGCGGCTGGCACACAAAAGTTTGCCCAATGGATGCAAAGGATTTGCAGCAACATCTACAGTCCCTGACAAAAGTCTTGTCACTTATCCAAGTTGAAGGAACAAAAAGAAATAACTTGACTTGTAATTGATC
>JASSRZ010000053.1:18700729-18723953 GCA_032164315.1 Malacoctenus gilli | reverse complement strand
AATGCTAAAAACCTTTTTTTATCACACACACACACACACACACACACACACACACACACACACACACACACACACACTCAGTTTCAGAGGAGTTTATTTGATAAAACTTCAGCTTCCTCCTGTTGAATCAATCACCACAACATCAAGTGCACTTACTTCACAGATCACATTCACAGTTTGGGGCACAGGTGACGTGACACACTGACATCGTGCAACCGTTCACCCAGCAGCCGCCGCGCTCACCCCTGGGCTGTGTCGCACACAGCAGCATTGGGGTGGGGTGGCCTAGGGTTGGGGGTGGGGGGTTCGAGGGCACTTCCCATCTGACAACAGACTGCCCTTCTTTCCCGTGAGAGATGAAAGGAAGAAGGAGCAGCAGTATGTGCAGTATGTCATCCAGCCAGTGAAAGTGAGAGGTAAAGAAACTGTGTGTGTGTGTGTGTGTGTGTGTGTGTGTGCTCGCTCAGGTCACAGCTTCTCACAGTGGTGGTTTTAATTGCAGATTGAACTATCTCGGGGGGGTCTGGAAGGCCGTCTGCAGGGGCATGGCTCTTTGCACATAACACCCTGACACTCCTGTATTGCACTTTTTAAAGTGACGGCCCCAAAAAAAACTGGACTGGTGGAAGAAACAAAAGCAAAGCAATTTGACATATTAAAAATGGGCAAATTATATATCATGGAAACGATCCAGTGTTACTTGAACACAACTTGTGTGCAATGTGTCCCTCGTCTCATGCGGCCTTCGCCCTCCCCAACCAGGCGTGCGTCAGTCAGGCCGAGTCATCTGCAAGGTCGCACCTCGCACAGCTACTCGCCGGCCCTGCTTGGTGTAAATCACCCCAAACTTTAACCAAGTGACCCAGATTTGAAGATAGCGACGCGTACAGCTGCTGTTTCCTGATGCAGAAGTCTTAACTCTAAAGTCCCCTGGTGATTTATGTTCCAGTTCATGCGAAAAAAGATGACCTTTGACCTTTTTCTTGAGTGAAGCTAATTGTGCTTGTGAGGAAAAGGAGGAATCGTCGCAGGTCTCTGATTTAAGTGCATGTAGTCGAAAGCCCCCCGAGCCCCCAGAGGAATGTAATCAGTTGAAGATGAAGCCTCCGTGGCGGAGCATCGGCGCGGCGACCTCTGAAGGTCGGCGTGAAGTCGTCGGAGTTCCCCCCCTTCAAAGAGACGGCCGCTCAGGCCGCTAATCATCATTTTCCTGCAATAAGCCTCAAAGCGTTTACCGTGAAACTCCCTTCATTTGCTGAACAAGGCGTCCACAGTAACGGGGGGGTGCAGAGAGAGCTTTCGCACGCCCGCCTCGCATGGTTGCGGACAAGGGGGCCTCTGAGCGGCGCTCTGACCGCAGCTATGCGCCTGTTTGCTCAACGCTGCCCCCAAATGGTGAAGTTTTCCGCGCAGGTGGACGATAAATAGCCTGGTGTTTGTTCACGAGGAGAGGAGCCTGAATCCTCGCGCCCTCCAATAAATACTCAACGCACCGACAAGACATAAATAAAAAGCCGTCCACGAATAAATCGGCAAAGCTGCGAGAAGAGAGCCTGCTCCTCTCACGTGGGACTCCACTCGCTCACGCCTTTGTTTTAAAAAAACACCGTCGAAGGCGGGACGGCTCAGTTCTGACGTCACGGCGAGATACGGCAATAAATAGGTGCAGGAAGACCGCGGCGAGCGAAAAGTGCAAAAACCCTCCCTAAGTCTGCACGGAAACGTCCAACGCTGCTGCTGCTGCTGCTCATCGGGTCCTGAGATACTCTGGCGTGGAGTAGTTGAACAACAGGAAGTCCATTCGATAGAGGTTGAAGAGCTTCTTCTGATAGAAGGGACTTATGTGCTTGAAGTAGCGCGCCGCCATGTCGCCGTCGGTCCGCGTGCTCTTCCCGGACGTCGGGAAGCGCAGCGCCCCCTCCACGCCGGCTATCCGGAGCACGGCCTGCGCGTCCGGCTCCAGGGTCTCGTACTTCCCCACCACGTCGTAGTGGATGAGGCACGGGTGGCACAGCGAGTGCACACGCTCCCAGTGCTCGTTGAAGGGCTCCTCGCGCTGCGTCCGCGGGTCCACCAGGTACTGGACGAACTCGTGGAAGGCCACGTCGTCGCCCTTCTTCAGCGCCTGCGGCTCCGGGTCGGCGCGGTGCCGGCGGATGATCTTGGTGCCGTAGCGCTTGTGGAAGGCCGTGTTGTAGCTGCGCGTGAACTTGTTCCGGTAGGCCGACACCAGCCGCTCGAAGGGCTCCCGCACGAACACGAACTTGAGGTAGCTGCGCAGGCGCCGGTTGATCTCCGGCACCGAGAACTCGGACAGCGTGCGCAGGTTGCCCGCGACGTGGGCCTCGTTGGCCGGGATGGCCAGCGGGTCGGTGTGGCGGCCGTCGCCGGTGAGGACCATGAGGACGCGCTTCCAGTTGGTGCAGGCCACCTGGAAGACAGGACGGGGTCAGACTGCGTGGTTGTCGAGAAACGTCCCCTGGGACCCCGGTGTCCGACCCACCTTGGGGACGTAGCAGTAGAGCAGGCCGTGCTTGTCGTCCACGATGAGGTGTTTGAGGTCCTCGGGCGACAGCACGCGCCTCTTCCTGGTGTGGGTCAGACACGCCTGCTCCAGCAGCTCCCTGCGGCCTTGGAGGGAGCGCTGAGCCGCCGATAAATCCAGCTGCTGATGACACACGGCGCCGCGGCCGGAGGAGGGGAAGAAAGGAGCACAGGAGTGTGAGGTGAAGCTGCCTGCTCACAACGGTGACGTCGACACACAGACGCAGTAAGATCGGGTTTAATTCAGTGTCCCCCCCCCCGGTTGGACGCGTGGTCCTGTCCCCACCTGGTCTCCGTTATAGAGGGTCTGCAGAGGACTTCTGCGGCTCTTCCCCAGGCTGCCGCTGCTCGTCTTCACGCCAGCTTCTGCAGGAACGCGGAGACATAAAAGGGTTCCACTCGTTATTTCTGACCCTGGCCACACGGCAGGGGGGCCTCGGCTTGGCCCGTGCACGTGTCGAGTCAGTGCACAGCGAGCGAGTCCATGCGGGAGGTCCACTGAGGGAGAGCAGCTACCGGGATTCAGCATTGAACTTCTAAGGGAAGCTCTGTAATGTACTACAAAAGGAAGAGAATACTGTATGTAGGTCATGAATAAGAAGCGTTTTTGTTGTTTTTTTGGTGCGGTCTTGCTGGCACAGAGGTGCACTGCATAGATGACCAGATGGAGTTACAGGAGAGGTCAGTCGGAGCCAACTTTCCAGCGCTGCTCCGCTCTGATTTTGTCATGACGTGATCGCGCGCGAGGAAGGAAGAAAAAGGAAAAAAGAAAAAGTCCCTCTTTCTCTTTTTTTCCCTCCTTTATAGATTCCATAGGAACACTGTGTTCCTTCCAAACTCTGTAACTCTTATGTAAGCCGCGCTTCTCCTGCGGTCTCTCCTCCGACTTCCACTCCTCAGGAATGTTCTCTCGCGCGCCTCCCGTTCGGACGGACCGCACCGACTCCTCGGCCACCCGCGGCCAGTTTGCAAACAAAGTCTGCAAACAAAGAGTCGCCGCACGCTAATTTGGGGTGGGTGGGGGGAGTGACGGCGGGCCTGCTGCAGGGAGGGAGGGGTCCCTCTCTTCCCTTCCTCCTGCCGCATCCCCCCCCCTCCGAGTCCCATCCGTGCCCGATGGCACAAGTTGTTTGACTGTGCGCCGGATGGGAGAGCAGCGATCGGCCTGCACATGTGAGGGCGCCGCTTCAGTATCTCACACGCGGCCGGAGGGGGGAGGGGGGGGGGGCGCGCTTCACACAGGAAAAGCAGGAGGGAAAATATTTCAAAGGGCGCCTATATGGAGATGAAAAAAAAAAAACCCCACTGCTGCACCGTCATATGGAAAGAATATCAGTCAGCGCTGCGGAGGGAGGTAAAGGGTGAGGCGGTGCATGCGTGGAATCCAGACGGGGACTGCGTCGCCCTCTGAATGTGTCTTTTCTTCTCTGCGTTCGGCACGTGAAAAAGCATCGTAAACCTCTCTCTCTCTATTTCTCTTCGTTGCCTGCTGAAGCCGCGCATTAAAAATCACGCTGAAAATCAGAACAGCTTCTCGTTATTATGAGGAAGTAACAGAGGGACGACACAATCAGAGGAGTGGTGACCGAGCGCCTGTGTCTACTGTACGTGTGCGAGAGGGCCCGAGGCCGTGGCGCCTCGCTCGCTCGCTCGTTCGCATGACTCGACGAAATCCCGCGCTTCCCCTGTGCCGACCTCCGCGCAACCATCGCAACATGCAGAGATGCACATCTAAGTCCTGCCGGAGCATGTTGGAGCCAGACTGGGTCCTTGTTAAAGCCCAACCATGCAGTCCTCCACATGTGAGGAAAGCATGTGGGGCACCAGCTCTCACACAGCACGTTCAAATGCATACCGGCAAGTAAACGTATAGCTGTCGCCTGAGTAGAGTCCAACTTTTAAAAGGGATGACGTGACTCTGGAAGTAGAAGTGGACCGGGGGGCTTCGAGGTGGGTGCATGAACACAGTGACAGAGGCTCCAGTGCTTCACAATGGCAGGAAAAGTCTGTGAGAGTGAACCACAGGAGTGCTTGCTGACTTGCTGTTTACTCTTAGTATTTGATTTAAATTTCATTTCCATTAAATTCAAGTTGCAAATATCTTTTGTTTGGTCAAATATTCCTTTTCTTCGTTGTCTTGATGTTTTGACACATCTTAGCTTTTCGAACGGAAGAATTCAAAACTGTTTGCAGGTTGTTGTTGTTTGTTCAGCCCAATACCCCAAAGGACGAGTGCGTATCAACAGGTGTGTGAAACGAGCTGTGTGAGCTTCCAGCTTTCGCACTGCGCGCTGACTCACTGCCAACACTCAGGGACAGGAAGCTGGAAAGTGGGTCAAGACGCATGTATGAAGACGTCATCCTCATTATTGGTTCATAGTCTTTCCTGCGAAAAAAAAAGGGAGGGAGGGAGGGACGAGTGCATGATCACATGCAGACCCAATGTGCTCTCATATCCTGGTAGATGCCTGGAGCGCTTCAGGACCTTTGATACTCGCGTCTCAGGGTTTCAATCTGCTTCTCACAGCATCGTAGAAATGACGCTTTGAGCTCCGTAGGCCTCGTCTGTGTATGATGCTTTAAAAAGCAGAGGGAGATTGTGGTGAAATGAAATTTTGTTTCATGACTTCTGACGTCGTCATCAGTCCTAACGGACTAATAAATCCCTGTCAGGCTTGGCTGCATTCGCAGCGTGACGCAAGTTAACGGCTGTTGTGCGAACACGAGGCAAATGAGTGGCTCCACTTCAACGCCGTGTCTGTCATAACAGTTGCAAAGTACTGTGATACCTGACGGTTAGAGACACGTGACACGTCCTCAGGTGTTGGGCTGCTTCCAAGATGAATCTGGGCCTCAAACATCCACCACAAAACTTTCTTTATGTGGGTGCCTGGCACCCCGTTCTGACCCGTCGGGTCACAACGCCGTTTCCGCAACAGTCGACGCCCGCGACTGATATCTTCCGATCGCATCCAGGTTATGACTGTGTAATCTGGGCACCATCTACTACGGCGGTTTCGGCTCGTCTGGGCATGCGCAGGAGTCGCTCCTCGGCTAACTGTCTCCCAATCTTGACGTGCGTTCTGTCACCCACACGGCAGAAAGAAACCGCCGCTTCCTCTCGGGCCCAGGAAGTGACACAATGTTGACAGCCTGAGACGAGCTGGAGAGGCCTCGCTCTTACTGCACACACAGTCAGGTGGAAACTGCTTTCAACCGTCTGTCAGGCTGCGCTGACACCTCTCAGTCTCTCTAAATAAATGTCGATAGACGCCACCGCTGCCGTTGCTAAGTTTGTGGACTTAATGAAGACAAATAATCTTGTTTTTTTACCAGCTGGTAAAGAGAAACCTCCCATGTCTGGAAGATGCGCTCCTCCAAGAGGATTGTGGGCCACCGATAAGGAAAAGATCCACCTAAACGAGGAGTGATCCCCCTTACTTGCGGCTGAGGACAGGGCCCGGCTTTATGAGCGAAGTTTCCATGAGCTGAGAGGAAAACCTGCAGAGCCGTGTCTCCGATGGAGGCGTATAAAAGTCGCAGTAGGAGTGAAAGTGAGGATGTGACTTAGAAAGAGGAGTGACAGCAGGATGGGGGGGGGGGGGGGGCGTGTGGCTATCAGAGGCCGCCGCCGCGCTGTCTCTGTTTGTTTTGAAGGTGTTGCGCCAGCGGCCTGCTCTGTGCTGCACATGCTGGTAATCAGAGCAACAAGATGAGGCGACTTTACGAGCGGCGGTTCGCTTCCTCGCTCGTTTTCCGTGCCCGGCGTTTACTCGCGGAACGTGTCGTGCGCGCCGCGGACACCGAGCCGTAACAATATGTCATTAGGGTTCCGTTTGGCTGTTTCAGCTGCGAGCTTCTCTCTAATCCCGGCGTGCAGAGCAGACTTCATAAAAGGCAGGATGTTCTCTCAGGTCAAACACGAGGGTGAAGCAGACCGGCAATTTCGGAGGCTCCAGCAAGTTCGCGTTATGACATGTCATCGCGTAACCACAGCGTACAAGTGTCTCAGCTTCCAGCAAATTCCAGGAGTGTCTGGAAGTACATTTCTACACGGTTACATGTTTGGTAGAGTCATCGGAATAGACTGATCTGTAGGTTGTCTCTTCAGTGATCACTTCTTACCCGGCCGTTGTACAAAGTTTTATCAGAGAGGACATAACTTTATAGATTACCTGCTTTTTATTCCTTCAAACAAGATTAATCAGAAATAATGATTTAGCTGCTCTGGCTGCTTATCACATCAGTGTTTAACTCCAAATAAAACCATCCGTTTAGATTGTGCGATCAAACTCTTGCGCAACTGAAACACTGAATAAAACCATCTTCGAAAACTGTCAGTGCACAGCGTCGCGTCCTCCGGTTACGCAAGGGGCCAGAAGAAGACTCCAGGTTATTTTTAGCCGTCCAACAAAATTTAGGAAGCAAAAAAGATACAACAGAAGATACTATAAATACATGACAGCTCACCATGATGGGTTGGAATGCTAGAAACAGGACTGACCAGCCAATACAACCACTTCGAGACCCCCAGCAGACGCGCCCTCGGCTCTTGTTTCTGCATTAAACTCCACTAAGGCCGTCCTTTGTTCTACACCGGCTCTTCTTGTCACTGATTGCAAAAAAACAGCAGAAGCCAGAGGGCACCGTGATTCACCACACGGAGCGCGTTGAACAACCAAGAGACGTCTGATCCTTCAAACAGCCGGCAGTCGTAGCGGGCGGCGAACACAGCGAGCTCCACAGAGCTGCCGGTTCAGTGGGAGACCTTCAAGGCATCCCAACAGTTCTGGTTTGATGCACAACAGCCGCGCTGATATCAAAGTCAGATGATAAGTGGCAGCGTGTGCGAGTGTGTGCGAGCGTGTGTGAGTGTGCATAAAGCCGGTCTGCTGTGCTGAAGTTCCAGGATTACAGAGGAGGCTCACAGAGTTGTGTTCCTGTGAGTCAGCGCATGTGTTCAGTGACAGACATGACAGCGGGATCCTATAGGAGGCCCCGGCGGCGGCAGTGGCGTCGAGGGGCCTTTGATGTTTTGGGGATGGATGCTGGAAACCATCAGTGGAGAGAATCAGAGTGGATCCTGCTTTCGTGGGCTCCATCTGTAAAGTCCCGGCAAGACAGCTCTCAAATAGCCCATTGTGCGTGTTTGCCAACTGGACTTTCCTTTTTTTTTCCTCCCCCCTCTCACTGTAAATGCAGCTCAGATGTGACGATGTGCCGGCGCTCTTCGCTGGTCTGCAGCGGTGGCACGGCGCAGGGCCACGCCGCCGCGAGGCAGATGCCCAGCGGGCTGCTTGTCCTGTTAATCAGACACTTCAATATTGTCTCCTGAAGCTGAGAAAGAGAGCGGTGGGCTTTCTCATCAACCAGCTTGCTGGCTGGGTCTGTGGATGAAGTGTAAGACTTGGCCAGGAGGGAGCAAATGACACCAACGGTCACGGTTCGAGGGGTAACACGAGCTAACCACAGACACACTCAAGTCCCGGATGTTGCCAAGGACAAAGCGTAAAGTCGCGTTTCAGCGGCAACGGGACTGATGAGCTCAGCTGTTAATCGACCTCAACTGAGTTCTCACAGTTTTGGTGCTCGCGGTGACGACAAACGGTTTCCTGTGTGAAAGTGAAACTGCGAACGTAGCTCCCACCTATGTGAGCAACACTGACAAGTTCACTGCACCAGACAGAGAGAGACAGAGAGATGCAAAAGGCATGAATTTGACCTTTTTGCTGTGATGCTAGAGTGCTTACAGAGTTCATCAAAACACGAGAAGCACTGACTTCCACACGAACCTTACAGACTTCTCTCTCTGTCGAGTGGAAAAAGGCATTGAGAAAGTATCCCACCCAGTACGAGTAAACTAATGAGCTCATACCAACTCGCAGCAGAGGGCCGTATTTCTTTCCCCGGTGAACAAACCCAGGGTGCTGCCACAGGAAGTCAGACAATGGAAGCACAACAATAATACGCACTGCACTTCCTGCTGATTATTAAACTCCAGGCTTAATTGGCCACGGTCGCGCTCGAGAGCAAACGGATGTGTGTGTGTGTTGTGAGTAACTTTCTATTCGAATCATTCCCAGGAAAACGAGAGTTTGAATTTGTGATCAAGTTTTTCGAATGAGAAAATGTTTCATTTGTGTTAATCTCGGGCCTCCGTGGGTCAGAATCAGTGCACATCACGGGCATCCTGTGAGAGAGTGCTGGATGAAAAGACACCCAGAAGGTCCACTCACAGTTGGTTGGAGGGACAGAGTGTTTGATAGATCACAGCTCCTCCCTGATGCCTGTTGCATCCTTTCCTACAAAGATTCACAAGCATTCAAGGAGCAGCAGGGGGGGCTTCACAAGGAGTGGACCGAGGATGGGGGGCTGAGCACCCAGAGCCAACTCACAGACCAGTAAGTGAGCACAAGGATCACACACACAGCGCTGAGCCACCAGGAAGGGAAGAGCAGGACCGAGGATCCATTTGCTCCAGTTACTCCAATGAGTTTACGTCCAAAGTCAGAAGGTTTCGAAGCACTTCCTGTTAACAAAACCTGTGTGGCGTCACATGAGTTTTTTTAGGACAAAGTGGAAATGTCAAAAGACGGATGAAGCAAGAGGGAGACAGGAAGTGGGTGAAAGTAGCACGGAGACCCGTTACCAAACTACAAAAAGTGGCTCGTAGGGATTCAAATGGGAACAAAGTGATGCCACATTTTGCACCTTTTGCCGACTTTTTCCCCAATCTATCACCTCGCAGGCTGCTCTCACCCATGTGCCCTTGTTCAGCGCTTTCCGTCTGACTCGACGTCGAACGACAGCTGAAGTCTGAGAAGTGGCCTGTTTTCCATTCGAATCACGGTTCTCCAAGATTTAACAGCCGGTGGCTCTAATCCTCCTGTCAGGTGTCATCAGAGACGGTGGCATCAGACCCGCGAACGGTGGGAAAGGTAACGAGTAAAACAGGGCGGAAAAACGACGCGCTTCTGTGTCATGCATAACTCTGAAGTTTCCACTGACGGGTCAGATATTTCAATCTATTTTCCTCTCTTCCTCCTCACTTCATGCAGATCTGCACAAAGTGGATTGGAGCTCGCATTTTCTGCGATCATCAATGTTCAGTCTGAGACTCATTTGAAATCCTCACTGTGACGCCGACACTGGTTTTAAAATGAGAAAAAAAGTTAAAGAAAGCCAACAAATCAAGATTTGCACCCCCATACGAGTCATTACATCATATATTCAAGATAATAACTTTGGAAAAAGCATCACGCACCATTACTCATCTTGACCACATCCACTGATTAACACTGAGGTGTTCTACTTCATATCATGTTGCCAAAACAAGCATGTAGGAGGGTCCGACATCACTGAGCTGTCAGCTTTCTAGAGACGTGGCCTAAAGATCAGGACCAGAACAGTTCTGGATTTACAGGCGCTTCACTGCTCACGCTCGATGACGGCAGATGTGCAGCTAACTCCTCGCACCTCGAACTCGTCTGACTGAGTCTGAATCATCCCAAGTCGCCCCTGTGACACCCGAGCAGCGTGCTGACGGTAATCCGACCAAAACCAGCGAAAGAGGAAGTCGTCTGATTTGTTTCGCCGGTACGTGAGCGCGAGGGATACTAATGGAGCACAGATGGAACAGCAGACCAGCCCGGAGCTGTTCCATCTAAAGTCTATATGCTCTTCGACCCAGCTGGTGTCTGAGTCAAGTCAGCACGCAAAAGAAAAGCACTGCGACGTATAACTGTGGCGGCTGTTTCACTTCACGGCGCTCTTAAAAAAAAGCAGAAGTAAGATTTACAAAGAGAATCAATCAGACAGGAACCTGATTTTTTAAAGGCTGATGTTTGTGACCCGATGTTTGTGACTCGATCCGAATCGTTGTACGGCAATTAAGAAAGGGCGGCGCTTTGTTGACATCCCGCTCTTTAATGTGGCTCCGCGTCTCCGTCTCATGTGGCTTTCGTTGCTGCCGGCGGGGCTCCGAAACAAACATGTCCAAACAGATCACACGCGGGGACACACGGCAGCAAAGTATGTGGAGGAGGTCAGCGAGGCTGCTGAAGCGTGCTGAGTGCGAGCTCGGCAACGTGTGGTCTGCGCGTCTGTTGCCAGGCAATAAAAGAGGATTTAGGGGCTGATTTTCAAAGTTCTGAGGACAAATCAGCTGCTGATAACATCTAGACTTGTTCACTCTGGACTTTTTTCTGACTTATCCGGTTTCCTGTCACTCTCGATCCACTTTCTTTTTGAGTTAGTGGCACATCCTGCTGTCAGCACCCCCCCCCCCTCTCTGAGACCGTACCTGTCACGTGTCCCAATGGGGTCGGCCCAAAGTCAAACTTCTTTCACCATGTGTCAACTCAAGCTCTACACTGGCTCTCCCTCTCTGCCCCCTCGTTCCTTTTTTCCCCTCCATCAGCTCAACCGATCCCCCCCACACACACTTCTTCCCCTCTCCCTGCCTCCCTGACTCCTCACCCTGGGAACCACAGCGGTCCCGTGGGAGGCGATCTGTCTTTTCAGCGTCCAGAAGGGGTCACAGCTCAGGAAAACAAAGGGAGGGAAGAGGTGAGAGGTGGAGAAGAGGAGAGAGGAGAGGAGGGTTACAGTGCAGGAATGTAGGCTAGGGGTAGGGGGTGGGGGGGCGGGGGTCTTCAGTGGGGTGATGGGGTGGGAGCTTTGAAAACATTCCACTGTTCACAGTGAGCTTATTCATACTGGGGTCTCATTCACATGTCATTATGATGCCATCTGTTTCACACATGCACATTAGCAGCATTAAGCTGGCAGGGGCGTGCCAGTGTTGCTGTTGGAGTCACTGGGACCACTCGGCGCTGGCCCACCGTCCTGGCAAGACCCCCACGAACCAGTGTGAAAGCATTAAAGTGAATCGTGGCACTTTGTTTCCTCCCTTTTGTGACACTTGCACATCCTGTGCTAATAACATTAGAGCAACAAAAGTTTGAAGATAATGAAGCCAAAAGACGATGTCAAACGAAGGTTTGTAGTGTTATGAGGACACTGTGTCTCCTCTAAACGAGCCAACACATGCACAAGAGTTCACATGTGACATTTAAGCATTTTTTAACAAAACTTTAAAAGTGACACTTGTCGTTTGAGTGTGTGTCATGTCTGCGAGGGAAGTCCTACCTGTCTTGGTGATGCTCTGGAAGTACAGCACGAGAACGAAGAGCGAGCCGAGGCAGGTCGCCACGAACAGGCGTCCTCCCCGGGGCATCCTCATCCTGAAGCCCGGCTCTGCTGTCGGGGGAGCCCCCGACCCCTCGTCGCCGCCTCGACGCGGCTCATGCGAGACCACAACCCGGCGGAGGATGCGAGACGCGCCGATAAGACGGCGAGTCGCTCATGAACGGGCGAGCCGGTGGTCCCGTCTCGGAACAGCGGCAGTTCGGACACGGAGCGACCTGGTCAGTTGACGGTAACCCGAGTGGGACATTAAAACCTGAGACCCGCTCGCGCTCTCAGTTTCTCGCCACTCAGCGGATGAAAAACATTTAAATCCTTTGTTTAAAGTTTAAAAAAAAAAGTCAAATAGCATAAAATTGTTTATATTTTAAAAAATAAGAGAATTCACTGGAGCGAACACAGGGTGAAAAGTTAGGAAGTGACGCTACTCTTGACGTTGTACTTGTATCGCGCACCGCTGCTGGCTGAAGTTTGGCTGAGAAGTTTGTGTGGCTCCGACAAACATGGAGGGGGCACCGTGTCATGACGTCACAACACCCCTCCCGCACGCGCCCCTGACCCCACCGTCGCGCATGCTGTTAAGATGCTTTCAGGTTCAGCACGAATTTCAATAGAGTTGAAAGAAACTTGTTTATTCCGTTTGAATATTCTGGATTAGTTTAATTTTATGAACCATTTTGAAGTAGTACGGATTTGGCTAAAATTACTGCATATCAATACACAATATTTCGTTCCAATAATAATCCAAAGTTGCTCTGCAACGAGCCGCCCGCGGGAGGTCTCATTTTTGAGATGGAGTTTACGAGGTACAGTGAATGCACCACTGACACTATCGTCAATTGACTGCCAAAATAAAGTTTTTAAAATGTAGATCATTAGAATAGAATGGAACCGAATTTCAATGGTACTTACTTCCTCATGAATAAAGAGTGAAATTTAAAATAAACAATCATTGGACGAATCAAAAGTTCATTCTGGAAGTTGCAGCTGGAACGATGCCAAAATTCAATTTGGTCGAAAGGCATTATTACATCCCTTTTTTCCAGGAAATCCACTCAATTTATATCAATGTGTATCAGTAAAATTAGTACAGACTTGATAATAAGGTTACTGGGTTAAACATTGTTGTTGCTTGACCAATTGATCTTGTTGTCCATGTAAACAAACGGTGACATGTTGGGGGAAACTTCTTTCACCTGTTATGAATGCAAATCTGCTGTCGACTTTCATTCTCAGCCCTGTTTCAAACTGCTGACTGGAAGCGTGCTGCAGCGAGGGGCAGCGTGCGCCTGTCGCGTCGCTCCGTGCACCAACAGTGCCGCCACAATTATGGTCTGTGCTTGTTCTCTGCTTTGTCGTGTAACGTGGGAGGATGGGTGACCTCACAACAAACCATCAGTGGGTCAGCATATCGAAAAACAGCAGTTGCAGCAAAGCCTGCCATGCACTCGGTTTCAACTTCAGACGCACACAGACTCCAATATTTTTGTCCCAAAAATTCATTGCACAACCTTTAATTCATTGAAAATGGATGAAGACTTGCTACTTGGTTGCAACTATGTTTGAATTTGTGAAAGTGCAGTGAAATTTGTATGACAAGAGCAGGATTCTCCTCTCTTTTATGCGTCAACATGTGACCGTCTGGGGCTGGATTGAAATGCTGATTAAAATCTCGAGACGTGGCAGAGGCAACAAGGAAGTGCCAGGTCAGCGCCATATCTGAGAGTGCTGTAATTACTCACATACCCATCATTAGCTGACAACACGCAGCGCCTCCTGGGTTTTTCTTTTTTTTTTTGGGGGGGGGGCACTTTACAGGGATCACAGACTCCAGCATGAAAGAGGTGCGGTCAGGGGATGACTTGGCAAATTATGTGGTTGCTTGGGCTCTCGTTAGCTTTTACTGCGCAACTCTTACCAGCGGATGGTTTACTGAACACCCACGGGCCCGACACTCCACACCACTGACTCCTTGCTCTCTGCTGCCAGAGGGGAGTGGAGACCCACCAACAGCAACTCTCTGACTGCAGGAATAGCTGCACCTGATCAATTAACTCAATCTTTCATTCATTCATTTACTGACTTGAAACCAATCGGAGTTCGTCTGTCCTTTCATATGTCCCTCTCTTTCCCCCTCTCTCCCCCCTCCCCCCCTCTCTCCCTCTTCCCCTTCCTCCCCCCCTTTCCCACTCCCTCTCCCACTCCTTCTCCCTCTCCCGCTTCTTCTTCTTCCTCTCCCGCTCCCTCTCCCGCTCCCTCTCCCGCTCCCTCTCCCACTCCCTCTCCCGCTCCCTCTCTCTCTCCCACTCCCACTCCCTCTCTCTCCCTCTCCCGCTCCCTCTCCCACTCCCACTCCCATTCCCTCTCCCACTCCGAATCTGCCTTTCAGCACTGATCCAGTGAATTTTTAAAGACTCTGGCTGAAACTTCTTGCTGATATTTAAACCTGCTCAGTGGAAATGAAGGTTTCATTGGTTCGGTGTATCCATGTCTTCATCGTGCTTTTGTTAGGCAAGGTAATTATTTGTGTTTGTGAGGAGCATATAACTTCTTCAGTTTCTGCTGTCAGCAGTGTTACACAGTCGGACGCCCCCCCCCTCCCCCCAGTTACATTGTTCTCTTCAACATCTGGTTCTCCAGTGCAGTGAGTGAGCTATTCATTATGCACTGAGCAGCTTCAGTCACACAATACAACAATACTGTTGTATTAATGTGAGTTATGACATAATGTAGCAATTATTTCCAGTTTTGAAAGTAAAAAACATACAAAAATACACTTATTGTAAAATTAAAGACAGATTATAAATTAGGTGGTCCCTTTCCAAGTTGAATTTATGGTCTTTTTAGAAACATATTACAGGTAATAAACTTTACATGATTCAAAACAACTCATAGAATTAAAAGGGTGGGCAGTTGATGGTTTGAGTGTTGAGAAATTGTCAAGAAAAAGTGCAGTGCAGACAGAAAATTCAATAATAATAGAAAAAACAAAGGTAAAGTGAAATGAAATGGAAAAGTAAGAATAAATATGAATTCATTCTCTTTGTATGGCCCTTTTTTGACTATCAGACACTGTATGCTCGCTCTCACACAGGGAAGTAAAGGGTTAATTGTCTGGCAACTTGTCTCACTTTGACTCAGATGACCAAGCGTTGATTTCAAATACAACGTTGAGTCGACCTGGTCTACTGCAGACAGTCCGACCCGTCCGAACGAGGTGCAGCTAATAACATTAATAAAAGAAATGACTGCAACTGCAGTAATTGCTGTAGGAGGGAACTTAAGCTTATGTTACGATTCCCACCTGTGCTTTTCAGGCCAAAACACGTCAAGGAGCAATTATGTGGTTGTGAATTTAATCCACACGGAGTGATGAATAAACAATAGTCCTCCGAGGCCCGCGGACCATCAGGGCTCCTCTAACCAAGGTTTAGATAGAACTTGGAGGATTTATGAAACGCCATTGCGAAATGCTGAGAAAGTTGCACATATTTTTGCAAGTTTTTTTTTTCTTTCCTGGCTGGTAATTATCCCATCAACATGTGGCCAAAAGCAGATGTAACCTCGGTGCTTCGAAGCACTCGTTTTTTTATTGCCTTGTTGATGTGTTAATACAGAAAATGGATCTGGCTTAGCTTCTTCTGTTCCTAATTCTTTTTATTGCCATCCTGCATCACTTACAACTTGGGCATCGCTGCCAGACTGAATAATCGAAAACAGAGTTGTTTTGTGTTCATCCTGATACGCTGAAGCAATCGATGCGAGGAGGGAGGCCAAACTCATCGCGTAAAAAAACAGCGATCGGTTCTTAAGTTTGGCAGCTGTGTCACGCCACAGCAACCATTCAGGCACATCCATCCAATCAGGAACCAGAAACTTGATTTCTATTTAATTAATGGCTTTAGTTCCTAGTCAGCGATTGCAGCTTTACTCCTCTGCGCCGCAAGGCCAGTGGTTAGCGGTCAGCATCATCAGCACCCTTTGATCCCTCCGCCTGTATTTTTGTTTCCGTTCTGCGGCGCGGCGATGGCCAGGGATGGACGGGCCCCGAGAGAATAATGGGGCCCCGGGACCTGCTGCTCGCCATGATAGCGTGATTTCGCGTTTTTCCGTCAAGTTCTGAAGGTCTCAGAAAAGAATTAATCACAAGCCTGCGAGGGCAGTCTGTAATACACCAGCTGTGTAGTATCAGCTTGTTTCAAACAGGCGCACTCGCATGAACTGCAGCAGTCACATCGGTGAGCGATGACAAAGGGAGATGGAGACTTGTTGCCGAGAAGTAGTCGTGTTCCTCCCGACCACTCATCAGCCTGTGAGACTCGGGGACTTCTGAACACATTCTTTGGGGTTGTTTAGTGTCAGAATGCAGTCAGGTCAAGATTTTTCTTCACACAAAAGTTGCGAAACTTTCAGCTTGACTGTTTTGGGGTTTTTCTTTTCCATTGAAGGGTCCCGTGGAGCGGTCAGCAGTGCGCCACGGGGCAAAGACGCTATGACACCCGCAAACACCCATACACTTTTGGAAAACTTTGAGTCATCAATTGACCTCATGTCTCTTAACCGGAAGACCGGGAAAAAAATAAACCAAGCACACTCACAGAGGGACTCCACAAGTCTGAGTCAAGCAGCTATCCGTCTGAGACCTGGTGAGATCACAGGACACAGATAAGATTAACTTCTTACAATGACTGTCAGTGAGCAGAACGGCAAACCCAGGAGGAATGTGGGCCGTCTACCTCAGTAGAAACTCCGGATAACTCACGACTTGCGGTGAACACGGAAGAAATACATCGACCAGGGGTGACACCGCCGCTGCAGGAGCAGGTGCAGCTGCTGCTCCTACTCGCTGGAGCTTGGGACAAATGTGGTGGGACAGGTTTTCACCCTCTTTGCATGAGGCAGGCGTTTGTTGTGCTGACTGCTGGGTGGAACAGATGACTCTTTGTATTGGGACAGGTCTCCGATCCCAACAGTGCTACAGTCTCATTTGGCAGATGCTTTTGTCCAAAGCGACGTTCAGCACAAGCAAGAATTCAGACAGTGTCCTCTGTGATTATAAGTGTTATCTAGTGTTGGTGGGGTAACTGGGGTTTGCGTTGGTCTCTGGGTGTTAAACCCACTAGATTTCCCTGCAGTGAGGTGGTCCGCTGGATGTGGCCTCGGCGGTCTGGATTTTACAGCTGTGCCTTTGAGAAGGCGGCTCTGTTTCCTCAGCTGCGTCATCAGGCTGCGGCTTCTTCCTCCCTGAGAGAATTCCTCACCAACTGACAAGACACCTAAACTTTGATTTTCTCAGATCAGTTTAAGACACCAACATGCCTTTTTTGTGCTTTTATAGATATACTGGTTGGCTCTGTGCCGCAGCTTGTTCCCCTCATCAACACTGGGACGAGGCTGAGAAAATGATGTCCCATCGTTGCATTACTGGCACACAAGGAGATGAGAATCTAGTGTGTGAACAACCCTCAAAACATCAGAAATTGACATTATGCAGTTCTAAGAACCTTAGCAGAACTCCTGTGCACTAATTCACATGTACATGCAGCCATTGCTTTGACATGTTGTGCAACTGCTACCTTGGATCCCCCCAAACACAACAACAACAGCAGGTTTGACACCACTGTGATGCTCGATTCTTTCCTGCTGCCTCAGCTCCGTCCGATCTGGCTGCTTGCTCCCCCTGCAGAGGCTTATTAGGTGGTTAGGTTTTTATTGAACCATTACAAGAACCCTGGAAAGCATAAATCATAAACAGCGCATGGATGTTTGAAAGTGCACAATCTTCGCGGGGACCAAAACACTGCATGCTAATCTAATATCCAAAGCTGTATAGAGCCAGGAAGGAGTGATGATTGCAGGATTACATTCAGGCAGGAACGGGGGGAAGTTATTGCAAAGAATGAAATTAGAGTAAGGGTCTAAAGCAGTGGTGTCAAACATGTGGCCCATGAGCCAAATCTGGTCTGAGCTCATTAAAGTTTTCACATTTTCAAAAGGTAATTTCCACTTCATTTCATTTACTGAAACTCGGTGAGGGGGGCACAGATACGGGCTGCGCACAGTCATGCAGGACCCCGGAGCTCTGAACTACCAGGGGCCTTTATTACCAAGTAATATAAGTTGAAAATTGTCCAGAACTTTTCACATAATTCTGTGAGGCTGAGCCTCTTTTTTCGTCGTTTAGCAGCAACACACTTTCCTTGCGTTTGCATTTAAATCAATTCATAGTTTGTTTTTTCCTTACGTTGAAGGAAACTTCAGTGCAGACACAAAAGAAAGTCAGAGTGGGGGGAAAAAAGGGAATGGGCTAAAGGAAGACAAATCACTATCGAGGCTTTCCAGTAAAAGACGCATAAATCAGTGTTAAAATGACAGTAGAGTACATGTTTTTATTGGCCCTGTTAAGCTTGCTCACAGAGCCAAAGAAGTCTTGGCCGTCAAGTCTGCTCCCCATAAAGGAAAAACAGATCTCGCGATGGAACCGCGTGTATAGACGCAATATTCTTTCGGCTTATGAGCACGACCGTGGGATTTCTTCATATGCTTTCTAATACACTCTGGCACCCGTTTGTTTGGGAAGACACGATGATTTATTTGTTGATTTCTGGTGGAAGCTCACAAATCATCAGAAACAGTAAATTGTGGTTTGAAATGCGAGGACATGGACAATATAATCGTGCTGTACCTGGTTTGAACAGGTTGCAGAAAAATTGCTGAGTCAACTGATGATGAGCAGGGGTTTTTTGTGTCTTGATGGAAACTGGCAGAATTCCAGACAGCAGGAGTCAGCGGTCATCAACAGAAGCCTGAGAGAGGACAGGATGGTCAACTGGGTGAGAGTCTTTGTTCCACGTCCACTTGTTGAACTCCAGTTCCGTTCTAATCTTTGGTCCCTCGTCCACGTCTGCCCTCCCTTTGAGGACCATTGGTCTTATCTTCCTGCCTTTCATGTGTCTCATCAGATTGTCCTCACTTGTTCCCACCTGTGCCTCGTTTGGCCCCCACGCCTCCCGGTTATGCAGATAAACCCTAATTACAACTTTCAGTCGCTTGCACAATCTTCCCATCCTTTCTGTTCAGAGTTTTGGTGGTTTTCCCCACTGTGGTGAAGTCTTTGAATCTTAGGGGGTCTTTCTGTGTTTACCAGGCCATCTGTCATACATCTCTGCTTCCAGTTTACACTCCTTTCAGCAACACGTTTGTTCGAACCCTTCTTTTTAAAAACACAATAATCCCGTAAACATCTATCTTCTCAGCTATCTCTCAAGATGAACGTCAGCTATGACCTGTTCCAGTTGATTCCACCTCAAACTCTGTGTGTGATTTATATCAAGTTGGAAAATTTTGCCTGGGGTCAGCTGACTCCTCCCACACGTTTGATGGAGAACATCAACGTTGTACTGTTTTACTGTCTCCGGTTGGTCGTGGGAGAAACCGGCTTGACAGAGCTACATTAAACAAGCCTTGAATGTTTGATTTCAGTTGTCATTCAGGGGCGCCGAGGAAGCAACCTGATGCGGCCTTGCGTTTTATGGGCTCCTCGGTTATATTCAACCCATCCTGTGCACCTGTGCCTCCTCATTTGTCGAGCCCACAGACTGGCGACACGTGCAGCATTTTAACTACGTTACTCAACCAGGGAACTCCGGACCGCCAAGTATGACCTCAGTGTTTTACAAGCCCCTGTGCCTGTGGGGGGGCCGTCGTGACGTAGGGGGATCAACCGTTAACGCTTTATCAACAGAGACCCTGCTGACAGGAATGACACGGATGGAGCCCTAGTGGGGAATAAAGGTAATATGAAGCAGATTGTGGGCGGGACCTCAGTCGCTCAAAACAGAGGGAGAAGCATAAAACTTCATATGGCACTCATAATGAAGTGACTTGTGATACTACTCAGTGTTGCAATATTCTGTGTTTCTGTTGAACGGGCAAAAAACTGAAGAAGCGCCAAATCTTTTGGGACTGAAGTTTGGTTTTCCACTGGCTGCTTTAGCTTAACTTTACAAACTAAAAGGGACCTATAATGCTTTTTTTGGGCAAGTTGCTGATATCTACTCAAAGTTTCCTTCCATACTTCCAAGAATTGTGCTCGCTTTGCTCAGTCCTTCATGAGTCAAACCGGTTGACTCAGCTACTTTTTCTTCAGTAGCTCTTGGTTCGAAAAGGCCACTCTCTGATTGGTCATCTCCCAGCAAGCCCAACGTTTTACCAGCCTTAACAAATGCTCGTATTTTGACACCAGTCTCACCCGTTGCCTTATACGGTCATGCCAAAGGACGACACAGTCAAACCAATGAGAGGCGGATTTCATCTTGTGTGTACGTGGCCCCTCGGCTTCTCCTTTGGAGAAGTTATTTAACCGAAACCTTTGAAAATGAAGAAGCAGACATTTGAATTGGTCTGTGAGCCAAAAGTGCTCAGTGGCATCACTGTGTCACCTAAATGATGATAATTATACCAAAATAAAAGAATGGTTGAAACACTTCAAAAGGCGAGGAGGCCCGAATTGAGTGAATGAAGGTGACCGCATGGTTTTATTGTCCCCTCTGCAGTGACAGCTTGTCTTTAACATAGCTGCATAGCCCCCCCCCCCCCCTCGAGTGTTTCCATATGTTTCATTTGGGCTCATGGTTTGATACACTGTCTCATCACGCCACATCAATGACAAGATGCGGGGCTTGTCATTAAATTGCGTTAATCAAGTCTAAAGTGGTGAAGACACATGGAGCGGATCTGTGATTTGACTCAGTGTTGGAGCTGCAGCGATGTCTGATGGTAAAAGTGGATACATTTTCATGTAGACGTAAACAAAAAATGACAGTGAAACCCTCAGATACTATAAAAACCTCTGAAAACCGAGCAGGAGAGCAGCTTTCCCACTAGAGGGCAGTGTTGTCAATCTTAACTGGCCACCATCGCAGCGAATGAATCGGAAGGGTGATGTCTGAGTGACTGAAATTAAGAGAGTGTCCGAAAATGCGAGGCAGAAAACACAACACCGGTGTGCGGTTTCCCAAAGTGAGTCTACAGTCTTCTCCCAACATGTGCCAGCTCGGTGTCAGACAGCAGACTTCCCTCCTCTGCCCACACAATCGCTCCCATCCGTCAACGGACCGAGACGCTCATTAATCACAGGCCGGATCCAGCGACAGTACGGCCGGCTGATCAGTGGATCCTTCCCAGCAGTCCGCATATCGGTCCTCCGGTTACATCACAGCTGCTCCCAAGCCAAAGGCTGCTGCTGGTTAACAGAGAGGAGCTGCCAAAGTTGAAGGACCTGCACGTTCGGGAACATGGAGTCCATGTGAAGTGCAGGCCTCGTTGGACCTGGCGGAGCCGTCAGAGCGCGGAGCTGTCGACGCTTCCACCCGCCTGCCCCCAATCACAAAACAGCTTTCTGGAGTCTGTAGGATACAGACGAAAGGTTGAGTAGGAGGTGAGCAGATGGATGCGGGCGGGTCCACAAACGTTCCGCAGGAAGGCTGCGACTGCCGGCTCTTTAATACCTGATGTGCTTCACACTGGTGCATGTGATTTGTCAGTTCTACTGTGCAGGAACAAGTGGACCAAAAAGTGTGAAAATGTGTCTTCAATGTAACAACATGACGGAGCCCTTCTATGTCCCGCCCCCATTATAGATTCTTCCTCTGTGCTGGACACATCTGTCCCACATTAGGGAGGCAGCCAGTGCAGCTCCCAGTGGTCCGTGACCTCCGCACCTCCCGCACACCCGCATGCTCCTTCCTTCCATCCATCCATTGTCGAGAACACTTATTCCAGTTACGAGCTGATTGTTGACATCACGTCTTTCCTTTTTTTCCTGCTGTCAGATCAGAAATCAGACGGTTTGGAGACAAGTTGTAGCATCTTCATCTTTCATTTCTTGCGGATGCAATCCCCCACAAACTTTACTGACGTCGATTCCGAACATGACGACCTCGGTTTTTAATTTGCCATCTACGGTTTCAAATGCACTTTCATCTCTGAGGAGCTGAAAACTGATCGGATGCGTTGCGTCCAACAATGAAATCTTCTGTTTCTTGCTGGCTGAAGACTTGAAGAAAAACTCCCCAGGAACTTTGTCACGAGTCCACAGATACAGAAGATAAAAAAAAAGAGTCTGGACATTACAGTAAATCTAATTTATGAGGCAGGAAACATGTGCTCACAACATGGACCTTCTCTTTTCATGCACTGAATGCTACATCAATGCCATTACTTCAAAAGGTACACCGGGAACATTGCTGGAAACCTTGAGAAAAAGAAGCGATGCACATCTGAGCCGAGCGCTGGAGACTTTCACAGCACGCTGAAAACATCAGAGGGCTAAATAAACATAATCATTCAAGAGATTGGCTGAAAACTCAGCAGAATTCCATGTATAAGGACTGGCATGAATACAAGTGTCAGTCACCGTGAAGAAACCTGAGCCTGGGTCTACAAAAATGTACACGGGCAGACTGAGGGAACAGCACTCAGCCCGACCACAGACGAGTAAACTGTGACCCCTGCTGACCAAACGAAAAAGCCCTCAGTGTGTTTTTTTGTGTTCCTTCCTTAGACAAGCGGGTTTTGTTTTTGTTGTTTTCTTCAAATAAGAGAGTTTATGGCTGAATTTGCAAAAGATTGCGAGCAGAACTGCCCATCAGGGCCGCCAGGTGGCAGCAGCTGCTCATCAGCTCAGCTGCGAGTCTGACCGCAGTTGAGCTGAAACATCAATACTCTATGACTCCGTCTCTGGTAGGAAAGAGAATATCATCAGTTATAAGGAAAAAAGATTGTGTTCTATGGATTAATTTAAATCCAAACAAAAATTCGCAAAACATTTCAAAGGTATGATATAATTAGATTAGTTCAGTAACATTATTATTATCAATTTTGCCTATTTTTCTGAGGTCATTGTTGAAATATCAATAGGAAACTATTGACATTTCCAGCAATCATGATGTTCTTTGAAACCTGATTTCATTAAAAGCAAAAGATCATTCATGTCTTTGTGAAAAAGCTAATACTGCTAAACAATAATAGCGTCCTTAGATTTAAAACATTTAGAATGAAACTAATCTTTTTAGATTATATGCTAATCTTTAGGTAGAACATCATGAGAAATAAAAAAAAACAACATCACCACTGGATATCGCTCATTTTCTCCTCTTCATACCTCTAGACAAGCTGCGAGAACTCTACATTGTCCCCTCTGTAATAAAAAAAACAAAAATTTGCCTTTTGAGCTTCTTGATGTTTCAGAAAGGACTAAATGGATTGTTACTTTCTAAAGCCCTTTTGTGACCGAGGTTTATTAATCCCCTAAGCACCTTGTGCTGCTTGTGTCATTCATCCACTCACAGGACAGGTGGAAGGGGGGAAAGGAGGGGGGTGACCCACCTCCTCCTACAATTTGAACTGCAGTCATTTGAGATCTGGCAGAGCCCGGGATCCCTCCACTTCCCATTCCTTCCTACAGCGCAAT
>JASSRZ010000053.1:18638198-18650873 GCA_032164315.1 Malacoctenus gilli | reverse complement strand
GTGTGTGTGTGTGTGTGTGTGTGTGTGTGTGTGTGTGTGTGTGTGTGTGTGTGTGTGTGTGTGTGTGTGTGTGCATTCGTGCGAGGACTGGGATGGCGGTGGTGAGGGCTTCCTCAGTCGACGCAGCGACTGCAGCACTCTCCTTTTTATTAGCTCCCAAGACGCAGGAGACGCCAGGAGAGAAACGCCGGAGCTCGCACTGTCCTCCTTCGCTGCCTCCTCTTTTAAATTAAAGTGATATCTCATTGCTGTACAACACACTGGCTGTCTAACAACTGGGAAATTGAGAAGAATGATGGCGATGCCCGTCATCAGTGCAAAGATAGGACTCTCTCTTTTTTTCTCTTTTGTCCCTTCCTTGACGGAAGCCCGCGCCGGGATTCGGGACGTTCACGAGGCCTCGATGGCTGCACTGTGTCGTGCCAGTCAAAATCAGTCTCAATAACTCAAATCAACACTATTGATTGTGCGTTTCCTGTGTGACAAGCGCACACCTAAGATCGGTGAGCTAACTTGCTGTTACCTCCGCAGGCAAAGGGCAGCTTCTTCCTCTTTCACATCTCAAGTTTCTCATCATACACGACAGTTTTCTTCCCTTCCTGGTATCAACCAGCTCAAACATTTGTGTCCTATGTATTAGCAAGTTTGCATCGTTTTGATAAGGTGACCTGTCAACACACTGGGTCACGAATAGCTGTTCTAGGACTGGTTTCAGCTGAGGCCGAATCTATGCGTTAAGAAGTTTGTATTTGTGCAAACAGGAGTTCTTTGAAATAGTCATGGCATCTGTGATTACGTCAGTGACCCAAACATCTGTTGGAAACTCCCCAATAGTACTCGGTTACTAAAAGTATTGGCATTACAGTGAGTTGCGACCTAAACAAGTGTTATTCCTCACACTGCTGCTGGCAGCCCACCTCCCCCCTTTTTTTTTTGACACCTCCAAACTCCCATAAACACAACTAATGGCTCCGGCTTCTGCGGCGTTGTAACAAGCGGCACGAGCGGAGCGCCAACTGTTTGGTGTTTTTCTGACCTCGCAATTTGCTTTGCCCATCTGACGGAAGCTGCGTGCCCGGCGCCGGCGCGTCTGTGGAGGCGAGGTGCAAACAGGTGGAGGGTTCATGCGCGCGGGGGCCACGCCGAGAGGCACGCTGGCATTTCGGCGGGACGGCGGGTCTTCAACTTTGACCGTGCGGGACATCGGCGCGCGATCTCATCGCGGCGAGCTGCTCCGTCCCGTGCAGATTTCCAGTGGGCCGCGTGGTAACTTTGTAGACCTTCGCTTCAGGTGGGGAATCACAGCTTTTAATCTGTAAGGGAAAATTGATTTGTATGTCTTCAATATTGCAAAGCAAAACAATCATGCAACAGTTTCTTCTATGATTGAACTCCACCTCCATGCATAGCGCAGTGTCTGAAGAACACAACGCATTTTGAACTAGTTGTGTTCAAACCAAACATAATAACAACCCCGACTGATGCCACGGACAGTTGCTTCTAACTGGGAATTGATTTGCTTTTTTCGGCCATCCAGGTGCGTGTTTTCGTCTGGCGTCACCTCTTCAGAAGTCCAGTTCTGGTGGTTGAGCGTCAGCATGGTTTCAGGTGCTTTCGTTCCACTTGGAAGTCCAGGTAAAAGCGGCTCCCCGCATCCAAAGATGAAGCCGTTTGATTCGAAGAAGCCCCCGTGATTCCAGAAATGAGAGACCGACAGCAGAGCCTTTCCACAAATTACGCGAAATGCACCGCGGACCTTCCTGACTACATCAAAGCGGCTTCCCCCCGACCCCCCTAAACTACAGTTAAAAGAATCCCGTTAACTAAGATGTTTGACAAAGACAGAGGAGGTCATTTGAAAAAAAGAAACCAAATTCAATACCTCCTGACTCTTGGGTAGCAATTATCTTTAATTTGCTGCAGGCTGTTGGAGAAACACTGTTTGTCATCTGCTGCCGACTGTATACGCCGCGAGCATTAGCCAGAAAGTTGAAAAGGCTCCCCCATCCCGCTCGCTCGCTCGCCTGGCTCGCATCGGGTCTTAATCAACACTCGCAGACTTTTTTGTACCTTTTCATGTCACCGCCGCCGCGTCGCATGACCTTTTTTCCGGCGCGGATAAGCGATGTGTAAGCGCAGCATTTGAACCGCAGCAAAGGAGCGTTTGACACCGCCGCGGCGTGAAAAAAAACAAACAAAAAAAAAGACACCCAAAAAACAAATCACGGGTGTCAGGGATGTTTGCCATGCAAATCTAACACGCGCCCCGCCGCTGCCGCCCCCGCCGCTGCCGCCGCCGCCGCCGCCGCCGCCACCCTGTTGTCTTCCTGCCGTTCCTTTTAATCCTCATTCTTCTGAAGTCGGAGCAAAAAACAAAAAAAAGAGAGAGACAAAGGTTTGTTTTCTTGTTGGCAGGGCTTCCTGATCTGCCGCTAATTGACACTCGTAAGATTTGCGGCGTCGGGGCGCAGGCAAACATGTCATAAAACTTTCATGATCAAACAATGTTTCGCGGGAGCTGCGTGACAGGTTTACGGCGAGGGAAAGGCGGCGAGGCCCCGAGGCTCCAGGTAAGCCGTGCTTTCTCTTTTTCTCCTCATACAGAAGTCAAGTAGGGAGTTTATCCCACTTGTGGATTACAGTATAGGTACAGTATATGTTTGTGTGTGTATCTGTGCTTTTAGGAGTCCTTGAAGCGACATATTTGTGGTGAGTTTGTGTGAAAGAGTTTGTAGGACAGTTCTCACCTGCAAAAAAAGTCATTACAACCATAAAGCTTCCTTTGATAAAGGGGCACCAGATTTTGATGTTCCTCCCCCCTTTACTGGGTTCATCTCTGGTTTCTATAGATTAGCAGTTTTTCTAAAGAGGTTTTCTTGTGAACGTCGTGCTCTATGCATTTTGTTTTGGTGTGATATTTCACATCCACATGAACACTGGTTGGTGGACCAAGCCTCTTGACTCTTGAGTTCCAGTCATACATCCAGTAGCAACGACATCAATAATAGCTGGAGCGCTCACAACTGCTGCCAGCATACTGAACCAAGCAGGATGCAGAAGACAACCAATGTCCCACTGTTGAACACCGGTTGTGTGTAGCACAAGACACCAGACTGGTGTCAGGCTGAAAGCTCAGTGTGGTCCAGCACGGTTTAGTCAAGAAGTGTTGGTCATTGGCTCCTCGACCAAGTGCTCTCTGTAACCTTCTCCACCTCTGTTCTCCTTCTGCCCCCCCTCAAGCTGTTCCCTCTGTCTCTTCTTCCATCTTCACCTGATTCAGCTCCCCCCCAACAAAACCCCCCCAACACTCTCTGGACTCCTCTGAACGAGCTTATCGGACAATTCCCTTGAAAATAAAACAACAAAAAGATTTTTTTTGTTGTGTGTTTTTTTTTTTTGGTTCCCTCCCCGCTTCAGTGGACGAAACAAAGACGGGGAGCTTCTGTTCGAGCCTCTTTGATGCGAAACTTTCCGTCCACCCTTCCAGCCGCCGCTCCAAAAAAACAAAAGTTCGAGTACACTTCGATTCCGCTCTGCAAGCTTCTTTTCCTCGGTTGCGCATCTGCCGGCTGAGGTCTATCAAAGCAGAAGTCTTCAAAACAGATCGCATTGTTTGCCCCCCCCCCTCCTTCAGCAGGGGCGATGGACAGCCGTGCAGCTACGGAAGGCAGGGGGCGACGGCGAGAGAACGTGACACAGTAAAGCGTGAAATTTACAAAGAGTCACACACGCCGAGCTAAAAACTGCACGAGCCTCGACAGCAACGGCGGAGCCTCGACAGCGCCGGATTGTTTCTAATTGGAAAGCCGGCAACCGGAATGCTAATGATCCTGAAAGCCTTTTAACATTCGCTTGAAATTCAAAAAGCCTCACCGTAGGTGTTACCCGAGCCCGGGTTTCTATCCCTTTTTTTTTTCTCCCCCCGTTTATTTATTTATTTGTTTGTTATTGGTTTTTTTGAAGCCGCGATTGTCATTTGATGGATATTATTCAGCTGGAATCACAGAGGGAACATTGGGAAACCCGACGGGGGGAAGAAAGACGGAGACGTTTTAGCATTTCTGAAGGTTTTCGCTCAGTGGAACGTGGGAGCTTTTGGGTGTTTGTGTTCCAATTTCTTCTTGATCTCTCTCTCTCTCTCTCCTTTTCTCTCTCTCTCTCTCTCTCTCTCTCTCTCTCTCTCTCTCTCTTTCTCCCCAGAAAGCAAATAATTCCCAACAAAAGCCCGGTCCATCCGGTAACGAGCCCGGCGAACAGCGTGCCGCTCACCTCCACACTTTTTCTTTTCGTATTCCACCCGACCTTGCTCACCAAAGGTGTCCCCGTTTCTTTCTTTCTTCTCGACGAGCATGAAAAGATGTTGTTTTTTTTCCAGTCAGGTGGGCCTCTAATATCACACACCCACACACATATACCACAAACGCCACGTTTGTTTGGCCTCTTTAGCTGTTAGTAATTAGAGGCTTTCGAATGAGTGGTGGTGGTGGTGGGGGGGGCTTACTCCTCATCTTCTTCTTTGGTGGAGGAAAGTGTGAGAAAAAAGCGGGAAGGAAGCAGGAGCTGCGACCGGAAATTTACCCGGAGAAACCGGAGAAATCACTCAGGTTTCATTTGTCGGGAGGCTCCGCGCACCTGTCGAGTGTTTGCAATTAGCCGTCAATTAGCGACAGTTGTTGTTTGGCCATCTGTCCGTGAACGACCCCCCCCCCCCCAACCACCCACCCGCTTCGGTATTAAAGCCGACACTGGAGCGACAGGATGGAGTAATTCGACATCCGCCGATGTGCAAACACACACACACACACACACACACAGACGTTCCCGTTCAGTCTGACCTCAGCGGGAGTGACAGTTTAACCGGCGTCGATGTTGGTTTAACACACGCCGGGGATGTTGCAAACGGAGCGGGGAGCGGGGAGGGGGGAAGGGGGAGGAAAGCGGGGGGGGGTGACGAGGGGAGAAGAGGGAGGTGGGGATGTCGAGGTCAGGCCTGCCTCCTCTCCAGTTAATTGGCCCGGCTCGTAGCGTGCGCTTGACAGATTGAATTATCAAGCTGCCTCCACAGTCTGCAATCCCCCCGCGGTAGATCCTGGTTGACTATTAATGACCGGCTACAGCAGCCCTCCTCTGTTCTGCCCGGCTCGGCTATAGTTCTGTCTCCTCTCCCTCACTGCCCCCGCCCCCCCACCGCCTCCCCCACCCCCCTGCACTCCCTCTTTCTCCTGAAAAACCTTCAGTTGAGAATTTCTCCGTGTCTCTCTGTCTCCATCTGTCTCCGTCCGAGCTGCCGGATGCTTCTGTGGTCTTTCAAATTCCTCACACACACACACACACACAAAGAAAGAAGGCACATTGAACTTTTTCGAGGCTCAAACTTGAACTTCCCCCTCTGAAATCTCGCAAACTTGTAATTGCCTTCATTCGGCCGCCCCCCTCCGCTGCGTTTCCTCGATTGGCAAGCGTCTTGATGGGAACGTACGGGGGCCGGGGCGATGGAGCAGATAATGGCAAACAGTGGAAACAGGGCGAAGGGGCCGATCGGCTCCGGTTGCGCGTTTTGTTGTGGAGACGACCCCCTAATGAAGAATCAGTGGGGCTGAAACGGAGACGGCAAAACGAAGCTGCTAGGTAGCCGCGGGGTCCATTAAGGCCCCGCGTCCTGAGAGCCGTCGCGGCGCTCAACCACAAACGCCGGCTTTCGACAACTGTTAATTCCACGCCGCCTGTGCCGCCTGAATGCGCCTACCTTTAGCTTCGCTTCTTTTCTCACTTAAGCATCCTTTCGTTTGCTTGTAGTTTCGAGGACGTTTCTGAGTGAAAACACCATGTATCAGGTCGCTGTGTGGGGAGACACTTCCTGCGAAATCAACTGCGAACTTTGTGTCATGAAGCACTAATATACTCAGTTGCACTCAGTGTATCGTGAAGGATTCACATATTGTCTGGACTCAGACAATATGAGAGAGGATGGTGTGGCGGTCCATGCGCTCATGTTTTGGGATTAACCCCCCTAACGGAGCTGCTTGTGTTGAGTTTGCATGTTCTGCCTGCATGTGTGTGGTGTTTACAGCTGCTTTCCCCCACTGAGCCCCAAAACATAGGAATGAAAAACTCCTTGGTGTGTCTTTGTGTTTCTGATGAAGACTATACACTGCATGTATACACATGTATAAATACCATCCTTTCAAAATCGCCTTTTGTTCTTTTTAAATTGCTCTTAAAGATTTTCTTTCCCTGTGAAACTCCGCGAGTCTGACGGCTTGCCGCTCGACGTGAGACAAATGTGTGTACAGTGTGTGAACAGCGAGGTAATTGCAGGTTTCACTCCTGAGTGCTGCGTTTCACTCGGCCCAGCGTGACTTGGATTCGTATCGCATTCATTTCACCTGTTTTGTCCGGTCTGCTGGGGAATTAGCCGGGAATTCATCAGGTGAATTCCAGGGGGAGGACAAAAGAAGGGGTGGCGCGTGGGAGGTGGGATATACGGGCTCCAATCGGACCGGCACGTTCCCAGCAAGCACCCTTTTGTCCAGGTCGCCGCGTCTCCCGTTTTGAGCGCGAGGCGGGTGTAATGGTGGTGATGATGCCACCTCCTGCTGCGCCTAAAACCAGGCTGCCTGCTGGCTTCCTGACAGCCCCAACATTACTGTATAATCAGAGGCTACCATCGCAGGCACGGGCCAGGAACATGCAAAGAAATAACACATGTGGGTATAAACAGAAAAAATACATCAACTGGCGCATAAATAGTGATTCACTCGCACACGCACAGTTTCTCGCTCCGGCTCCGGAGTCTGCAAACATCCACACATCGCGCATCAGCCGAGGACAGCGGGCGCGCGTCAATCCGTCGCCCCCGCACCCGTGCGCGCCCGCTCGCAGCCAGCGTGTGGGCCCGTTGTGAGTGACAGCGAGAAGCAGCGGCGGTTGGCGGCGTGCGCGCGGCCGGCGCGCGTCGTCTTTAAATGCCAACCGTGGGCGTGTGTGAGTCGAAGATGAGATATTGAGAGACGTGACGGCGAACGGCTCGCGGATCAACTTTGGTGTCGAGACGAGCGTGCGGAGGAACGCATGCGAAGCGCGCGTGTCTGTGTGTATTCGTGTGTGTGCATGCAGTGTGTTGGTGTTTGCCGCAGAAAAGAAGACGAAACTTCAGGAGAGGAAGGACAGAAAACCTCGCTCCAATTATCTCCTCAGCACCGCCCTCGTGACAAATGTCAGACGAGACTTTAGCAGCGATAGAACAAAGACAACCCGAAGTGACCTTTGACCCTCCCGCGACTTGACAGCACAGAGACCCTCGCTACAACGTCTCTCCTGATTGTATCTGGAGGAGAAAAGGGCAGCTCTACTTTTCCACCTCAACTAAATTTTGCCCATTTTTCCGTCTCCTTTCGACATTTAGCATTGTAGATAAACATCATAGAGATTGCAGAATAACCGCGCCACCAGCCTTCATTGGCTACTGGCCATCCTGCTGTTAGTTCTCATTAACAGATAAGAGACTGCATAACGAGGGCAGTGGAACACTGTGGTGAGAGAGGGGGATGCAGGCAGGAGGGGAAGAGGGAGAGGGGGGAGGAAGAAGCACAAATAAGACAGTTGTCGTGTTGAGTGAAACCTTTCATCTATGCGTAGAATGCAAGGGTGTGTGTGGGAGGGGGGGGGGCATGATGCTGGGGATAGAAATGCTACATCGTACCAACTGTAACCAAAGGATCAAACAGAGGGGAAAACTCTGACCTGGTAATAAAGCAGTGGAGTGTATTTATACTTATTAACCTGTGTTAACACCAGTTCATGAAGAAACTGCCTTCCAAAAACTCTCTTTCTGGTCGTAGATCTCTACTGATGTCACCATGTTGGCGGGGAGAGAGTCTGACGACTGATGTCCCGCCCACGCAGAGGCAAGTACTTTGAGTACTTGCTGTATTTTGATTCCACAACTAAGTTCATCAAAAGAAACAGCAGCAGTACTGCTGTTTTGCCAATCCAGAGTTAATAAAAATGCAATTTTAACTCCCTTATCGTGATTGACTGCTGTAAAAAAACAAAAAGTTGCCTTGCTTTTTAAAAAGCTTCCCCAGACCTGGCCATCACAACTGGTGTGAAACTGACCCGTGAATCAGCTGGTGCTCGCAGCCCCCAGCAGGCACCAGCTGAATCAGGGTTCCTGAGTCACGCTGCAGTTGGTGGTGGAGTTTCACTGCTGAGGTCTGGAACGGAAAAGAGCCTCAATCAGTGAAATCAAACAGCTAATTAAGCGAGGGAGAGGAAAAAAAACCCCACAAACAACATTAAAACAATTTGTGATTCTGTCCCTGAGAGGCTGTAATGAGGGAAAGCTTTCTGATCACTTTTATTATAGATGCAGTCTGTGAGCCAGAAAGAGAACAAAAAGAGGAGGGGAAGTAAAAAGCAATGGAGCGAAGGGAAAAAAAGAAAGGATGCACGTAGGAATCAGGCAATGGATGGATCGTCTTATTAATGCCATCCCAGTTTTGGTCCTGCTTAAAGCCTCGTTGGTGGATTTCACCTTTAATGCACCTAGGAAAAATTCTTTCAACTTCATTTCTTTCCAATAACCTGCAGACCTCGGGCAAAAATTTCCATCCGAGTTCACCATCTTACTTCCTGCCTTTTGGAAATGTGCCCTCATTAAAACACTGTCACCGAATCGGCTCGTTTGGGATCACATTCACACTCCGGAGGTGTTTCTTTTTGTGGTTGTTTGCACAGCGCGCTTTGAGTCTGAGTGTAATTAGTGAAGGCAAACAAGTTTATCGGGGAAAAAAAAAACCCTTCTATCCAACGGGTCGCCAAGGTAACCAATAAAGTATGAACTTCACGATGTCGGAGGGGCTCCTATATGAGTGAAGCCCCTCCCTCTGCTGCAGCGGTCCCATGTCGTGTAGAGATGTGTTGTTTTGGCTACTTTGTTGATTCTTCATGTTCATTGTTGTATCTAGAACTGAGGGAAGAGGATGAACTGTTTACATTGCAGGAAGGCATCCAGCCCGCCTTTCCACTGCTTTTTGCCAGGGAACTGAGGGTTTTTTGAAGTTAAAAGGCCCTCACGGCGGGGAGTCGCCCCTGTAAGGCTCCTCGTTTATACCGATAATCTTTCTCGCTTGAGATCGGATGCGCTGACAGGAGGTCTTTGGGAGGGCTGAACCCTCCCACAGTGTGCGGTAGACTGGGCAAATCCAACGTGGAGGTCAGTCTAGGAAGGCGTGCCGATGAGGCTTCACTGGCTCAAGAGTTATTATATCTCTTTCTTTTTAAAAGGGGCTCAAGTTCCCAGGCATATTTATGTGTGATAAGTTTATAAGGTTCACATTGAAAATAGTGTTTACCAAGTTTGCTTTGGGTTCTTTGATAAACCTAAAAAGGTTCAGTTGTGTGATTTGCAGCTTCTGGGTTGTTTTTACCGATTTCCTTCCTGGTAAATAACGACCAGTACCGAATTCTCATCCGAATGAGACTTTTTTTTGGCTGTGGAGGATCGAGAATCCCTTCATTTCTGTTGAAAGGCTGGCAGCCGATACAACAGCGATGACATTCCACCTCCTCGTCCCTTCTGCTTTCTTTCCCCGTCGCTCTCTCTTTGTGGGACTCTTCTTTGTGTGTCATTGGAAAAGAGCCCAACAGACAACCACGGCTCAAAAGAGTGCTTGATGCAAACACAACGAGCGCTCTTTGTGTCATTTCCTAAAATACCGATGTGTCCAGGTGAACACGGGAGGGGTCTTTGACGGCTTTGACAGTCTCTAAGCCGGCAAAGCCCCCCGCCCCCCCCCCCTCTCTTGCCCCAAGCATCTACAGTTGTTTGTCCTGTTTGGACATTTTGTCTACAGAAGTTGCAGGAATGGGGACAGTTAGGGGGTTGGTAAAAAGAGACCTGGTGGTTTTGCGGCTAGAATTACTCAGTTTAACATCAGTTCGATCTTTTCATGGAGCTGCAGGGTAATTTTGAAAAAGGAGTTTATTGAAATAGAAACATAGCTGATCCTTGATGCTCCATCAATAAGAGAGATAATGAGACTTTGCTAAAAGTCTGCCAACGACGTCAGATGACGTCATCACCAAATTGGGGGACGGACGTTGCTGCTCAGGAGTCTCTGATCATTCTTCTGATCGCTGATCAGAAACCTTCTTATTTGGAACTACGAATGCTAAAAGTCCTTAGCTAAGTTGAGTTTTTTCATGTATTTTTTTTTTAACACACCCACAAAGACCAACCGTGGACCCTTCACAAAGTAGGACAAGAGAGTACGGGACCCTCCCCCCTTCTTCCACATTATGCAGGCAGTTCTCAGACCCTCGCAAGAGCGTACAGTGGACCCATGGGACCCTATTATCGGTGACACCAGGAGACTCGACAACCCCACAGCCACAGCCGGTGACAGAGGGACCACGGAGACAAAACGCAGAGTCGAGGGAAAGAGGAAGCAGGGAAAATTAGAGGGAAACAGCCATGAAGCAAGGAAAAAAAACGAGAGGATGGGCGAAAGTGAAGGAGCAGCAAAAAAAAACGGAGGTGGTGGAGCCCTCGAGGAGTCCGGAAAGTAAAGGAACAGGCAGAAAATTGTGACAATGATGGCAGATTAAGGAAAAAAGAGAACAAGAGGGTTGGTTCCGGTGAAACGTCGAAAACCTCAAGGCTCAATCAGTTTCCCTTGGCTCAAAATATTGTTTTGATCCTCTATCAGTTCGTCCTCACACTAAGTCCTCAAGGTCCTCGGCTGACCTCGAGTCTGTCTACCAATCGACCGCGTACAGTCACCTCTCCCTGGGGCAGAACAGGGGCCGCCAACTGACTGTGGTTACTTCACGAAGAGTACGACCCCAGTTGGGAGAAGACTCTGGCCTGGGACAGTTTACTCACTGGGGTGTACTCTGGCCAAACTATAGCTTTGGTTTATGTCTGTTACATCATATTTTCCAGTATGAGCTGGGCTGTATGTAGCCCCTGATATGACTGACTGCTGGTTTGGTTGGAGACGTTTAACTTGGGTGAATCAAACCTCATGGAAAGCACTGTGACGGTTACCCAATGTGGATTTGATCACCTTTTTTTAGGTTGACTAATTTGCTTTTATGAAAACTCACAATGTACCAACTTCAAGCACATATTATGCCCAATTGGCGCTTATATTTGAGGATGGGCTGTAAGCGAAGTGGAACCTGTGACGTGTAAAAGCTCCTCTAGTGTTTTAGGTTTCTTTGAGGAAGCTGCTGCAGCGAAAAGAAACCCCCCCCCTTCTTTGTTCTCCTCGCCCACCTCTTCGTCATTAAAGCTCTCGCTGCCTTAGCCAGATGATAACTCTGATATTCTGTGCTATCGCTCCTAATTGCCACACATATCAGCGCGATGTAATTACAGTATTTCTTCCCCATTCCTTTCAATGTCCTGTAATTGGCTTCTTGACACGCGGCGGTTCGATCGCGTATGTGCTACCCGGCGCATAATTGTGCTCTTCTTCACGTCTGTATCCGCGTGTACTTCGGTCGGTCTGAACACGCCATTAAGCATCTGTCTGGCGAGCGTCGGATGTACTCGCAGGGAGAAGGGGAGAAAGAGCGCTCGCAACGGTTCTCACAACTTGTAACTAGCGGCTACAACAGCATCCCCCCCCCCCTCACCCCCCACCCTGCCCCACCCCCACGTAATTGTGTACAGTTGTTGAGACAGTCATTACTGTGACAGATGAGCCGGAGCTCGCCGCAGTTTTCTCCACTTCTCTCAACAGGCAGATGTCTCCCCTTGATCTCCGTCTGTTGGCTTTTGTGTCGCCGCGCGTCGCGATCGCCGGGGTTTTTTTTCTCCGAGTCAATTAACTAACGAGCAGCTAACGAGGAGATAAGGCCAATTAAGATAATAGCGATTGTGATGATGGTAATTATGACAATGAGATTGGCGAGCCACCGGGTCAGCTTTAAGGAGCGGTAACACGTACGAAACGAGCGTGGGGGGGGGGGTGCGTTAAAAAAAAAAAAAAGTGAACAAAAAAGAAGGTGATCTTACAATTACTCGTAATTTAGAGGAAAAAACTACGAAGAAAAACCACAAACATCTTTGTAGCCTTTGAAAGGCTTGGTTGTTCAAGTTCGCGAACACATCTGCTTTGATGAGGATGAGCTGCGCGAGCTGCACACGCACTGACAGACTTCAGGCTGCAGCGAAAAAACCTGGGCGAGCAATTAACGGGAAAATGTGTGCAAACAAAATAAATGCGGTTTAAAGCTAATCAGGAGCACCTTCGTTTGTAAAGTCAAATTTATGCAAAAAGAGTGGGGTAGGGGGGCTCGGGCTGGGGGGGGGATACAAAAGCGTCGCCTTGTTGCTGTGACTGACAGCAGCAGGCGGGTAGCGGGTCTGGTTTTAAGAGCTTGTAATGGTGATGGAAGTGCTAAAACGCCTCAGGAGAGGCTCCAAGGATTGTGTGTGTGTGTGTGTGTGTGTGAGTGTGTGTTTGTGTGTGTGTGGGCGTGTGTGTGTGTGTGTGTGTGTGTGTGTGTGTGTGTGTGTGGTGCACGCCTGTGGGCATTGAACGGATGTCTCCCCAGAGGGTAACAAATGTGAAATGATCACTTCTGCACACACACACACACACACACACACACACACACTCACACACACACACACACACACACACACACACACACACACAC
>JASSRZ010000053.1:18619894-18638098 GCA_032164315.1 Malacoctenus gilli | reverse complement strand
CACACACACACACACACACACACACACACACACACACACACACACACACACACACACACACACACACACGTATATATAAAAAGCTCCAACAGAAAATAAACATCGCTTCCAGGAGATAGCCACATTCAAATAGGGAAAGCTTATTTAAACAACACATTCAATCCGGAAAAATGTTTTATTATCTGCCTTCCAACTCTGCCGCTCTGAGAGTAGACAAATACACACACACACACACTGATCTGCAATGCCGTAACCTCCCCTCTAACCCTTCTGAGCTACACAAAGACACAGTAAGTGTCTCAGGTTAGAAATTGGATATGTCAAACGCTCACCGGAGCATGAAATACATAATAGTGAGAGAAATTTCCCTCTTTCTCCTTTTCCTTCTTTCCGTCTTGTTTTTGCTGGAGCTCCATGCAGACGGCTTCCCCGCCCCCTGTACTGCGCTCCCGTCAGTCACCCACCAAGTCAACGGCACCTATTAACCAGCGACTGGCTTCGACATGCCGTCGACCACCAAGGTAACAAACACACATGACGCCGGCTTCGCCACGCAGACAACGGCCGATAAAGCCATCGGACCGAGCGTGTTTGATTCAGATTTGTGGCGTCCGCGTATTTGATTAGTGGCTTTTGCGCTCACAGAAAGTGTCATTAACCTTGATAGGTACTTGCTCGCGAAATGGACTGTGGGAACAGTGAATGGCACATGATGAAAAGTGAATCCGCCAGGCGATTATTACTGTAATTTAACCTGTCGGCAGGAAAAATATGACCATATAGGTTGATTGTGGAAGAGGCGTATAGTCAGTGAGATTTCATCAGGTGCCCTCTAGTGGCGGGAGCTCATTTGGTGGAAACAAAGATGGCCAGTGGCGCGGTGACACAGACAAGAGGGTTGAAGCTCGACAAACAAACCCGGCAGTCTGTAACTTCAACTCGGGGTTATCTTGATGTCAATAATCCATGCAGATTTCATTCAGTCACGAAACCTGAGTCCCAGTTAACTGGAAGAGTAGAAACGGGCAGGTTTATGAAGACGACTGGATAGAAGAGGACATTTCTTTGCGTGGGAGAACAAACTATGATCGAGGTAGAAGAGGTGTCAGGGATGAACCTCCCAGGCTGTTCTGAGTTTTTCGGCGAGGACGAACAAATGATTGCCGGGTGAATTAGAAAGGTGTCACAGACAGAAGAGTGTTCGCAATAGAAGAAAATCACCCAAACACGATGTGAAAAAAAACACCCCAACCAATTTGCGATAGTTTTCTTCAGCTGTACTGGTACTTCTATTTCATTAGCACCAAGGCTTGCATTCAAAACTTCAGTAGTCAGTGGGATAAAAACTGTCAAGCGAAAGTACGACCCAACAAAGTCACATTTACATGAAACTTCTTTGTAGGCCAACCAAATCAAAGCTCTGCAGTGAAGACAACCTCATGAGAACCTCAATTCTGTCAAATAAAAGTTTACACTTTACACCAAAGACTTGTGTTCTTCTCTTGGTTGTATGTGTAGCGTTTGTGGTGACTTTCACCCTCCAGCGACAGCTGAAGCGAGAAATTCAACAATACAGCCAGTTGCTAATAATCTACTCGACTCCGCATGCGTTTTTCCATGAAAAAGTAGTGAAGCTTTAAAATAACGACCACCACGGAGGTCATTCCTGGTGTCCACAGTCAACACACATCAATTGAGGTGCGCCACTTTCCCGTCTTTTGAGCTTGTGTTATTTCAGCGGACGGAAACCGAGTGCACAAAGTGACGTGTGGAGGCACAGGCGCCTCCACCTTTAAATTAAGCTTCCTGCTATCTGACACGCCACCGCGTTGAGGTGTGAGCATGTCAAAGCAACTGCGCTGCGGCTCATGGTTCAACTTTACCTCCGTTTTTCACACCAAGTCATCTTCTCGTGTTTATTTTTACCTATGGGGCCAAGACAAACTTCGCTGCCTTCTGACTGCGCTCTGATTTACAGGCTTCATGTTTCACTGGAAAACGGGAGTGTTCCTTTAGCGCTCATTAACTCACAAAGCTAAACTTCTTTTGTTGGTCATGCATGACTTTGGGTAGCGTTTGCAAAAGTATATTTAGCATTGTCCTGTCTTTTGGATGCGTCTGCAGCTTCCTTCGTTGGTGCAGAACATTTCATCGACATTGTGGGTTTTTGTCATCGAGACAATTTTTTTGGCTTACAGTCCCATAGCCAGTCAGGACGCAGAACACAATACAAGTTCATACACAGTGAAAAAAAAAGGCATTTAAAAAAAACTGCACCCAAAAATTCCTTGAAGCCGCAAAAGGTGGACAGCGATGTAGCGAGGGTTCACTGTACAATGTTAGGTGGTTAATGTTTGTTTGTAAACAGCTTGTACCGCTGTTGCTTTTCGCCCTTTTTTTCAGGTCTGAAAATGGCTTTGCAGACGAATTAAACCAGGCAGGAAACAGAGAGCTTGGACTAGCCAGGTATTAATCCTTGATGTCTCATGTAGTCTACCCCTGTTGCTGCTGTACAGTCTCTGGTAACAAAGTGGATGAATCATTCACGAAGAACACAACGGTGGCACAAAGAGACAGAAACAAAAAGGAAACGGGGACCTGAGATGCCCTCGTAAGCTGCAGATAGTGACGAGGCCCGTGGATGTTCCCAAAGTTTGAAGCGCTGAGTCGAAGAAACAAAAAAGGCGGCGGCTTCAGTCTCCTGACATTCTGGAGGGATTGAGAGCAATGCATATTTATGTAAATGTGTTTGTTAGTGCGTTCATGTAAGATGAGGTGGAAAACACAATGCGCCCCTTCCCGTCTGAAGAAAAAAAAAAGAAAAGAGGCGCTTTCAACGAGGGGGCATAAACAACACCTCCCAGCTGGAGCAGAACGCCAGAAAAGGTGAAGTTCAGCCTGTGCAGGTGCTTGCTCCAGCGCGGCGATTATCACCCTCCAGCACACTGCGATGGCAGAGGCAGATAGACGGCCTCCGCCTCCTGCGTTTACAGCCGGCGTTCCTTTTGAAGGGACGCGCTGTCCTTCAAGTCTTCTGAGGATGGCCCTGACATTTCAAGGGAACATTCACAGGGAGGTGGAGTCTCTTTATCCAGATTCCAATTCAGTGTGACAGCAACACCGCGCGTTTAACCAGCCCGCGTTCACCATCTAACCTGGTGTAGGTGGGAATGTTTCTCTGTCATCGTGCTTGTTGTCTTCAACAGTCATGTAAGATGTCATTGTTTGGTGAAAGTGGAATCGTGGGGGGTTTGGGGGTGGGGGTGGGGGTCATATGAATCACCTTTATTTATTAGAAAAGAGTAAACAAATTAGGTGCTTTTCTTTCTTGAGGAACTTTCTTCAGTCAGCTGGCGCTGCTCCCAAGTTTCGCTGGGTGAAGCCAGGGTGCCCCCTGGAGAGCCTATCGGTTCATGACAGGGCCAAGACATATAGAGACACACTGATCACACACACGTTCACACATATTGACAATTTGGAGTCAATAATTGACTTTATGTGATTGATTTTGGACTTTAGTAGGAAATCAGAGTATCAAGACAGAACACACACACACAGGGAAAACTTGTGGACCTTTCTGTACAGAAAGACCGAAGGACCTGACTGGGTGCCAACGTGGCACCTTCAAGATTGGGAGGAGAAGCCTCCACACCATCCTGCTGCCTCATCCTAAACAAACAAATCAGTTAATGGGACATCATTTCCTTTTGTTCTCTCAAGATTAGTAACGCACACTCAAAAATCTGCAAATACACTTGTAGCAGCAGATGTAGCAGAGGCCTCTCATCCCTGACCTTGGACCACATCGTCTTTTTGAGCCCTGCTGCGTCAAATGAACTGCTGACCCGCCAGATGTCAACAATCTAATGCCGACCTCAGGCCTACCTGTGGGGGAAGTCTTTCTTTTTCTTACATTCAGATAAAGGGGGGGGGGGCATTGGTCCCCACAACATATTAACTCAAGGTTCTTTAAACAGCTCTGGGGATGGGGGGGGGGCTAATTTGTGACTGGGTGCAAAGTGTGAGGCCTTCCCTCCTCTGGGAGGAACTCACAGCTGAGGGTCCACATGGTGAGGTGGAGTCCAGGGGTCGGCCCAGGACCCTCCGTAGACATTAAATCCCCCGGCTGCTCTGGGATCAGCAGCGACAAGCACGAGGGCCCATTCGCAGCACTCATTACCACTGTCACTCTTTGAGGACCAAACACTTAAGAAGACGGATGGATGAACTACAAACTTTCACATCAATAATGTGTGAAAATGTGAAATTTCTCCGACTGCGGGGCGAAGTTATGATACGCCTTTTTTTCTCCCTTTGATGCCAATAAATCACAGCGAACGCTCACTGGAGGCAATCGAAAATGTCAGCCGGAATTAGCCGCATAGGGGAGCTAATACTCCAAGCAAGAGCAAATGGCAGCCATTTACCTCGCAGCCTCCTGTCATACAACAAACTCCCGGCGCTCCTCACTGTTCCTCGGCTCATTCTGGAGCAAATAGACTCGGAAGACGAGCTCTTATCTCATCCTCTAAAACCTCGCCGTAATTGTCCTCCTCGGCTCCAAGACGGGAGTTCACACCTCTTCCTCCACATCTCGGCTCTTTTATGTGTCTGATGTAGTGGTGAATCACACTCCGCCATCTTTTATGCCCCCTCCCTTTAATAGACACTCACAGTAATTGCGCCGTTAACTTTGAGGACTTCTGCTGCGGATGTTCGTGAAGGACCCGGCTTCCCGTTTTTGGGGCTTGGGAGGGATTGGATGCAGCGGCTATTTTAGGGCCTGGACTGCTTCGGTAATGATCCACAGATGAAGAGGACTCAGCGTTGCGTATGTTACTCGGCTGCTTCCAGTCTCCGTTCAGTCGCAGTTACGCTCCTTTATTCACTGAGAGAAAGATACAGGTTCCAGAGAAGGTGGTGTGCGATTGGCCTGGCAGCAGTTCAGATGTGGACTGAAATAAAACGAGTACTGAGGGGGAAAGGAAAGGATGGCAACATCGCTGCGAGCCGACGAACGCGTTTCTTCTTCTGGCAGCCGGAGAGTCCTGAGCTTATATTCCAGTACCGCCGGCCCCGCTGCGTGGCACCGCTGGATGCTTTGGAGAAACCAGACCAGCTCGGAGTGAAGCGGCAAAGTTTTCAAACTCAACGTGAAGCAGCCAATCCCCCACCTCTGCACCCCTTGCTTTTCTGCCCCGAGCCAGGGTTAAGTGGGTTGCACTCGTGGGGCACGAGCGCAGGGGGTGAAAGTGAGGTGACTCGGTGGGCGCGAGGGATGATTAGCTAAGGAGCCTGGGAACATGTTGAAGGGGGTCATGAAGGAGTGTGTGTGTGTGTGTGTGGGGGGGGTTCTCGTGTGTGCGATGGCGTTGTTTAGGGTGAAGCGCTGGTCAGTGCGGCTCCCCTGTTGTCTGGAATGAGCCACTGCCATGGACGGTCCTCCACAGGCTAATTTCATCCTCCACTGAGCGTAGGGGGCAAAGGGGAGCCGGCTGTCCTCCGAGGCCCCCGTCAAGCACCAACACGCCCCCCCCCCACCTCCTTTTTTTTTTCCTGCCTTCTCGGAGGCTTGGGATTGACACTTTTCCCTCGAGAGATACAGGCACTGGTGGTGGTGGAGCGAGAGCTACGGGGGAGGAGGGGGAGGGGCCACGAAGCCCTATCGCGCTGAGAGGTTGATGAGAGAGACTGACTTTGGAGGAGACAGCCGGTAGATTCCTGAGCGGGGAAAAAAAAGTCTTTTTTTCCTTTCCAGTGGATGAAGAGCTCCAATGTCAAAGGAGGAAGGAAACATGGATTAAAAAGAGATGATGGCTGTAGGGGGATGTTTTTTTTTTAAGGGTTTTTTTTTACTGCCTGACAAAACTTGGCTGCCACTCAGCTGGTTCTCTGTCAGAGCCGTGAATCTGAGATGAAAATGAGCCACGAATGAAGATTTTCCTGACGTGGAAATTAAATTAAATTTAGAATCAAGCTCTTACAAGCAGTAGATTTCATAGTTGTAGTAACAGTTCTGGTGGTGTCGTCACATTCTGATTCCAAAATTAAATAAATCACACATCTAACGTGAAAAAAGTCCCTTGTTCAAGTGTTGGGGGGGGGGGGGTGTTATACCAATGTGTGTCCTGACAGCCTGTGTGTGTTTGAGCAGCAGCTTAGCCTCTGATCTCCCATCTCCCCAGTGAGTTCAGGAGAGTCGATCCCTTTCCGGTCTCGGTTTCGTCCCCGTCTCCATCCGGCATGTTGACCAAAGTGATGCTCCATCCATGAGCCTCATCTTTGCTTCGCTCCGTCCCACTGTTTTTAATTCTTGTCTATTTGCATCTGTTGGGACCCCGGGGGAGCGCTCCCATTATCGATCCCCCTGACTTCTGCACGGGGCCCATTACCAGCTGAGCTTCATGTAAGCACTCGATGGATTGACGGTAAATGTGCATCAACGAGCTGCAGAGCCCAGATGATGGACTGTGACAACTCAGCTTCTATTCGCTACATTTTGTCAGAGCAATAGTTGTCAGAAATTAATTCCATCACATTCTCATATAGAACAGGACAAGTTGCTCTGATTTCAATTTTGGAGTTTCCCAGTGCTGCGTCCGCTGCGGTCTGAGTCTCAGAGTTCATGGGTTCCGAAGCCTCACAGCCTCAGGGAAGAAGCTGCACCTTAACCTGGTTGTCTGCGCAGCCTTCTGCCTGAGGGGAGAGAGGTCGGGGGTGGGGGGGGTCTGCTGTATTGTTCACTGCTCTGGCTTTATGCCTGCTGATGTGGATGTGCTCTGAAGAAAGAAAGCTGCGGTTGGTTAGGAAAGCGTCGGTGGGCTGTGGGATGGACCAGGAATGACCGATGAGAAACTTTGTCTGAACGGACTCAATGCCGCTTGAAATGAACTGCCGCTACTCAACCAGAACCCCACCTGAGTTGACGGGCTCTGTCTTCTAACCACTCCTAATGTGCATGTGAAATGTCAAAAGGAGTAATTTGTAAAGCGTTCACAAGAAAATCTCTGTGAAAGTGGACACAGTCATGAAGCATTTGAAGGTTTTCAGACAATTCTCCATCCAAGCACTGACCACCACCTCCCACAACGCCACCTGACGTTGTTCTGCTGCCCTGCAGGTGTTGCCATAAACTGCTGACTCTGAGCTGCCCCCTAGTGGAGGTGCTGTCACTCAAAACCCAATATGAAGGATGCTCAGATGTGTTTCTGCGGTAAAGACAGAAAAAGGAGACATTTTTCAGGCCAAATGGACTACATCCATAGAAAGAGCTATTTTATCAAATATGGCCCCCAAAAAAGACCTGAGCCTGTCCTGACAGCTGGCAGTGCGAGTGGGACAAAACGAGCGAGTCTTGAATCCGCAGCGCTGCTATAGACTCGTATTCGACGGGATTCACCGAAATCTCGCCGCGCAGAGTCTGAATGAAATATGACTGCTATCAGCGGAAACCTGCCCGCTGTCTCGAGCGTGTCTGAACGAGCTCGGGCGTCTTATCTGTCTTACCTGAGAGCCACACTCGAGCCCGCGCCTTCATTATCAGCGTTATTAGCCGCACTCAGAGCGCCTCTTAGCCGCATCGACCCGTCCGCATGGATCTCCCGCGCCGCAAATTGGAAATATATCATGTCCATCAGCCGTTAGTGCCCATCCATCGCGCCGGCCGCATTTACAACCATTTCATATTTATAAATAACACAATTAGGAGGATAACCTTGAGAGGGCTCTCGGCTTTGTTTTTTATGATCCCCATCCGCCGTAATTACACATTGATTGAATCTCCTGACAAACAGAGGGGTCGAATGAGAGACGGGCGCCTATCTCTGCGACTCCCCCCGCCCCTGCCCCCCTCCCTCTCTCTCGACGGGAACTTTCAGGGGTCCTGGAGAAAAAAAAAAGGGGACACGTCGGAGAAAGATAAAAGGCCACGAGATACTTGACGATCACTTCCCGGCACTGGATGCAGACACACCGCGACACGACGGCGGGAGCCGATCAATCAGACGCAGGGGGGAGTGGGGGGGGGGGGTGACGACAGGAGCTAATGGGGGCTTGATGGTTAACTAACAGCCGGGATTTATTAAACTCAAGGGATAATAGCCTGCCTCGCTCACACCATCAGTTCATAAACTTAAGTGAGGGATTGAAAAACAGCGCAGGAAGGCGAATCGCTCCCGTTTAACGTTCTCCGAACGAGTCCCGCAATTTGCAACAGCACTGCGATCTGATTACGCCGATAAATATCACATTAAAATCGTTTTATAGCAATTATGCTCTTGGTGGAACGGCGCAATTTGAGGCGAACAACGAGATACGATTTGCAGGGACACAAACACTTGAACGCAATAATTCACATTGTCTGCTTTATTTTTCTCGCGCGTCTTTGTCTCGCCTAATTCACACATGAGGCCGCCGCTCTATAAAGGACATGTAAACAGGGAAGGGAGTGCTTCATAAATAAGGTTTATTACGACTGGTGGGAATCAAATCGTTGCGTCAGCGCTCCGATCGCGCTGCAGACTTTGCGTAATTTATGGCCGTGTAAAGATACGAACGCATCGGCTATTGTTGCTCCAAGTGTCTTTTGGATTATTGCTCTCAGCCACTTGAGAGGATCGATACAGAAGCTTTCAGATCAATGCAGCCGGTTTATTAGGACGGCTTAGTGAATGGGCTCGTAAGGACCCCTATTACAGCCGACCAAGGGCTTCGTTTCTGGACCTAATTGGGGAGGGAAACAGCTTTGGTGCCGAGCTCGCGAGAGGAAGTGAGTCAACACGGTGCATCCGAACGCGCAAACTTTTAAAATCCTGGCGTCCAGGCGAGGGAATCTCAGGAACCTTTCTGCCACTCACGGGCACGTATGAATAGCTGTGGTGCACGAAGCAACATTTGACCCAAAACCAAATGACATTTGAGTCCAAAAGGTCACGGGGAGGAAAAAAAAAACCCACACAGAAAACTGCGTCCTCGCTCCGGCCGGTGACTATAATGTGAAGTGTCACTGCGAGGTTGAAGGCCGCCGCGGTGTTTGCAAGGGGGCGTCCGCGCCCGTCGGAAGGGAACCTGCCCGGCTCGTAACTCCGGGCGCCGGCTCCCGTGCGCTCCCGCCGCGTGCACGCGCGACCAAATGCGGCGACGGGAACGTCTGCAGAGGTGCACGCGCGCTCACTCGCTTTCTATTATGTGTAGGACGTTTTTTTTTTTCCGCTTGTGGTGAAATGACCCTGTTGTCATTCATCTTTACATCTCTTCCCTTGAGGTAGGACAGAGAGAGAGAGAGAGAGAGAGAGCGAAAGTGCCTGAGACTGCAAATCCGTTACAAAGGCGAGTCATTGATTCTGGGATGGGGAATTAATGAAGCCTCGGCCGGATATGACAGTACAGTGTCAGGCAGCGAAGAGTTATGCGGGCCGTCGGGCTCTGGCAGCCATTAGCTTACAGATAGTGTGTGTCTGAAGATGACAAAAGAAGAAGCAGGACCAGTTAAAAAGGCATTCGTTAAAAGGGGAAGGGGGGGGGGCAATTTTGCCAATGCAACACGGGCGCATCTTTAGGTACCGCCGTCGCTCTTTAATGGCAGTTTTCCGCTCCGGGCTGTAGCCGGCAGCCTCCTCTTATCTGGCGCCGGCGCTTCGCTCTGTAGCTCCGGTTTTTTGGAGGTTGTGATAAATCAAGAGCGGCGAGTCTGCCCGCTGCGCGATACTGTGGGTTTTAAACAATCGCGTGCTTTATTGAAGGCAGCCTTCGCGCTGCAGCACCATCATCGGCCTCAATCTGCGCGTGTGCACACGGCTGGATCTGTACTGCAGGTGAAGGGGCAGCCCGGTATTCTTACCTGCCTGATCAACATCCTTGGGCTCATTGTTTGTTCCGTTTACTTCCGTACGGTCTGTAACTACTGAGTTTGAAACTGACGTCTAAAGTTGAGCTGCAGAGCTCGCCATGAATTAACAGAATTATATCACAGCATGGGAATGGAAAACAAGTAAAACACAAGATGCTCGCAAAAAAGAAAGCTGAGTGCAAACAACAGTTTGTAGAATTCCATCAGCATTTTCCCGTGCCTGAGTCGGTCTCACTGCAGTAACAGGAGTTCGCTGTACTTATGCATTTCTACAGTTTGTCATTATGAAGTGTGTGATCAGTAAGGCCAGTAGAACCTAAAACAACTTGAGAGCAAGAGTGAAAGCAGTAGATTGATTATGTACAACAGACTGCAGTCCCCACTTTTATATATTTCATGAGCAGAGTCCAGAGTGCAAGAGAACAAAGGTCTTTCCTTAAAGAAGAAAGGTTTGTCCAGGCTGAGGTTACACCCCCCCTCTCTCTCTCTCTCTCTCTCTCTCTCTCTCTCTCTCACTCCATGATGATGTCGAACATTCGTCCTCCCTTCCTTCTGATGCATGTTTGTTCCATCCTCCATAAACACGCATCTGTCGTGTGAACAGGCGTGCGATCGGGCCTGCTGTGTGTTTACGCTTCCACATATGGGCGCGCTTTTCTCCCGGCGCGTCGTCCTCTCGGATAAATAGCAGCCTGGAAGCACCACCGGCGCACTTTAGCCGAAACAACTGAAAGCGACAAGTGTCAGGGGCAGATCCACGGCAGGTGCGCTCGTGCGACAGGTGGCGCGGCGCGGCTGAAAATTCACCAGCAGACTGCGAAGTTAGCAGCGGAGCGGAGCTCTCGTACGAGAACAAAGCTCCCGAGCGGCTTCGATTTTGTTCCGGTATTAATGCCAATATTTCATTAATGGCCTCCTTTAGAAAAAAAAAAAGTTACAACATCTGAGCTGTGAAAAAGGGAGAAAAAAAAGCAGAACAAAAAAGCGCAGCGATTTCAGCTCGGGCTCCCATACGGCCTGTGGGATGAATTCCGAGCGGCCGGCCAACAAATTCCAACAAATACCGCGAATCAGAAGCGGCGCCATCAAAGTTTCGACCTCTTTTTATTCTGTTGTCAGGCTCACGATGGAGCCCCCCTCCCCCTCCCCCTCCACCCCCACTCTCCACCTCCCCTCCACCGTCGCCATTTCATGCTGTCCATCCGGCCGAGTCAATCATCGTTTCCCGGTAATATCGGGGCCGCTTTATCACCGCGGGATTCCTGCTTTGATTTAAACTTGGGGACAATTTAAAGGAAGTTTGCTAACAGTCTAATCTCGGTCGAGATGAAAAACGTCAATATTCATTCCTGTCAAGGAAAAATATGACACCTGAGATTCCCCTGGAGAGGAGCGAGGGACGGCGCGCGCACGCACACACACACACACACACACAGACACGCACACACACACACCTCAGGGGGGGAAAAAAAGCCTTTTCGAGCCTTGATAGCGGCTCATTGAGAGAAGGTGGCAGCACTGATTATCTGAAGGTATTCCTGTCTGACCTGGATTCTGGGGTTATTAGGGTGAAGTGCTGCCCAGCCTTCATCCCCCCCCCCCACCCCCCGCTCTTCTCCCTCATTCTCCTCTCTCCTCTCCTCGCGCAGGCCATTAATGCGGAGGCATAGCTGCGCCCGCATCTAAATGTTTCATTATGGCAAGAGTGCAGATACCAATTTCTTTGGCCATCTCTCCCTCACCTCTCCTCCCCAGCGCCGCCCTGTCACCACCTCCCCTCCTCGCGACAACCACCCCCCCCCTCGCCCCGCAGCTCCTCCAAAGGGGGGAGGAGAGCAAAGCATGACAAATTGAAATAAATGAGAGAGGAGGGTAGCGGGGGGGGGGGGGGAGGAGGTGGCGTCGGGACAATTCTAGTGTTTTTTGGGCGTCAGATGAGGGAGAAGAAGATGAGAAAAAAGGGGGGGGGACAAAGAGAGGGTTTGATGGAGGGTGGGTGGAGAAGAAGAAGGGTGGGGAAGGCAGATCATGTATCAATCTATTATTACCATTTCACTCCCAACTGTTCTCTCCCCGCCTCTCTCTCTCTTTCCCCCAGCACACAGTAATGAGTGGCAGTAATTGGTGGGTCTTATTGACCTTTGCGGCTCTTCATTTCTTGCCCATCTACATGAGCGTGTGTGTGTGTGTGTGTGTCCGCTCAGGTTATGTACATTACAATAATCCCTCTCATTCGATCCGCCTCAGAAAGCGCTCTTAACAATGTTTTGCTGTGTAACGTGACAAATTGGGCCGACCCTGTCAGAGGAGAGGATATATGCAATAATGGTGTCGAGTCAAACGGGGCTACCGGTGTCAAAACAATTCCACTCCGGCCAGCTGTACCGCCGGCTCATTAAGGACCCGGCTGAAATGAGATTTTTCTCTCTCTCTTTTTTTTTTTATTCTTAAAAAATGAGAAAAAGTGCATGAAGGATTTTTTTTCCCCTTTTTCTTTCACTTTATTTATTTTTGCACATTGTGATTTTCATCGAATCTAATTGGCCTGCTTCTATGCAAATATGGTTGACCACTCCGCTGATTCAGTGTCACTGAATTTCACCACCTCTCACACCCCCCCCGTGGAACACACTGTATTTGATTGTGACATCAACTCTCGTGTTTGTTTCTGTTGAAAAAAAAAAGCACCTTGGTAGTGTTTATTTGTTTGTTGTTGTTTTTTTTTTGTCTGTTGTGTTTGAAGATGAGCTTTTCTTTTCTCCTGGTGGGGAAGGGAGCCTGAGCGGTTCGGCCTTGGGAAGCACGGAGCCGACATCAAAACCCGCCACGCGCACCGAGACGCGGAGACTTTGATATTGGATTCCCAAGGGTGCCGAGACAGGCTCCTCAACATGAGATTTGTTTTCGTTGTTATTGTTTTAAACATATTTGATGAGGAGGTTAATACTTAAAGTGCTTCTATAAAGCGCCTGGGGAGCCGCGCGGCTGTCAGCGCGTTTCCCAGCGCCTGCGAGCGCCATATTTATAGTCAGGAGGAATGTATCAAACAGAGAGTCAGCCGTTGTGTTTTTTCGGGGGGGAGCGAGGGTGTAGTCAGAATGTAATCGCACACATTTAGTTGCGCAAACAGCCACGATTTTAAAGCAGGGAGTCAAGTTAACGCAAACTTGCAAAAAAGTTTCCTTTGGAGACGACGCCACATCAAAACCCAGCTCATGCAAACAGAGACAAAGAGGAAGTGGCAGGATATAGAGCGAGGATGTCAAGCTGCACTGACCACCAAATCTTGTGCTTATGTGATGCCTCTTTTGAGCTATTTACCAGCATGTTATCGTTATCATGCAGTCCTGTCCCCTGGCCGACAACTCACAATCACTCTGTACCTGGATAAGGAAGGACAAGGAGGTCCCGTCTGTGCAGCACCGGATGGCTTTGTCGCTGAACCATCCACACGCTCAAAACCTGCCGCTTTTTTTTTTTTTTTTAAACGCACAACTCGAGCACCACTCGCCTCCACTCGGATAAAGTTGTTTACCTTTAAAATTGCACAACACTCCATCATAAGTGGAGTCAACAAAGGAAGGCGACCCGAAACTTGTGTGACGAAGTTCTAATGTGACAATGATACAAGAAAACAAGGGGCGGACATCGACGTGGTGCGATACTCGCTGGGGAGTGCAGATGGTTTTATATCCTGGTCCTTTTCTAACATCCAACCTCTTCATTCAATTCCCACTTACATAATTCAGCCTCAACTGTTTAGTTCTGGTCATTCAGACTGCTACACCCAGTTAATCGATTACAGTGCATTTGCTCTCCTTGGCTTCAGTTCCTCAGTCCATCAGTGGACGTGGACGAATTGAATTCGGGTGAAGGTGGACCCTTAAAGACTTTGAAAGCTGTGACGGAGGGAAGCACTGATATAAAACCCAGGTAAAATGAAGAACGAGTTATTAAACCCCTTTTCAACTCACACTCAGACAAAGGCAACATTTCCAAATGGAAAGAGATACTTGATAAGAGCTTTCAATTGGACGCCGAAGGACTCGACCAAGGACACAACCTTGGAGCGGAAAACAGCTATTGAGTCGTTTGAGCAAGTGTCTTTGTGATGCTCATGTGGTGGGAACACAATCAGGTATTGTTGTAGGCTTTTAATTTGTAATTTCTTCATTGCTTGTTTTCTTTTCTTTCATGAAGGATTTTTCGGCCTTGGCCAAGTTGCTACCACTCATTAGGCTGTCAGCTAAATGTTCGCCCCACCATGCAAAAATGAACTTTTCTCCTTTGCAAACCAAAGTCGGAGGTAAATACGCTATTGAGGACACGCTGATGATGGCAGCTGTGATGCCACAGCATTGTCATTGTCTCTTCCTTCCCTGGAAGAGAGACTTCACAGCCTGAAGTCAGGAGTTAATGTATTCGGCGTCTGAATGAGGGTAAAGGGTATTTTTAGGCGTACAAGGAGGTGAGAGAAGCCCTGTTCCTAAAGCGTCGCTTTTACCCCAGCCATTCATTGCACTATTCCTCTCCCTCCGAAGCGTACAGTGAGTGCCCAGTGGTGACAGCTGGCGCATTAAGAGAATCGGTGTGAATATGTAATGTGTGCGAATGTCACTATTTGGCATCTACCACTGTACTCCCCGGGCTACCGCCACTTGCTTTGAGCTAATGTGGGAATACAAATGACACAAGGTTACTGGTCTTTCAGGATCCTCCACCACAGAAGGCACTTGAAGCACCTGCCGACCGTTAGAATTCAGCTGTCATTTTGTGCCTCCACTCTGAAGCAGATCTGCTCGGCTTTGCCGAAAGGCTCCGTCATACCGCGCACTGCATACACACTGTTCGCCCCAGCGTACACGTGGGTAATAATAATATTACAGGGAGCTGTCATTGTGGGGAACTACTTAGACAACCTCTAATGCAACCTGAATTACATGAAAGACATTGTCTTTGGCAAGGTTTCAGAGGGCCCTCGCCACAAGATCAGTCCTTTAAAGGAATAAGCCACCCCTAGATGAAATTTTGTCTATTACCAGACCCCCCTGAGTCGAATAAGTGGGCAAAAGTTTTTTTTTTTTCTGCCCCGTTATTGTCAGTATCCGGAAGCGCAGCATTATCTTAGCATCAATCGCTGTAAGTGGATGAGGGCAGTTAGCCAGTGTTCACAAAGTAGTCATAAGTGAACTCGAGAATGTTCCTAATTTCATCGTTTGACCTGTACATTCAAACCGAGTACAAACATCAATGCCGATATCACGAAGGGTTTGCCTAGGACCGACAAAGTCTTGGGACTATATTCGGGCGAAGCACAGGGCAAAGCACCTCCGATCAGCGCAATGTCATGTCTGAAGACCCCCGACTTCCGTCAACACACCGGCGTGATTACCTGACGGATACAATCTCCGAGTCTGACTGTAGGATGGATCAGCGCAGGTGGTCCGCCCACTACTAAAAGGATGAAGAGCGACAGAGTGGCAAGAGCTTTATCAACGACTCCATAAAGACGTGGGTAAAGTTAGAAAAATATTCAGAGTTTCGGTCTTTCTGTATCAATAACTCATCAGCGGAACATTGAATCTACAAAACCGTCTTTCTTTTAGGTGGTAGCAGGGTCCTTTTCGGGACGGAGATGGACTCTTGCCGGAAAGGTTTGGTTGGACCCTGCAAACGAGACTTGAGCTAAGCCGCGATGACGACATTTCGATCTGCATCCCGGAGCCCCTTGTCATCCCTCGTTGGCTCAGCCCGCGTCTCTCTTTTTTTTCCCCGCCGACTCGTTCCCTTTTCATCCACCCCACTTTCCTCCTGCTTCCCATCCCGCCGTCCCTGATGCCCTCATTACCTCACCGCGGGCCTCACATCCCTTGCCTGCTCGCTCCCTTTACATTGTCCGCCCGCCATCTATCTCGCTCACCTGTTGACTTTCCTCAGTTCTCTTGCCTTCCGTTTTCATCAGGCAGACCCCGACCTTCCCCGCTCTCATCCATACTTCACCACTGTGGCGCTTCCTTTAAGCTGGGTGCGCTTTTATCCCCCACCCACAGTCTGTGTTTGTGTAGCACACTGCTTTGTTAGCGCCAGCGTTCCCTCGACCACTTTCAAATTCCCACAATTTTTCTTTGCGTTTTTTTGCGTCATCTGTCCCGACGCTCCCCCCACGTGTGAGACGGGGAGACCAATAATGCTGCTTTACTGCATCGGAAAAGCGATGATAATTCAGATTCTCACACACTTTCCATCAGTGGGGAGCTCAGATCAGGGCCATCCACCCAAGCACTGAATTCAGATAATAGTTTCATGCCGAAAGAAAGCCGAGGAAAGATATTTGAGGATTGTGGAACGTTGGGGGGATCAAACGCAACCTATTACAGAGTCGAAGGCTCTTTGGGGCTCCACGGCAGCATGTTATGTTGTGGTTATGATGTGGTTTCTGTTGGATGAATGCTCACGGTGCAGTCCCACCAGGATGGGACGATTCACACCTGTGTGAAAATTGCAGAAACGTTCCTGCGGTCGTTTCATGTCTTCTGTGCGTTCACACGGCTCCTTTTGTTTCATGGAATAAACCGCCTGGAGCTCACCGATCACTCACCACAGCCGCTTCGCTGAAGGGCGCCGCGCGCTCAGAGCGAGCGCCCGCCGAGCAGGATGGGCCGGCTGGAGAGGCTGAGAACGTCACTGGTGAAAGGATCGCTGAGGGAACGACCTCTGGTCCTTCCAACGATGTTCCCGTGTTTCTCCTCCCCTGTAACACAGACCTCTGTCACCATCCGTGACGCTCACACAGTTATCACCATTTATGTCCAAACACGTCTGTATTTTTGGGTTTATTAACTCAAAGAGAGGACATGGACAAAAGAAAAAAAGCACAAAAACAAGCAAACTTTTAATGATTTGCATCTCGTCAAACCGGTTTCTTCACCTGAATCAATTTTTTTTTTCCCAGTTCTGAATGTCAACAGCAGTCAAACTTTTTTTTTTCCTCCTCATTTGCAGCAAACTTTGTGGAGCACTTACGTAAACAGATATCTTCATTTCAAGGACACCTCAACCACACAACATATTTTCGTATAACTTGTCAACACAACTCGCAGAGCAGACGCACCGGGAGCGCCGAGGTGCAGTGAGGAGGCGGGCGGATCAGATCGATACATTGGCAGGCAGCGGTCCTGATGTTGTCCATCAATTCAGAGGCATCTCTGCAGAAAAAAAAGAAAGTATTTATCTCTGCTCAAGGTTTTTTTTTTTTTTTACAGCAACCTTAGAGGTTGGCACTGAAACATATACGACTCCATGCGAAGGAAAAAAACACAGCATTAATGGAAACTTCTTCCTGGAGCCTCCTTGTTATTTTTATTTTTTTCACTTAGGGAGTTAAAGCCTTGACAGAAACACTTGCAGGTAGTGAAAAACACACCTGTGCGGTAAGAGTGGAAACAACTTCAAAATTGTGAGAATGCACATCTGAAAGCGGCTGCCTTTCGATGGAAAAGTTTCAAACCTTGAAATCGCCCACAGAAGAAAAAGAAAAGAAGACGCGTCCAGAGCGAAGCCGTGAAGGGGCTCTGAAACTTGCATGACAACATGCAGGTGTTTGTTTTTGCGTGGACGATGTTCAGTCGCTGGAATGTGATGAATGCCTGCTTCGCACTGAATACAACACCTCCAGCTTTTGAGGAGCCTATTGGTCACTAATGTGTCCTCCTATCAACAAACTCATCATCAAGCACTTGAATGCCTGCAACACTGAAACGTTTGAAAGACAAGCTCAATTCGATGCATATATTTTCCATTAGTCATTGCACAAACCGAGATCTAATAAAGATTGATCAACAACAGTTTGTTTGGGTTTGTGCGCTGCAATTTAATCCTCCTGTTCTGAAACGCAGGTGAGAAAGACCCGATGTGTTTTCGAATGAATTCCTAAAATGTAGAGACTGAGTCTGTAATCTTGGCCCTCAGTCGTGTACGTACATCACCAAGAGGAGCATAGATGGAGATTTAGAGCCGACGGCTTCCTGTTGAGGTAAATCCCTTCAGATCAGCCCGTCAGAAAGACACAACAGAGAGAAAGAAACTCCCACAGAAGTGAGTTTCCACTCGATCTGCCTGCTATTGGTTCCATTATACAAGTGTTTCCTGATGTGCAGAGCTGCAGTGCACACACACACACACACGCGCGCGCGTCTGAATCGTTGCCCTCACCACTTTGTTCAGAAAATAATTTCCAAATGTACTGTACAACAGCTACTTTTCCCCCTCTGTTATAAAGCAGAGGTTCCTCTGCGCTCCTCACCTTTCTTAATAACTTTGTTGCCATGCCAACGGCTGATGATAAAGTGGCTGGGAAG
>JASSRZ010000053.1:18605767-18619794 GCA_032164315.1 Malacoctenus gilli | reverse complement strand
TCCCTTCAGATCAGCCCGTCAGAAAGACACAACAGAGAGAAAGAAACTCCCACAGAAGTGAGTTTCCACTCGATCTGTCTGCTATTGGTTCCATTATACAAGTGTTTCCTGATGTGCAGAGCTGCAGTGCACACACACACACACGCGCGCACGCGCGTCTGAATCGTTACCCTCACCACTTCGTTCAGAAAATAATTTCCAAATGTACTGTACAACAGCTACTTTTCCCCCTCTGTTATAAAGCCGAGGTTCCTCTGCGCTCCTCACCTTTCTTAATAACTTTGTTGCCATGCCAACGGCTGATGATAAAGTGGCTGGGAAGTATTTCTGAATCATCTGCCTGCTATTGTAAGTTCCATTATGCCGAGGAAGACTGACAGCACATTGTGAAGGCCATATTACTTAAGAGCTGCTCTCAGTGCAAATCAGAACTGATTTTGTGCTCTCGGATGAAAACACCATCTCTGATAAAGCTTTCGTTTGACTCGCTCTGATGTTTGAGTTCGCTCCGCTCTCTGTGTTACTTTATTTCTCCCCACAATGAAGCATTTGTACAAATGTACATTTTATGAGTGACATTATTAGCGGCAATAAATAATTTGAAAACAAAAACAAGTCGGCACATAGAACAGGGATGAAAACAGTCAGACCTTTTCTCTCCATAATATGTGCAGCATAAACTTTACATTTTTACAAGCAGGCTGATAAGATGCAACAATTAGCCACAGAAGGGGGTCGTCGAAGAAGGCCAAAAAGTGACCTGCAGCTGGAGTTCATCGCTGTTTAAAACACACTCCTTGTAATATAACCACTAAAGGAAAATAACAAATACGAATTTTGGTTTTGATAGCAGATATATCAGGCTGGTGCTCTCTTTCTTTTCTCTAATACAGTAACTTTAAGTCAAAAAACAGAATATCATTGACTCAGGCTTGGAAAAAGGCACCTCGCAGAACCCGCGAATTGGGTTTGGGGGAGTTTCTTCTCCTTACATCAACAATTCAACTCGAGAAAAAAAAAAAAGAGTCATTTATGTGAAGTACCAACACCTGGCTGCGCAAACCTGGCATAAAATCGCGGCACGCGACAATAAATGAAGGAGGGATACCAGACAGTTTCAGAGAGCAAACTCTTCCTTCTGGACACGAAGAGTACGAGAGGCCATCTGTGTATTCGTAACCATGGGAACATAGAAACGAGAGCCGTTTGAACGACGTTTAGTTGTGTTGGTGTCAGTCCTTGTCTCCTAGCAGCTTGTCAATAACAGTGACTGAGAGAAAAAAAAAACGAAACACGAGCCATTATCGCCGCTGGAAAATCACGATAAAGGCCCCCGTTTGTCCTCCTCTTTCTCTGCACAAGCGTTATCATTCAGAACACTGAGTTGACGCTGTAATTTCATCAGTTTCTGCAGCGCGTAAAGTGCGGCCATGTGCGGCATGACTTGTGTCACATAACGAGGAAACTTGTCATGTGAGAACTTTCAACAAGAACACCTATGAGCTATCTCGGTACTTTTCTTTAAAACTAAATGGAGCGTTCTACAGACTGCAGTTCTGAACTGATCCTCTCGATATTTGACATGCACATCCGTGACGGTTGGAGGACGGCGCCTATCGACTCTGGGGTGGGGTTGGGCCACGTTACGCGGCGTCAGGTTGGGTGGAGTCGCATCCACGTCAGCTGGGTTTTGTTTTTTTTTTTCTGTCCCCCTGCTAAAAGCCAAAATTCACCACTAACTCCCAGCAGTACCGCAGTTCTCAACTTCAAAACAACTTTGGTCACTTGTCTGTTTGTGCGTCCCGTGTTATACGCAGAACCCCCCCCCCCACAACACACGCAGACATTTACTGCAGGGTGCTCCGGGGCGAAACGCCAGGGAATTAGCCTTTGTGAATATGCAGAACGAAGACAGACAGCGCGGAGGGGAAGTGGGAAGGAGACAAAGACATCATCTGCGTCGCTGGCATAGATTCCCCCGGATAAGTCCGTCTGTGGATGTCTGTTTGAAGGTTCCGCCGGCGCGTGTTTGGGGAAGCAATCACAGCAATTACTCTGCGTGTGTGTCTGCACGCGTGTGTCTTCCAATGAGCCGGTTTGTCTTAAATCTTTTGCTCGTTCATAAAATATAGATGCCGCGGATTCCCGTTCGAATTGCGATGATTATTTATTATTTCTGCGCCATGAATAATTCAATCTCTACGTTTTGCAAATGCAGCACTCAAAAAGATGAGAAGATAATAGTCGTCATTAACAGCCTCCCTCTCTCTCTCTCTCTCTCTCTCTGTCCCCCTCTCCTTTATTCCTGCTCCCTCCCCTCGTTGCTGATGTGACAAATATTTTGAATTTCACCCCCCCCTTCCCATCAGAAGCAGTGGCTGAGGTCCAGCTTTGCTTCACCGAGGGAAAACTTTGTAAATGAGAGAGCGAAAGTGGGCCATTTTCCCGCACAGCTTAATTACATACATTTTAAATATTCTGCAAAGTGTTGCGCTGTGCACAAGCTGCTCCGCAGCAAATTATAAGTGCAGGAGAAAAGCAGCAGTGGAGCTGATAAAGTGCATCCTCAATGAGCGCCGCTCTAATCCCGCGCTGGGCTGGGCCTCCTCTCGCTGTCTTGCTGCCCTAATTTGCAGAGGTGGGCAGTAGTGAAGCACAGAAACCCGGTGGTCCTGTGGACTTTTTTACTTGAGTACGCTGGTGGAAACTTGGAGGGGGGTCTGGACCTCTCAGGCCTTGAGAAAAACAAGGAGTTAGTACACATTTTGGTTTATTTCATCACATTAAAATGACAAGTTCTGAGCGAATGTGCAGAGTCGCGAAGAATCATCCAGGTTATTCGCATTCTCGAGCAAAATTAAATGTGGTTCTTTAATTGTTTTGCTTTCAATTGTAATTATGAAACACTGACGTTGCTTCTTGTGCATTCCTGTCAATGGAACTATGTGGGTGATGCCTGCTTTTCTTGTGCTCGAGTGTTCTCATATTCTGTTCTTTTGTGTCCTGTTTGTTTCCTTCTTTTTTGAGCTGCTATCATGTTTCGTTTTGGTGTTTCCGTTTCCTTTCATGCAATTCAGTTTCTTCCACTGTCTACAAATTCGCCATAGTTGTGAACCTGTTTGACTCGATGGTTTTTTTCCACTTTACTTACGAGACGTGCTCCTTTACGTGTAGCTCCCAACACAAATCTGTGTTGACAGGGATCAAATCCAACATGGCCGACTGCTGTCGAAACCTACGAGCCTCCAGTTTTCCAATAACACTGAGACCTCTTGTGCAGCTGTGGCTGAAACTCAGAACTTGTCGATGTCCTGCACTCTCAGAGCCACCCGTCCCAACTCAGATAAACAAAGCATCGGCTGGTTCGAGCAAATTTTCAAGAAACACCCCTCTCAGATGGAGTCGAAAGGACGTTTCAGTTGCCCGCGTGGGCGACCGCTCTTCTTTCACAACCTGCTGACGTTACAAACCTCCGGAAACAGACTGTAATTAGCTTGACCGGGGAATCCGAGGGTGGTGCCAACCTGGCTGCCCCCCCTCTCCCACTGTCCTGGAGGTGCAGTCAGCTAATGGTGTTCACAGCTCAATTTGACCCTCCCATCTTTAGAGCGACCAAACAAGCCAACCCGTCCAAAGTGTCGAATTGTCTCGTTTGACGGACCGCCACGTGCTCGTCACCAAGTGGGAGTAAATCATTCAAACCCAACGGATGCTCATTTGGAGCCTGCGATGTTCTGACCTTTCAGAGTGTGTGCGGGCTTTTAGTATGCGCTCGGTGCCACAGTCCCCTTTTTTCCTTTTCGTCACCTTTTTTTCTTCGTCACCGAAAAATGTGATCGAGGAATTTCCAAATGTCACAAAAAATCACCTTTTAAAAAGTAAAAAGAAAACGAACGGTGAGATAAAAAAAAGCTATTTCAATTTTTAAGTCTGATGCGATGACAGTCGCGGTGACAGACGTTTCTAACAAGGAGCGCCAACAGAGTCGGATCACAGACTCTCACACGCCATCTGCAACTTTTGGGTGTGATTTTTTTTTTCTTCCTTTTGTCATTCTTCGACTGTCGTCCAAATGTTACTTACATCTCCTCTTCTTTTTTATTCTTCCACTCCCTCTGATTCTTCATTCCTGGTTGTACTCTCCCCTCTTTTTTATGTATTAGGACACGACAGGTGTGTGTGTGTGTCGGGGGGGTTGGGGGGTGGGGGGTGGGACTGGAAATTGGATGTCTCAAGGAGCCCAGTGCCGACACCGGAGGTTGAATACTAACAATCATACCTCCCTCTGAAACTCGTGTCACTCTCGCTTCGTATTTACTTCCTCCCATCTCAGTCCGTTGTATCTCAGCCTCCTTCAGTGTTGCATCATAAAGCGCAATTTGCATGAAAACAGCACAACTGAACTGGAGATCCGTGGTAGGAAGGCCCGTCGCACGGCAGCACACCAGCGTTCCAAAGGTTTTGGTTTGGACGCTGCTCATTTATTGGGGTTTTCGTTTGCAATGAAGCAGACGTGGGAAGCGTCACAGTTCTAACTTCCCCCCGTTGTTTGTTTGTGTTTCTTTTTTTAACTGTTGTTGACAAAAACTGTTTGTTGCTCCTTGTTCCATTTGGCCTCAAGTCAATTCAGGTTTGCTCTGAAGAAACAAAGCGGGGGGGGGGGCTCGAGACTTGTAGGATTTGGCACTTGGACTCAGTGAGCCTTGGGAGTGGGTGTGGCTTCGCCTTCAAACCTTGTCAGCACTTGTTGATTGAGACGTACCAGTTAGGATTTCCACATGATTTTGCAGCATACCAAGCTCCTTCCTTTGAAGCTGTGGGACTTGTATATAGTGAGTTACGTCAAAGGGGGGTCTTGACAGACAGCCCCAAAAGTCCAGGTGTGTGTGTGCCCCCCCCCCACACACACACACAGCTAAACAGACAGTGTGAAAATACCCTGTAAGTTCCACTCCGGCGCCTCTCATCCTGTCCTTCCCTCTCGCAAGGCTGGGGTCGCTTCGGGGTCAGCCCATTTCTGATTATCCCGCCTGATTGGCGGCTCTGTCCGCGGCCACGGGTGAGCGAGTCGCCGCAACACCGGGGCCTTATTGGAGGAGCCCCGGGTTCAGGGGCTGTGTCAGGGGTGACCAAAGACCAGAGGAGGGAGATGTTAGCTCGCGATTGGTCTATGAGTGACAGCTTGACACCGACGGGTGGGCAGGAGGGGAGTGGGAGAGCAAGAGGGCAGCCACGTTGTCGCGGCGACGGTAGATGGGATTTGTTTTATTGAAGACCGGCGTGATGCCCCCCCTTGATCAGTTGGAGTGTTGCTGCCGCTCCTTGAGAAAGATCAGATAGTTTTATTACGAGGTACAAGTGGGAAAGATGTACTTTCATATTTGAGCTTTGCTCCGCTCCTCTCGCCCATGGGAACGCGAGACATGAAAATCCAATTAATATTCAACAAGGTGGAGTTAGATTTCTCACAACAGACCAACTGCTCTCATTTCAAACCCGCTTTCAAGTTGTCTTCATTAAAGTTACTGTGTTTTCATGAGACTATTCTGTCTTTTTTTTTAATATAGAGAAAAAAAAAAGAAAACTTTGATCAAACGCCTGAAGTCAAAGAAAAAGACTGGTTAGCCAAAAGTAACACACGATTTTAATTCTAAATTTCAGAAACTTCTTCAGACCGATTCCGCCCCTGGAGCGAGGGTGAAATGACAGATGTCCCAGCCAACCTTTTTATGTGGGGCAAATGTGGGTTGAAACTGGGCTGAAACAGGGGCCCCGCATGGGATTGTCTCATGGGACCCACGGGATCTTGGCAATTGCCCATGCAGGTGTCACACAGGATTACACTAGGTTTTAAGTGGCCCCCGTCTGGGCAAAACACGCAATATCTACCTTGGTCCCAACTTTAAGTCCCAAGTAGGTCCTTCATGGGTGCGACATGGACTGAAAGTGGCATTGTCCATGGGTTCCATGTTGTTCCGGTGGGTTCCTGCAGGATTACAATAGGTTTAAAGTGGGCTACAAATGGGAAAAATCACTAAGTTCAAAGCTTTAAGTTCTTCGTGGGTCCTGCATGGGCTGAAACATAAAATGTGCCAAGCTGTGAACATTGTATTTATCAGTAACACAGTGAAAATGAAGGAAAATGTGAATATTTGCATTGCAAGTCGATTTCAATGTGCACCCCTAATTTTTCTGCTGACACTTATTAAAAATGAAGTTAGGGGCCACAAAGTTATTCTAGAGCCCTGTACATGCCTCCCTCATTCATGAAAACAACCATCAACTGTTGCACAGCCTGGGAGGCTGAGGAGTGACTGGCATTACAAGCACGTGAATGAGGTTTATGGAGCGCACTGTACGTTTCAGGGCAGCAAGTGAACCTGTACAGTACTTACAGTACCGCAGACAAGTAGCCACCTCTCCGCTGATTTTACCGGCTGCTCGCGATTCACCCCCCCCCCCCCACTTTCATCCCTTACTTCAGCTCGTCTTTGAGACGCCGCCTCAGATCTCCACCTTCGCCCACGCGCCTCTCCTCTAAAGGCGTCAGCCTTGAGTTTTTCCACTCTGTCTCTGTTCACACTTACCCCGTTGCACAATCTCTCTCTCTCTCTCTCTCTCTCTCTCTCTCTCTCTCTCCTTCTCTGCCACTCTTCCCTCCGCCTCCCGCCCCTGCACTTCTCTCCTTCCTTTTTCCGTCCATCTTCATCTCCGCACACCGTCTCCCTTTTTCAGTGCTCTTTCACCCTTCAACTAATCAGTGTCTCAGCTTTTACAGCTACTTGTTATAGCTGTGGTTAAAAAAAGAGGCAAGGGGGGGGGGGGTTAAACTTCAGTGAAGAGTGAGCACAAGGCCAATCGCCCCGCCTCCCCCTCCCCTCTCGCTCTCTCCCTCTCTAACTCACTTGCGGCCCATCTCAGGTAAGAGTTCAATTGGTGCTGAGGGCTGTTCAGATCACATCAAATCCACATCCAACATCACCCAGGAGACTGTTTGAAATAAGATTCTTATTAAAACCGCCGGCGCGCGCCGTCAAATGTCAGAGCAGCGAGTCTGCAAAAAACTTTTATCGGCCCGCCATTATTACAGGCCGACCGGAGAAAGCCAGGTGAGGGATTAGCCGGACGGTCGTCGGAGGGTGCAAATAACACGCAGGTGAGGTGGATCAAGGTCTCCGTCCCTCGAGGACATTTAAGGGTTTGAGGAGACCCCTCAGCCTCAAGATAGACTAGTTAGCTCTTGATCATCAGAGATCATCAGATGTGAGTTTGTGGGTGTCTGCTACTTTACCTTGGAGAGGCTGCATGCTCCACTTTAGTTTTCAGTTCAATATAACAAGACATTGAAACAAAACCATAGAGGACACGCCCAACTCACAAGTATACATAAGCGAAAGACTTCAAAATAAAGTTTACGGGGGGTTTTTAGAATCTTTTGTGTATTCCGAGTCTCATTTAACTCTGAAACTAAATATTTCACGTCCTACCTCATGCAGCACGTGTATTTGTCCAAGAGTTTGTTGGATTCATCTCAGCACCTGGATGAGTGAAAACTGGATATAGGATGCTGGACAGAATGTCTCCAAACACCCCGCAGACATATTGTTTAATATAATAGTACTTTGGAAGTCTGTTCTTTTACTTTCAGCTCACTGAAGCCGAACCAGTTCCAGGGAGGCGCTCTCCAGATTTTATATGAATTCCTCCTATATGCCAAGCCGAATAAATGAGGGCCAGTCCGTTGATGAGCGCCGAACTTCTCCAGGGTACAGAGAAGATAAGAATTGATTTTCTGACTCCGAGAGATAAAAAAAAAACAAAACAAAACAAAACAATGTCAAAATATCCGCCCGCGTTCAAAACCGATGCCCCCGTCCGACACATCACTCTGCTCCCGAGCAGCGTTTGTTAAAATAATCATATCACCTTTCGAGTAGGGTGCGTCTGACACACTTTGATGGCACACATTTCAAAAGTCAATTCGTCCAATCTCGCTTTGGGAAGCGTTACCTCGATGTGCATCGTACCTTTGGGAGGGGGGCTTCATTCATTCGTCGCACATCTTTTTTTTTGTTTTTTGTTTTGTCAGTCTGTGGTTCTTTCTGTTGCAGGAACGGAGAAAACGCTGCTTGGCTTAGCCGCGGATAATAACGTCACTGTTTGTTTAACGAAGCGTCTGGCGACAACTCCTTGTGCCGGCTGCTTTATCAGTCAGGGAGCTAAGATAATGATGCCGATCGATAGCCATGTTGGTCTGAATGAGGGAGACTCGCAATTTAACTGAAGTGATGGAAAGCGCATGTGGACACGACCGCAAAAGTTAACTTTTCTGCCGTTTTGTTCCTTTTTTAAAGATCTCGAAGCAGCTTGCTGTTTGACTCAATCAAATGTCTCGTAAGAGCTGTATATTTCCTGCGCAAGTGGCAAAAGGACGCTTTGAGCACCTCTCCCTGTGCAGGCCTTTCAGAATCAAGGCCTTCACAAACGAGGTCTGCGCATTGTGCCGAGCTCCCGTATGTGGAGCGAGAGAGATAGAGAGAGAGAGAGAGAGAGAGAGAGAGAAAACCCTGCGCCCTCAGCCTGAAATGTTGTTTTGTTAAAAAGGGAAAGTGGAATGAATGCGCGACTTGAATGTAAGCGCCGACCTTCACTCCGCGTGGTCCCATCTCGCTTTTTAAATATGGAATTTTTTTTCTAATAAATATGCTGCTGGTCGCTCGCACTTTGCGGCACTGCGGGGCTTTGCCTGGGAAATGTCAGCTCGCGGGATGGTCAATATCTGATAACCTTTTTTGCGCTTGATCAGAATGTTTAACAGCGACCACCCGGTCAGGCAGCACTCAAATCAGCACTCGGGAAAAATCTCTTTGGAAAGTTCACACCCTTCTCCACCTGTAGCCTCGGAGGCTTTCTGATGTTAGTCCGGGGCTGGCGCTTGCTGTTTGTGGCAGTGACTCACTTACATGCAGGTGAAAAGCATTAAGCAATAAAACACACCCAGACAACTGCAACCTGGTCAAATGCCAACTTAGTACAAGGACTTTTGTCACCTCAAGCTGGGACTAGATACAAGCATTTGTATGTCCTTTATGTCCACACTCTCTTGCTACTTTGACACCACAATCTGAGACAGAAGTGTAGCAGTCTCCACTCTCACCTCCCGTCCTAATGAACTTTTCACCCTCCCGTTATTTGTGAACTCAGATTTGTCACCGACGACAGTCAAAGTGCATCAAGAGGAATGCAACTTGCACCCTTCTTTTTTTGTCGTTCTGAGTTTGCGCCAAACATTTTCGCCACGACGAAAACTTCTGGAGTTGTCGTCTAGACAAAGTCCAGTCAATTCTCGCTGTTCGGTGTGTGGCTGAGCTGGGACACGACAAAATGCTCGCGAATACATCTATAACGAACTGAAATTCCCTCAGTCTCAGTTGGCTTTTTGTTCGCTCTCCTCTGGCGCTTAACGCTGCGACGCCGGCCCGCGCGAGGCGGTGCTGACTTTGTGCATCCTCGTTATGTTATTAATTATGCATGACGGCCCCTTTCGCCTTCAGCTCTCGAGTCAACTTGACCCTGCAGGCGGGCCGTGTGATGGCGGCGTCGTGCGCTCGCGTGGAAGCCACTGCAGGTCGCTTGTAAACTGATGACCGCTTGGCCGGTAAATGAGGCGGCGGGGCACAACTTCTGTGCGGTGAAATCCATCAAATGGGAAGTAGAGGAGCTTTTGAATGCTGAGCCAGTGGAGTTTGGTGTGGGTTTTAATGTCAGAGGCAGTGGTGAAAATTGGTCAGCTCAATCCAAGCAGAGATCAGAGGAGAGGTGAGAGAGAAATGAAACGTTTCCATGTGTCTTATCAAACGGTTTGATGAGAAGATGCGACTAAACCTTTAGGCTTTAAAAGCCTGTAAGGATGTTGTACACAGAATTACCTTTTCAGTGTTGCCTTTAATTGTTACTGACTTGAGCCACTAGAAGTTTTTGATTGGCTATTCTTCCACTTCCACCTCCACATTCTCGTGTCCACCCTCTTGGCTTTCTTCTGCAACTCAGTGACCTTCCATGTCTGCTTTCAAGCTCGTCTGCGACCGATTTGTTGGAGTATATTTTTGGTAATTATCCTCTCTGAAAAGGCCTCGTTCAGTCCAACTCTTTTTTTAACAGAATGTCTGACATGAGCTTCGAAATTCTCCAAAGTTGGGACGGCGGAGACAGAGCTCGATGACTCGATCCCATCCAGAAGACCTCCTCTATAAGTCCAGCATTTTCCAGCGACAGGCCTCACAGGTAGGAAGCGATTCTTGACTCCCGTCGACCAAATCTTTTGAGTTTCGTAAGCGATGCTGTTTAATTCAGTCAGGTTGTTCTCATGACTCAGTCTGAGCTGACATTTTCCTTGTCAAGAGTCTAACAGTGATTATTCCAAAGTCTGAAGAGGACGGGGTCAATGTGATTTTGTGCCGCAGCTGACGGATGCACAGTAATATATGTATAAAATTTAAAATGGTGAAGATGAGCTTGATTATTTTTTACTTTCTAACTTTCTCGATAAGATGTTTCAATGAACTGAAAGTCCTGCTTTACAGTTTCATAATAAATAGGCTACCAAGCCGGCAGTTATCTTTGGACAGCCTTTTTCATCCGCACGACTGCGTGTGTTTTCCATTCGTGCGCGATTCCAGTCATTGTGCGCCACGGAGACCCCCACAGCCCCCCTGCAGCCTCCCGCAGCACATCATCCAAAACAGCGAGAGAGACGCGCCTACATTGCCGCACGCCGAGTGTCACATCGCCTACTCGCTCTGTCTCATTGATCCCAAACTGCTGGTGTTGGCGGTTGCAGTCTTCAAGACAACTGTGGGAATACACATACACACACACACACATACACACACACGCAGGGAGCGTGGCTCCCACTGCCAAGAACAATGCTGCTCCTCCTCCTCCTCCTCCCTTGTGTTGCAGTTATCTCCTCCTAACAGTGTGCGAGTGTGAAAAAATGACCAGAGGAATAATAATTTTTTAACAAAAAGGGAAGGTGTGTGTGTGTGTGTGCACGTGCATGCATGCGTGCGTGTGTGTGTGGGGGTTAAGTGGAGGCAGAGGACACTGAGGGCAGCAAACTAGCTGGACACATAATGAGGTGTGATTGCAAAGATGGGAGGAGGTGGAGGGGGTGTTAAAATACCATCCAGTGAAAAAACAATGACAATAAAAGGCTGCCAAAAATACACATGAACATTGACACTTTAGTACTTCATTTTGTTGGTGTCCGTCTCAATAAAATAGTAAATAAAAATCCTCAGGACCGAGTTGTTTGGACTATCAGTGTTGATGAAGATCCCCCATCAATAAAAGTGGAACATAAAGGTGTTGCTGGTGAACTTTTCACGCAAAAACACAGATATTACAGTGCTCTTCAAGAAGCTGCTGTGTCCTGTTCGGTCGGACTGTCAGTCATCATGACAGTAATCACATCAAGACGGCGAGCGCTCGTCGAGATCGTTGCCAATCGCTAAAGAGTCTTACATCACTGTACATGAGTATTGACATGTGCGCATCCTCCAAAACAGATCCTACGATGCGCTGAGATGTGTTTTCCGATCAATGCAGCTCGAACGCATGCGAACGTGTCTAATCTAATTATGACAGTTGTCTGACTTCCTGTTATTGGTTTCTTATAATCACGTAAACAGGCGAATTAAAACTAGACCGTGAAGCAATTCAGATGCAAATGTTTTGATTCCTCGCCATTAAACTGCTCCACGGCTTTGATTTTCTCAACGTGTACCAACGGTCAGATTCCTCTCAAATTAAATCGCGCTACATCCTGACTTTTTTTTAAAATCCCAGGTAAAACAAAGGTCACACAAGACAGCACGCTTCGGTAATGAGCCCGACGATGGTGCACGCACTAACGAAGCAGGAAAGCATGAAACGATCCCGCGACCGCGTGTGTGACAACTGGAAAAATTACATGTGGCGTTTAGCCCCGAACACGGCCTCACGGTCGCCGCCCCCCCCCATCTGACACGCACGCACCGGCAAGACACACTTCCCCCTCCACTTACTAATGCATGCACTAAGGGGGCCGCTTCCCCCCCTCCATCATTAATGCTGCTCTGATGTCTGCTGCACAGTGACTGATCAATCCCGGCGCTTCAGAGGCCCGGCAGATGCGTCTGATTAGCACGGACGCTCCTCGCACGCCGCCCGTGATTGACATTTCACTGGGGCTAATGAAGGAGACATCTCAGCGGTGGGGGCTAATAAACTCATTGACAGGGGCTGCAGGATGAGTTATTTAACACCTTTGATCCTTCCAAGACATCCCCCCCCACCCCCTACAGCCCTGCAGGATCAGGACGATGATTATTTAGGATACATGTTGAGTTCACTTTGATGCCTAAACACAACGCCGCGCCGCTCCGGCAAAAGTGGGAGCTTTTTCCCTTCTTTCTTTTTACAGAATACGGCCTAATTGCATCCTGTCTGCGGCGGGCATGATCATGAAGATGCTTTTTTTTTTATTTTATCACAGTGTGAGCTTCGGTTTTATGAACCTCAGACTATACGACTCTGTCTTTGTCTTTGACATATGGCGATTCCCAGAGGCAGAGGGGGCTTTTATGCATGTCATAAATGATTCAAAACGCCATGTGTGAAGTTATTTGCATTATTGAAGTATGTATTCTGAACCGAAGCCCCCCCCTCCCTCCCCACTGTTGTTAAAGCCTCATTGGACTTCTGCTTTGCTTCCTTGAGCCAGTCTTGTCTTAGACGAGCCTTTCTGCTCCTTTAAATTCCTGCTTTTGAGGGGGGGGGGGGCTGTTTCTGAGAAATGTCTGCAATTTGGCACCAGCCTTTTTTTTTGGTTGGAGGCAAGTGTGTCGTCCCTGGCTTTTCAAAATAAAACCTGAGGTTCTGCAGTGTAAAGACCTTGACAGCTCGCGTCCTAGCCCCCTTTCTTAAAAGTAGAGACTGCATGAGGGGGGAGTAGCTGGACAGGGGAGGGTGGAGGATCGAAGGTGGAGCAGGAGAAGGAGGAACGCGATGTTGGCCATTAAATATGAATACCCTCTTTTCCCTCTCTCTCTCTCTCTCTCTCTCTCTCTCCCTCTTTCTCGGACCAACCATGAATCCATTTCACATCCAGTTGCGCCGTGCAACTCTCACCTGACAAGCCCTAAACACCTGATGCATTATTCATCCCCCCACCCCCCTCACACACAAACACACACCTTTCACACACTCCCACGGGTTGTAATTGAACTGGATTGAAATAGAGGCAAATGCCTCCCAACACGTGTGGGAGTGGGAGCGGATTCATCAAGTGCTCCTTTCAATTAGGACCGCACGTCAAACCAGGTACGGATGTGCGATGTTTAACGCGGGCGCGGCGATTGAAACGCATCTGCTCGTTATGCATCGCATCGCACTTCAAACCGGGTGTGACCAAAGCGTGTCGCGTTAAATATGCAAGGAGAACAACATGTCGTTTGAACAACGCGGGCGGGCGGGCGGGCACGGCGCACATAGAAGTTTGACAAAGAGGGATGCGAGGGGAGGAAGAAGGGAGGGGTGGGGGGGGGCGGGTCGTCAGAAAAACAGGGGTTGGAAGGACGGAGGGAGTGGAGGAAGGAGAGCGATGAGAGAGGGCAGATCAAAGCTGCTATGCTCGCTTCTTCTGCAGCCCTCAATGCGGAGCACGGGGGGGGGGGGGGGGGGGCCAGGGCGCCGCCCCCCCCCACGGACTGTGCGCACATGCTTGGAGCAGCAGCCGCGTGCACAACCAGGCCACAATGGACCCCCCCGCCCCCACCCCACTCATGCTCAACTCTCCCTAGTCCTTACCCCTTCTTCTCTTTGCTGTCTCTAACAGTTTATTCTCCTCCTCTGTTCTGCCTTTTATTTTTGCTCTCCTTCTCTTTCTCTCTGTGTGAACTTCCTTATCTCGAAATCAATGTTGTTGTTTTGTTGTTGTTTTTTTTTTTTCCTTTTTTTTTTTAATCCTTTTCTTATGTGGAGAA
>JASSRZ010000053.1:18568123-18594507 GCA_032164315.1 Malacoctenus gilli | reverse complement strand
TGGTTGGCTGGTTGGTTGGTTGGTTGGTTGGTTGGTTGGTTGGTTGGTTGGTTGGTTGGTTGGTTGGTTGGTTGGTTCGTTCTAGACATCAAAGTCATGCTTACGTTTTGACGTGTGTAAAAATAAGAATCGATTTGTCACTTAATTTTTCAGAGATCCAACCAGAACATCTCTTTCGTCAAATAAAGTTGTTTCAAGCTCTTGAAAATGTTCGATAGGATCAGATGTTTGAAAAGACGTGAATCAGAGGAGATTATGTCGCTCCTCAATGGCAAAAAATAAAAGGGCATTTAAAAATTCACAGCGAGTGTTTATCTCTCAGCCCTTGCTGTCTAGACATTCTCTATTGTTCCTCTTATACAGTTTGAGCAACTGTGTTTCTGATGCTGATTACTCGAACGAGGTCTAATATTGACTCAACAACAGGCAGGGAAATCAGAGAGATTTCTCCGACATCGTGTACCAAAAACATATCAGACATTCGAAGCGTGTATATGTTCAGTACGAAGCTTCCCACTGAGTCAGAGATGCAACAGAACATCATTATCAAAACCATAAATTATGCCCTAACACTTACAGCGCTCCATTAACAATTTATCAAACTCGACGTGCAAAAAAAGACTAAAACACTGAATCCATAGGAAAGCCGCTCATTCCCCTGAAAGATTAAACACTGTTACGGTCGATTGTCTAAGTGACGAGTGTGTAAAGAATCGGTTATGTTTTTAACGGTGAAAGAAAGATACTTGCTGAGGAGAGAAAGTTCTCCGGGAGACTTTGTGTTGCCCTGAATGGCCGGTAACTCGTGGACCAACTTCACTCAGCATTACTGCGCCACAGCATAACTCACGACGAGTGGCAGCATGAGGCAGCGAATGTACATTTGTGTAAAGCGAGAGCGCAGTGTTGGAGTGTTTCTGTAATAACTATGACTGGAAGGTTGTGGAGGTCAGAGAGATGGATGCCTGAGGAATAATACATTTTCTATAACAGTGGCGAAGTTGCCAACTATTTTTAGGGGGGGTTGTTCAGTCATTTTATTTCCCTTCTTTAACTCCTCTGCTGTGTGCTGCTCCTGGAATGAGATTTTTCACTTTTGTGTCTGAGCTCCACTGAAGTAAAGATAATAAATTAGTTTCAGGGGGAATCCTCAAAGTTTTTTCTGACCTCACACTTGTGACTAGACTCATGGAAACTGCAATAACACAACTGTGATTGGCAGTAATGTTGCAGTGTTCTGTAAGAGTATTCTGTGCTCGACAGACGTGTCCCTGATGCCGGTCGACTGGATGCAGCGCAACACCACATGATGTAAACGGTCCCACTGGACCAGAACTCGATTGGAACCAATTGGCTCTGGGGTTTTTCAGAACATGGGAGCAGAGGGAGGAGCAAAATGGGACGAGTGCCCAATTTTTACAAGGGTCACCCCTGCAAAGGTGACTGATGTTACCCCCCCCATCCAAATGGCCAAGATACATGAAGATGTCACATCATCAGATGAAAATGCCCATTTATGCTCCCAAACTGTCAGCTCTGGTGCAGCTCGCCAAAGCGGCACTTCATTATTTAGTCACAAAAGGTGACATTTGAATTGAAAACACAATCAGGAACACTGGGGGTGCGAGAGGGGGGGGGGGTTCTAGGTTCTCCAAATTAGATGGGATTTTGTCGCATCCTGGCATTCACCTGTCTATTTTCGGTTGTTTCACAGTAGCATCCACAGGTTAATGTGGCAACTGGAGGCTGCAGCCAGCACCCCCCCCCCACCCCCCTACTCCCCCAGTACGCTGGCAGCGCGTTCCCAATCCAGCTTGGCGGCGGGCCCGGGGCTGGCGGCGTGCCTCACCTGGCCGGGCACAGCGGCGCAATGTGGTCCAAATACCCACGGAGCCCCGAGCAGCTCAACCTCACATTAGCAGCCAGCTGATTAGCATAGACGCTTTGATATGAAGAAGCACACGCCGTGCCGCCCCCCCCCCCATCCCCCCTCCATCCCATTCAGTCAGCTGCTTGTCTATCGTCATCCCACATTTTCTTATTTGGGCTCAATGGAGGCGAATCCCGAGAGGAACGCGGCACCGGACCGAGTGAGGCGCTGCCGAGGTGTCTGATCGATGGCGGCCAGTCTCGTCTTTCATGCTCGTGTTGATTCACCGGATGTTTTGCGCCGGGGAAACAATGCAAGAGCTTTTTGAAGAGGAATACGTTTCACACGTTTCCCTTCATCGGGCTCGTAAACAATTCCTAATGCTGTGATTTTAAATATTCTAAAGGAATCAAGAGATGCTTTTTTCTCTCTCTCTCTCACGTAATCAATGTGCATTCACAACAACAGCTCCTCTTGTAAAATGCAATCAAAATGCCACATACCTCGAGCCTCTCTTGATGTAATAACCTTTCCACAAAATGTTCCTCTGATTAGTGACATAATCCTGCTTCTTAGTCACGAAGACCTCCTTGTGTCGCAGCTTGATCTTTAAAGCCAATAAACGAACGGAATCAGTTTGAATATTTTCAGTGTGAATTTTGAAAACCACTCAGCAGTCGAGATATTGTTTTGACGGGTCTTAGCCCCTCACGGTCCTACTCTGTATGAAGTGCGTATAGCAGCTCGATGACCTGCTGCCACGACTGCGAGTCTCCAAACATTACCCCAAACATTTTCCAATGCACAGCCTGACGGAGGAGCGTGGAAGCCTCTCGGGCGGCATTCAGCCTGCGGCAACCTTCCCCAGGCAAGGGACACGAGCCTGGAAGACAACGCCCAGGGAAAAGAATTTCAGGTTGCAGCAGCGATAAGGTGGAGAGCTTCACAATGCAATACACCAAGCATGTCAGAAATGTTTTGTTTTTTTAATTGTGAATAATAAGGTTTCCTGCAAAATGTGATCAGAAATTTGAGCGAAAATTACCGGGGGGGGGGGGGTGAAGAAAACATGGCAAATAGGGGGCACACTTTGCCATGACATCACACCACAAATAAAAGCGTCGGCAATTACTACACTCTTCCAGTGTCTGTTTATTCAGCTCACATAAAACCTTGTTTGTACCGAGAGCACTTCCTGTTCTTTTTCCGTGCCCACGACTCTTTCCGAGATTAAATCTACATGAATGACAGAATAAACGGCACAGCCGTCAGCGTCATTACATCTCGCTCTCTCTCTCTCTCTCTCTCTGTCTCTCTCCCTGTCTCTGCCTGCCCGTGTTCCCCGTCTTTAAATCTGCGCTCTGGCAGAGACTGATGTCTCCTTAATTATTTGGCAAACAAACAAGTTGCTTGTCGTCCTGTCTCAGTCTATCTCTTCATCTACCTCCTCTTCATTCCTAGCACTGTTGGCAGATTGCTGAATAATGGAGAGCCTCAGTCTCGTACGCCGCTTGTGTGTGTGTGAGTCTGTGTCTGTCTGTGTGAGTCTATGTGTATGGGTTCATGCTCTAAATTATACCATGCTTGTGCCCTGTGTGTGTGTGTGTGTGTGTGTGTGTGTGTGTGTGTGTGTGTGTGTGGTGGAGATGATGCCCGAGGGTTGTCCTGGAGCTAATCTCCAGCGACCTCCCACAGCCAGAAACAGACACACAGTCCAGCACACACGCACGCACGCACGCACGCACGCACGTATGCACACACGCGCGCGCACACACACACACACACCTTGCTCTACAACCCTTAAAAAAGAAGAGAAAAACATAGATTGGAAGAGAGGAAAAAACTTGAGGGAAAAGGGATGAAACAGTGTGTGAATGCCAGCAATCCCTGAAGATGCCTTAAACATTATTTCTAGACAGTTTTTAGCGTCTGCCAGTATGTGAAGAGTTACCCACGATTCACAGTTTTTCAAAAACAACCATGAGTCATCGTATTTGTTTAAAGTCGCTATTGTGTTTGTGGCACTCCTGTAGAAGAGAAGCCAGTTCCAAGTAAGATATGTAAAAAAAATTCACATACAGACTGCAACATCCCAAACGAAAAGATGTGAGGAAGAAACGGCTTCGCTCACTCTTCAGTGTCCTAAAAGTTGCTCAGGACTACTAGATGACATCGTCACCCGATTTGCATAATTGGCTGTTTGCAAAGTGAGCAGCAGCTTTGAGACACGTGCGATTTATTTTCAGTCTGGTCTCCGAGCGGTGCAGATCTCCTGCCTCCTCTGACAGCAGCTGAGAGTGTGCGCTCCTCTGTAGTTTGTCCAAGTTGGGTTGCCATACTGGGCTTTCCAATATGGCGGAGAACCACATGGACATCTCGTCTGCAAGCCTGGTTGGGGACAGTGTGCGGAACGGTCCGTCCTTTCATGTCAGGGTCTCCACAACACCAGAGAAAGTGGGGAGAACGGAAACGAGGGGAACCAGACAAGATCGGAACAAAACAAGCGGCTGGGTCGCTGCGCAGCTGATCCCAGAACAGGGAAGAGGAAAGTCCGATTCAATGAACCCCCAAGACACAACGGAGGCCACCTCCTCCTTCTGTCTTTCATCCGAGCAGTTGCTTCCCTTTTCATCACGGGGAACTCATGGTTGACGACGCGGCGCTCTTATGCAACACCGACGCGCATTTCGGAAGTGACAGCTAATTCACATTCCGACAGGTTTTTTCTTTTTTTTTTTTGGAACGTCAGAAGTTCCTCGCTCCAGACGTCCTGTCGCGCTATATGTAAATTTCGCAAACGCAACGTCGGGCGCTTATTGTGAATTATTGCATCATTATTGTGAATAACGAGTTGTTTAATGTTGCAGTGGCTCTTCAAGTACACACCGAGCGTTACTGAATGATTGGACAGCGCCGGCTTGTAATGGGCCAGATTTGATGATGCATCCCCCGTCACCATGGCAGATCTTTTGTTTCCTGGCCCCCTTTTTTCCGCGCCGCGTGTGGGATATGCAGATCCGGCTGGCTGCGCCGAGTCTGCTTTGGCTCGCTTGTTTGTTTGCGTCCAAACTTCTCGATTATCAGGAGCCACCAAACGTACATATTTTTATAGGTGTCATATGCAAATGTATGCAAATGACGCGGGCGCCTCTCCTCTCACAGCTGCCTCTGATTCATTGGTCAGCTGCCAGTGATTCATCACCCGGTTTCATCATAAAAGTCGCGGGGATGGAATTTCACTCCGGGAACGAAGCAGACGCGTTAATGGCCCGCGCTATAAAACCCTTCGCTCCAACGTGTTCCTCCTTTTTTTTGGTGCACAATCACTTAATGAGGACCTCTAATTTGACACTTGTGAGGTGACACGCCGGGGACTCGAAAGGGCACTCTTGATGGAGGGTGGCCCCGTGCTGAGTGAGTGATGCATGGCCCCGTGTGTCTGTGGCGAGATTGATGGACATATTGAGCGTTATATATATATATATATAAGTCCAGCGGGTTATTTAGAGTTACTTCACTGATACCAGGTGCTAGTTCTTCAAATCCAAGACGCACGACTCTCGTAAAGTGCACATGACCTGAATGGCCTGAAGGGTCAGCCATTCTGACTGATTTACCATTGAAGTCCAGCAGAAATTGCATATTTAATTAGAAGAAGATGCTCTATACTATGACTCTCAGTGCTTTCAGAAAGAAACAGGCCTGTTGTCACCAGATCTGATAGTTCCCTTGGCGCTGGACACCGAGCTTGTGTGGTCAAGGCAAATCCTCGTTTGGCGCTCCGCGAGTTAATCTTGTCTATGAATATGATGAGTTAAAGGAACAGAAGAAAAACTCCCGAAATGAGCATCCTTTGTTTGGGTTTTTCGCAAGTTGTCGTTGCTTGTTTGCCGGTCAAACGTGTTGACCTCAGGTGCCTCCCAGGCCTGTCGGATCCACTGCTGTCTCTCAATCTACTGTCGGTGTGTGTGTGTGTTTGTGCGTGCGTGAGACTGTTTGCCTTCCAATAGACTGGCAACATATTGAAGGTGTACCCTGGCTTTCACTCAATGTCATCCAGGATGGACTCCAACATACCACCCACCTCCACCTCCCCCCACCCTCCTTACCCCACTCAGAGAAAGCAGGCATAGAAGATTGAACGAGTGGTGCGCTTCGAGCCCCTAATTCATTATGTAGCTTTGGAAAGTTGAAACGTGAGGCGCTCCTACATGCCACCCACACGTTACAATCATGCTGTTTCAATTAAAGAAAAACAACTAATTCATTTTCAAATTTCATTCCAAAATGTTGCAAACTGAGTGAAAAGGTGAAATATGTCAATGTCATTAAAAGCAAGCTTTTGACATTTTTTTCCTCCACAAAAGGTGTCGAGCTCTTTTTTTTAAACATCTATTTTCTCTTTTTTTGTGTGTATAGTGTGTAGTTTGGATTTCCAAAGCGTTGCCCTCAAGACATCAGACATCATTTTACTGTTTACTACTTCAGAGGCGAGGCGGCGTTGCCGCCGCCGCCGCCGCTCCTCGCACGCCGTTGATTATTCATATCAACTCCGCGGAACGAAGAAAAAGAAAGTCAAGTGAAATGGCATAGTGATGAAAGAGGACGAAATAGCGAGATTAGACGAGGGAAATATTGGCAGCGAGAGAAAATACAGTTCAGAGAAGAAGAGAAAATACGAGGGAAAGAACGCGGAGAGAGTGTGACCGAAAAATAAAAGAATGGAAAGGAGGAGAGAGAGACAGACAGAGAGAGAGTGTATGAAGAAAGCAGGAAGAGGAATGTACCTGTCAGCCCGGTGCTGCTCATCCTCGGGCCATCTGCTTCTCTACATCAAGGGCTTTGCATTGATTAGCATGCCATTACACCCTTCAAATGGGCTGTGTTTGTGCGCTCAGCCACCCAAACTATAGTTTGTGTGTGTGTGTGTGCGTGTGTGTGTCCCCTCATGTGCTTGTGTGAGTGTGAAGTGTGTCTCTGAGTTGGTGTTGATTCGTCAGCTCAGGCTTGTGTGTGTGTGTGTGTGTGTGTGCGTGTGTGAGTGAGTGAGAACCTGTTTGTACATATGGGACTTGTTTGGCCGTAATTACACCGGTGCATTGAGGTTTCCAGCTGAATGCTAGTGGGAGGTGGGCGAGGGTCTGGGTGGGATACCCAGGGTTACAGATCAAGGGAACCCCCCACCCCCACCCACCCATTCGAGAGAATAGGGCAGCCTGGGACTCTTTCGACTTGTGTTTTGAAAAATAATTTCCGCCGACTCAAGCCCGTCGTCGGGCCTCACAACCCGCCCGTCACCGGTCAGAATTGGGCCGAGGCGGTGAATCAAAATGCAGTCCTCCGATTTCCACGCAAACGAACTTCATTACCACAGCAAGTCATTTACTCAACATGTCAAGACGTTGGTGCAGCAAGAGAAAAAAAAGCAAACAAAACACAAATAGCCTCATTGAAATGAATGAAGACAGATCTGCTCCAGTTGTGCCACATGGCTCGCCAAATTTTTAAACGGTTGCAAGAGTTGGCGCCGTGCTGTTCAGTTTGGAGCACCGCAACAAGCCAAGAAGCGACTTCAGATCTGGCAACTCGGCAATGTTACAACAAGGATGCTGCATGTAAGATGCAGATATCCGCCTGAGTTTGACAATATTCAAGCTGGGTTTAGTGCCAACTATGTGTGAAATGATCATTTTTCTATCTTCCGGATCAAAACACCACTTCAGGAGGATATGGGGAGGGGTCACACCAGTGAGACCCCAAACTCCCTTGACATCATTTGTACGACATTCACACAACACAAAAAGCACCACAGCCTTTATTTACTGCCACATGCGAGGAGCCGCAGTGAAGCCGGACTGGACTGAAGTCACACATGCTTTATGGTTGACATTAAAAGTGCCCAATGAAGAAAAGAAGAAGAAAAAAAAGAAAGGAAAAAAAAACAGCTGAGGAACCGCTCTGTATATTTTATGAGTTGATTAATATTTGGAAGTAAAACGTGGTCTCGGCTCGGAGCGCCGTCGCTGCTCACCAACTTCTCATCACTGCCCTGATTTAAGGAGGACCCTTCCCCCGAATGACACCCCACCATATAAATCTGAATTATGTATTAATCCCAGCGTCAACTAACAGCTTAATACACTCGCCGCGCCTTAATAAGACATCACAACCACCTGATGCGAGCGCGCTCCCCCGGAAAACACACGCTTACAGCTGGTATCGCGATCAATCTCTGGAAATGAGTGGTAGTATTTAGATCCCAGCTTTCATCAACGGCGCCTACCTATTAAGTAATTAACATTTGAGTTGTTTCTTTTTTTTTTAAAATCACAAACCACCTGTGTGATCCGGCCATCATTTGAATTCACAAGCAAAAACAACTGGCAGACAGACGGTTTTTCCTCCATCTCGCATCGCCGCACTGTGGAGTTACTTTCAGATGACAGACCTCAAGTGTTTGATGCTCTGAATATTTGATAGTGAAATAAATCCCCCCGGTGCCGCTGGTGGTTGGCGGTTTTTGTCTTCTGAGCGAGCGCTGCTGCAGCAGTCAGTGCCTCCCCCTCTCTCTCTCTCTCTCTCTCTCTCTCGCTCTCTCCCTCCCTTTCTTTTTTGTCTAGATATGAAGCAGCTCTGATCACACACAGACACACACACAGTTGGCAGCAGACAGCTTGCCAGCGCGCCAGCTGTAGCATGAGGCTCCAGATCCATCTCAAGCCAACAGGATCAGAGCAGCAGGCCTGTGCTCGCTCCATCTCGTGAGAAACCACACGTGCACATGCGCGCACACACACAAGCGTGGTGCGCGTACTGACTTCCCTCCGAGGGGCTGAGAGCGATAGCGTTAGCCGCTGTGCTGCAGGGTTGCTGCGAGGTTCATGCATGAGATATGGACCCGAGCCGCATGGGGGAAGACGACTCAAAGCGTCATGCAGCAGCGGGGCTGAGAGTGCTCCGTCGCTGCAATCTGCTGCTCCCACTTAAGCTCTCACCCACTGTCATCTCCGGTGAGGTCAAAAGTGGCGACGGGTTCCGCCAGCCCACACTCGAATTGGGCACAAAACCGCCGCGGTCGGCTGATCAAATTCCTGTGAATGTAAAGAACTGAACTGTGCGATGGCCCAGTTCCGCATTTATTCTCATGACAATCACTTGTGAGAGTTGATGGAATAATAGGAGGGAATAAATACTGAGGACAGACAGTAGAGAGCAGCGCTGCTGCAGCTGACAAGTACAGCGAACAGGACTCACACACACACACACACACACAGCACAGTTAAAACAGCTCCTTTGCTGGTGACACTGGAAGCTTTCAATTGATGCATTTGAACATTCCTGGACCCTGCTGTGATTCCCAACACCTGGATGACCATACATCTTTTAAGCGTGAATCGTCCACCCATTGTCCCATCTGTGTCCCGTTTTACTCCCTTTCCCTTCTTCTGTGAGTCGTCTTGCGTTTTTCGTTAACATCAGTTCGTCGTGCAGTTTCACTGTTCCAGCAGTGTTTAATTTCACTCTTCTTGTGTTTATCTCTGAGATGATGCGTTTTTTGTGGAAGTGTGTCTGTTACCATCTGTAACCTGAATGCGGTGGCTCTTTTTTGGGAAGAACCAACACCTGTGCCACTATCTGTGCCGGCTATGAAGCAGTTCTACGTCTAAACTCCACAATATCAGGGGGAACTCAAGTGCGTCGACAGCGGGCTTGAAAAGATTTCACTTCCACCGAGTGGAAACGGGCTGAATCAGCACGGTGTGAACTCATTTGACAAAGGCTTGAATATAATGGACGTTCATTCATATATAAAAGCTTAAACTAAATCGAGGGAGTGACACTAATCATGTAGATAGGGTGCGCATATTATTTTATATAACGTCATTAGGAACAGACTCTGTGTGGGAGAATTGGGGTCACATGTTTTAGCCTTCACGTTGCCTTTCCGAGTAATTTCCTGCTTTAGGCTACGGCACATTTAATAACACAGAAAGAGAGTGAGTGTAAAGAAGTAGTAGGGGGGCTCAGTTAATTTATACATGGCAGTTGTGCTGTGAATTGCTGTGTTTAAAGCATTTTGTTTTAGGATTAATGGAGCTCAACGCTGCACGTAGGAAAAGAACATTTTGGACCTGATCTGTTCAAATGAAGGGAGCCCTTTATGTCATCTCAATTTTTAAATGAAGAGAAACTGTATCACTCAGTCAATTTATTAGCAGCTGATGTTGTAATACCACTTTGCACCAACAGATGGTGAAATTAACAACATTAGAGTTTGAAACGTTTTCTCTGATTGGAGTTCAGTCCACACAAAGCCTTAATATGCAGAGACTAAAAAGGATACCTATTAAAAAAGGCGTCCCAGTGCGGATAAATCCCAAAGGCCCTGCTTTGTATCCCTGTGGGTGGTGAAAAAAGGTGCAAAAATGGCTTTGTGGCACATGAAAGCACCACTTGCAAGCCTGTTATTAGGCTTCGCCAGTTCTCGCTGGTTTCGCCTTCCCGTTCCAGTGCTGCCTCGGTAGGAAACTCTTTGTTAACAAATACATATTTGTCTCCATGCGGACGAGGCGCAGGAGTGACACTTTTGAGCACTTTGCACATTCACATCAGTCAACCAACCACCTACCTTTTGTAGGCGACTGTGACTCAGTTGGTGGAATGTGTTCTTTCAAAACATCACATCTCACAGGCTATCGAGTCTTACTGTGGTCTCTATAAATCCCAAAAATGCAGAACTTTTTTTCCAAGTGTGATCTTTTGTAGGAAACTTGCTGTCTGCAAGTTAATTATCAATGTAAATCAAACTTGACACAAAAATGGGACTTTTGAAACAGTGCCGATTATCTGATTCATGACATCTTGCATATGCGATGCTTCTTTCATCACCTCAAAGTCTTTGACCAATAAAGTCGTCCCCCTATATTCCTTCATCAAGTCGCACATGTAATGATCCCAAATGTGACCTAACTGTAAAGTATGATCGGACAGGAGGGCCAGCAAACATAATGATGCGCTGAACCAGGCACCAAATGGCCCAGAGGCTAATAAAGCCTTGTACTAAACAGGTAGTATTGATTAAGTCTTAGCCTTTAAATGAATTGTTGTAATAAGATCAATCTTAATTTTGTCTGGAGACATGGCTGCCCCATCCTGCGCCTCCATCAGCACGGCCTTGGTATATGGTAATTTGCTTTGTTCAGGTCGAACAGCAGGCCAAAAGACAGACATAGCTAACCACACAAATGAGGAGTTCTCATCACCAAACATCAACAACTTTGATTTCTTTCACACATGACTAGTTTGAGCCTTTTGTTTATTTAAGAAAAATACAGCATATTGAGGAAATCTAGGGCAGAACGATGGAGTAAATGTGAGCCAAAGATCCCCAGAAAGTCTAATTTGTATCTGATTTATATTGAAGAAGACCTTCAAATTCAGGATGAACATCGGTGATCAGTGCAGACGCAGATGGAGCTGTCTGTCCATCATTGTGATTCGTCATGCTTCAGCCTATAAAGTTTAAAGATGCATTGAGGAACAAGGCTGGTTGGCTTTGTTTGGATGGGAAGTTTGGGAAGGAAATTAGAATGGAACATTTCTGAGGACAAAAACCAACAGCGAAGAGAAATTCTTTGCATTATTTGGCCTGTCGGTTTCCACTTGGGTTCAGGAGACCCCTGGGGGGACCCCAGTAATCACTGTTGTGGAGGTATAATTAGACAGGCTCTAAAATGGAATAAGGTACGAGGAAGTATTTTTTCTTCTTTGCACATTTATACTTTATACAGTAGAAAAAACAATTGCAAGAAAAGTGCCAAGTGATTTTCACAGCATGAAAAAGAGTCAAGTTAGAAATGACAGTTTTGTTTCTAAGATATATAACACCAAGACATACAATTATAAAAATGTACAGTATGTGCAGGAGCGTTAAAATTAGAATTCACTCTGAACACTGCTGCACACTGTTTAAAACCAATAGTTTGGTGAGCGTTTCCAACCACGTGTGGAAGACTCACCTGCACGTCCCATCCAGCAAACACCAGACGTTGCCCACCAGCCAGAACGCCCCGCTGCAAATGGATCACATGACAGTAGCAAGTAAACGTCCAGATTTAACTTGAGGACAAGACAGTAGGACACTGCGCATATTATATTACCAACAGTTTAGAAGTTCGGGGTTGGGAGTGCAGTCAGGTCTTGACTATTGATTGAACGCCCCGGTCCTCTGAGGCTGAGCTGTTGAGTGTATTTTTTCCCCCTCGCTGAATACAGCGTGTCACAGGGGTTAAATACCACCTTAAGGAACAATAGAATTGAAAGCGAAGGCAATTAGCAAATCAATAGCTGTTCAGAGCGAGCGGTTTCTTGGGAGGTTAAACATCATCATTCTAGGAGAGGGGTTGGCAACGCTGTTGTTTTTCCCTCCCTCTTTTCCCTCTGAAATGTTTTTTTGTCCTTCTCTTTCTTTGCTACTGCTAATTAGCAATAAAATGCAACCCTCCAAAAGCACTTCAGTGGAAAATGGAACATTGATTTTATTTATGTTTGTATCACGGCGCTTTATTAAATATTGAGGTGAGTTTGAGAGAGAGAGAGAAAAAAAAGTGGCGAATTGATTTAGGCAAACAGGGAGGAAGAGGTTTGACAATCTAAATTAGAAAGTGGAGGTTGCTCCCTCTAAAACTTTTACACAAAGGCTTTTAATCTATCACTCCGAATGCGTCAAAGCCGAAAGAATCTCAAGGAGCGCATTGATTTTTCAAAGTAATTGCTCGCATTCGGATTGGTGAAAGAGGCAAAGCTCGTGCAGCGCGGGCCGCGAGTGTTTTGGCGGGGACCCAGCCAAACAGCGTGAAGTTGGCAGCATTTTTTGTGAAGTTTTACATAAACTACATCTGAGCAAACGCACACTCGCCGCGTTTGCTATTCTCTGTGAGATTCAAGCAGTGACACGCCGTCGTCAGGCTGAGCCGCAGCCATTTAACTTCACAGTCAACGAAACCACTTTCAAGTACAGAGGGGTTTTTTTTGTTCCCACCCCCTCCCCCCTTTCGATTTGTAGCCGGCGTGATCCCGCTCAGACCTGCAGGAGCAAAAACCCGCCACTGCGACGTGGAGGGACTCGGCCATGTGAGCTGTCACCGGCCTCGGCTGCAGCTGACGGACCTGCGGGATGTTGACCGTCGGCGCCGTCCTCTGAGGATGCCGGCGGGTCGGCGTTTTGCCCCGACACCTCATCCATCTTAGCCTCCCTCGGCCACCTGAGCCTGCCCCTAACAAGGGGCTGGGGGAATCGAGAGACGTGTTTGAGACGGGCGGGTGGGAGGGGGGCAATGTGAGGGAGGGACATGGGTGAAGGGGGGGAGGCAAGGAGGGAACAAAGGATGAAGGAGAGGAGAGGAGGTCAGAAAACGTGAAAACGGCGAGGGGGAAGAAAGGGGGCAACGACCCAGAGGTGGGGGGGAGACAAGTGTTCCTCAGAATAGAATAGATGCACTGAGTTGAATGATGGGGGTCGCTTCAAAGAAATGTAAGAGGAAGGGGAGAATATAGTCGGGGGGTGGAGGGTGTGGGGGGGGGGGGGCAGTGGTCAGCACGCCTGCTTCATTGGCTGCCGTTGTTCTATGGCTCCCAAAGGCTTTCCAGCTTCTGAGATGGCAAGGTGACCTATTGCGCTCAGGCAGCGGAACAAACCAACTGTCAATTAGTGTTATCACCCACTGGTGGCCACAGGAAGGTGAGCTGATGGGGCCCCCGCGCTCACCTTTTCTTCTCAGGATGATGTGAAATTCTCTTCTTGCCCTCACTGTACAATACTCTGTGTGTGGGTGTGTGTGTGTGTGTGTGTGTGTGTGTGTGTGTGTGTGTGTGTGTGTGTGTGTTGTTAGCCATGTCTCCTGACCTTTCCAAGGTCTCTCCTGCTTTTGGCCCCTTTGACAGCAGGGTTAAGGTTAAGGATGTTTCATCGTGAAGCTCAACATATAGGGACACTATCATCCGAGCGTGCTCCAAGACTGGTGATGCTTCAATCCTGGGCTCTATCCAGCTAAATCACTAACGATATGTTGGTGACTTCATTATTAAGTGAAGTTTTCTGGAGTTGGGTGATTTCCTTCAAAACCGCAGGCTGCTGGTACCATGTTTCGAAAGATATGAGTCATTGTGGAGCTACTGGTCCCAGTTTGTCGCTGTATCAACGGTTTAAAAAGTGATCACTCCATGAGTTCCTCCATGAAAGTCTCTTTCTTCTCCTTGCCGAGGAAGGTTGAAGGGGATGGAGGTCACAGCTCTGGGGAAGAAGCCTTTTTGCCGTGTTGCCTTGGGCTGTGATGTCTCCATGTGTCCCCCCCAAGTGGCCCAAAGTGACAAATGGACTGTGACCCTCACAGCAAAAGGGCTCACTTCTTGCTGATGTTGCTCACCTTCAGTGACTCTATACAGGTTTCGGGGGGGGGGGGGGGTGCAATTCCCACAATCCTCGACGTCCCTTCAAACCGCCTGTTCTGAAAGTGGGGCCATCAAAAGCAGGATAAAAGAGAGAACGAAGATCACAGCAGCTATCCGTCGTCTCTGCGCCGTCGCGGCACCCTGTTGCTCGAGACCATCGTGAATCAGAGGCTGGAAGGTGGCTGTAAAGAGACTGACTGGGCTGTGGGATGGATGGCGAACATTTGTGGGAAGTTTATGGTTATTTTCCTCGGCCTCTCTTCTTTCCGGAGAGAACCTGGAGGTCAGGTTTAGGTGCCGCCTTTGGGAGCAGCTCCTGCATTTATTTCCGATGTTTTTTTTTCTGAAACAGAGAAAGAAACCAAAAAAAATGCTTTCTGTGATCAAAAAGAAATCTCACCAGCAACATTTATCACTTTTTCAATGCATTTGTCCACTCACACTTCAACATGTATCAACACAATTTCCCAACAGTGTTTTTTTTAACAGCTAACGCTATGAAAGTTCCGGAGAAGGTCAGGGGAAAAAGTACTATGATGTGTCCTGCAATGTATTTATTATATTACGTTATATAATCTTTACATATTAGGGGTCAGTGGTCTCCTGGTGGTCTGTGACGGGGACCTCAGATCCGACCACAAGTGCAACTGGAGAAGAAATTCGGGTGTGTTTGCCACCAGGCTCGCCACCACCACTGTGGACCCTCAGAACAAAGCCCCCAAGGCTGCTTTCCGGGGCTCCTCCAGATGTGGTGCCCCGCCGCCCTCGGTTAGCCGAGGTGAACCATGCAACGGATCTACTGAATGCAGAGCAGTAGCTTCCCAAAAAAGGGAAAGAAGAAAAAAACAGATAACTTCAAGTTTGATGGGAGATTCCAGCCGTTTCAGCCCCCAGCAGGGACCACCCAGGCCTATCTATCCATCGCTCATCTCTCCTCGCAGCTCTCATCATTCCGATAACTTGAGAAACTTCTCTAAACTTGGCCGTGCGCGTGTGCGCCCACATCCTTAAACCACCGCTGACCGTCGGAAAAAAAAAAAAAAAAAAAAGTCATCTCCCGAAAACAGTCCTGTTCGAACTTTTGACCTGGCAGCCAGATAGCCAACACTCCACGGTGCAGCAATATGAGCGCGTGTGCAGAGGTGGGCCTATAGACACGAACCCGAGTACATTATAAATCATTGAGCATCCTCTCCAACTTTGAGGCCGCGCTGATTTTTAGTTTAACACTCTCTCTCTCGCTCTCTGTGACTTGACTCCAGAGAGTCCACTATTTTTCGGGTATCTTCTCCCCGGCTCTCCTCTAAAAAACACTCCTCTCCCCGCAACCGGAGTCACTAAAAAGCCCTTCCACTATCATTAATTAATGCCGAGTTGATTAGTTTTTCCCACTTGCCGCTTCAGAGCGCCGCTGACTTTTTTTCCCCTCTCCCTTCTCCCCCACGTGCTTATAAAATAGAGAAGAGCAGCGGCGCGGGGTTGAAATGTGGTCGATCATGGCTGGAAATTAAAGTCCAACGACGAAAAAAAAAGTGGACCCAATGGTTGTGGTGGGGAATGTGGGGGGGGGGGGGGGCTCGAGGCCAAGTAGGGGTGGATGCGGCGGCGAGTTACAAGAGCAAGGAGCACGGGGAGTCGTGCGGCACCGCATCCTGTTTTCTGCATAAATATAGTAGGGAGGTGTAATAACAGGGTTTGGAGCCACACCTGAGCGACGTAATGCAACTCAATATCTGCACAAGGAGCTCATAATGTTGCAATTTGGGTGGCGGCTGTGTCGGAATCAACCGAGATGTCGCCTCTCCAAGAACCCAAAGTTTCCCTCTCGGCTCCGCCGCGGCGGCCAATCACGGACTAAGGCTCCGCGCGAGGGGCCGGGATTACATTCCGGCGTGCAGGCGTTAACTTTTATTGTGTTCTAAGCTGGCAGATTTTTTTTCCCCCTCTCGCTGCGAGATGCACTTATGCATCCCGGGTTTTTTTTTTTTGTTATGAATAATGGACGCGCACGCAGGAGCTGCCTGCGAGACGGGGAACACGGAGCAGGTGAGGGAGATGAGTGAGGGACCCGGGAGGGTGGGTTGGGGGGGGGCTGGTGGGGGGAGCGTCACGGTGGTAAACACACAGCCTGGAGCTCATTAAAAGTGTCTCTCGGAGGGCTCGCAGGCAGAAGCGGCGGAGTCCGACTCGGTCTGGCCCTTGTCCTTCCGGCTCCATACTAAACAGCCTAATTAGACGTAGATTCTCCTGAGCTCGCTAATGATAGTGCCTCGCAAAGACAACAAGAGACGGCACGGCGGGAGGAAGAATTAAAAAAAAAAAAACTCAGGTTGATGCTAACGGCGCTACACTCGAGACCCCCCCCCCCACACACACACACACCCCACCGTCTCACCCCCCCTCCCCCCCGCACCTTCCTCTCACATCAATAATGTCAGTTTATGCGCTTGTTTCTTTTGCGGCGGAGGAATTGCGATTGAGCTGGAGGGGGGATCGAGCAGCGCGTCTTCCCGTTGCTCCCTGCTGTTCTGATGCTCAGTGAGCTGATGAGACTGCTGCTGAACAAATGAAGGGTGTCCAAGACGCCGACATGACCAACGAGCAACGTCAGGCCTCGAAAAGGTAGAAACAATAAGCCCGAACATTCTCGTACACGGACGCTTTCATCTTTGTTCCTGCCTTTATTTTGAAACTCAAGAATAAAAGACTGCAGATCCCTTCTTCAATCCCTGACTTGCTTTTCTGAAACTATGCAGCTTAAACTATGCTTAGTTTTACAAAAAATAAAGACTAGAGTAGGCAATGAGCCACAATCAAACCTCGAATGAGGAAAAGTTTGCTACAGCAGTGAAATACCTATTTGGATCACATCACGAGGGATAGTTTACACCAGAAACGTGGCAAAATGTTGTTTGACCAGAGAGAAAGCTCTCATTTTGTAGTTCCTAAGACTAAATTTGGCATCTTAAGAGCAAACAAAGCGTCCGACCCTCGCTGTGCCCTCTGGTGATCCCCTTGACCTACACCTCAGGTCAGGTACCGCTCACTCAAGGAGGGGGCCGTTCCTAATGTTATTCCTTCCGTTGAGCTGCAGCAGCCCTGCATGATTCCTCACGCTGCAAAAGCTGCAGAGGAGTAAGACCGGAGCGCGAGCGGAGGAGAGAGAGGAGGAGATGGAGATGAAGCAGGGGCCAGAAAATTGAACAATCAGCTAACAGGCTTTGTTGAGACAAAGCTCGCTGGGGGCATCGAAGGCGATGGGGGGTGGAGAGGGGGTGGTGGTGGCGGTGGTATGAGCAAAAAAAGGGGGCTGACAAACAGACAATAAACACTGCATCCCCAAAGGCAGCGGAAAATGAGGATGTGACAAGAGTTCTGATACTTTGCTCCAGTTATCACTATCAACGCATAGCACGACTGCAACACATGGTGCAGGCAAACAAGTGTGTGGAGGAGCGATGCCCAAGATGCTCCACTCCTCCTCAATCTCTTTCTCTCCTTCTCTCTCTCTCGCTCTCTCTCTCTCCCTTCTGACACGCAGGATTAGAGTGATTTGCTGTGATTAAGCGGGCGCCAGTTAAGTTCAAGCAGGTTTTTGTAATAGTTTAATTCATGGGCAAGGAGACGGGCTTAAATGAGATTGTAGAGTGTGGTCGATTAAGCTCATTAGCCGGTTTTGAAGAGGGCAGCCTTTTCTCGCATCCCTCTTTTCCCGCAATCAGATCCGGGACGAAAATGGGAATTAATTAGGAAGAGAGGCGCCGACTGTCCTGTCCCGATGTGTTAAGCTGCCTCTGAGTGTGAATGTGTGTGTGTGTGTGTGTGGGGAGAGAGATTGGTGCTACAAACTCAGCACTTTATGAGTCTCAGCTGTGGCCACTGGTGTAGAAGTTTCAGACCTCCATACATACTTTAATGCTTAATTCAAGACCGTACAGTAACTTCCTAAAAAATGCATCGAAGAAATTCATCTTAAAACAAAGGAATCCAGCTCATTATACACTCAGTTTGTGCAGTTTCAAAAGTTACTAATAGGTTGGTCGTGCAACCGGCAGAAAAACGATGCACATAAAATCAATGTGGACTTCTCGAACCTCAGCCCAGTTTATCCCACAAAGGCTGAACATCCATTTTAATAGTCTTGATGGTTTGCGGAACCTTTATTCTGTGTAAGAAAATGCAATAAAGTCACTTTTTAACCATTTCTGAAGCTTATAGACAGCCACACCTTGTGCATCGATTCTCTGGCCCTGGTACTCCAGTTACACTTTTGACCTTTATTGAGACTGATCATCACAGAGCCGATGAGGGGGAAGGAGTGTGCTCTACTGTTGGACTTTTGAGTGGAAGTTCATCAAGTCCGTGGATGCGTGGTGCCTGATTCATCCATGCAGAAGTCAGTCCTGCCACACCTCACTGAAAACACCACCAACAAGACATTGATCGATTACCACAAGTGCTGCAACAGATTGTTCAAAACATTCAAAATACAAGTGTTTGACTTTGAGGACATAAAGACCAATTCTATGCATGTCATTCACTTTAGGACAGGGGTGTTGAACTGATTTAGCTCAGGGGTAACATACAACACAACTCGATTTAAATGGGCCAGACCAGAATTAATACAGCATGAAGACTTCTTTTAGCTGGCAAAAAAGTGCAATTAAATTCTCAAAACACCAACTTTTAATCCGTTTTGATACTCTTCACAATTACTTGCAAGGTCAGCTAGCTTTCGTGTCATCTGTTTTCGAACAGTATCGCTGCCATCTGCTAGCCAGTTCTGGGTCTTGCAATTGAGTTAAGGTCCACAGTCCGAACAAACAACGTAATCCCCAATCAACAGATGAGGAACAGAGGTAGAATTTTTCACAATTGCCCATTTTAACCATCAACAACGTCCACTCAGGCCACAGATAAGACTTTTGGGCAAGCCCCTTTTAACCACATTTGACATATTCTCGAGTGAGAATGAATAGGAGACCAGGGTTAAAGTGACGCACCCTTTGAGCTCTCTGCCTTAAAGATAAGTTATAGACACTGTTGTTTTATTGTGGTTCAATATATGAAAGAGCAGCGTTAATGCAAATTGACGGGAGCCGTGAAACCCTGCAGGCTTTTATGTTGCCTCTTTGTACCAAACCATCAGAAGGCACAAAGGTTCTCTCCCAAGTATTCTCTTTTTCTAGTCAAACGCTTTGGGGGTTGTTGTTTGATGTGTGATTGTTTTTTAAAGTCTATCTGTTCCAAAGTTTTCTCTCTCTAACCCCGCAGGGCTCCATTTGGGTTAAGGGGAGCACGAGGAGAGCAGCGGCTCCTCATCGCATCAGCTGCTCTGGGACACTCTACGATTATGAGGTTTTTAATTGTTTTAAATATCAAGTCGGAAGGATCTAACGCAGGCGGTGGCTTTGGTGTATTTAATGCCAGTTATGTTTTGGAGGCTTTATGGGTCCCCCACACCAACACGCCTTTAGTACGCAGCAGCTCATTGGTGAGTCAGTCATTCCAAACTCATGCGGTGCAGCCCAAAGTAATTAGGTTCTACTTGACATCCTGACGTGTCTGCTGCTTGGAATCAGAGGGAGTGTGTAAAGTATGCATGAGACACGTGAGGCAGTTGATGGGCCACGGCTGCCGCTAAAACCTGACGCGTTAAGAATTCAGTGTTACTCACAGAGTCAGAAGAAGCCCATACAGAGCCTACCGCAGGCTCCTTACCATCGCTTGGCGTGAGGGAAGCTTCTGGTGGAGCGAAATGCGTTCCTGTCAAAAAATGGACCCGATTCAGCTGCTGTGAATTGGCACCAAATCTCCAGAACCAGTGGTCTGAAAACAGATCTTAAGTTCCTATTGTTAGAGAAACAATCCAAGTCTCCAATAACTGCTCAAGAATGTACCTTGCATGTCTGCTTACGCTGTAAAAAGATAAAAGATACGTTTTAGTTTCGACCATCTCAGCTCAATTTCCCATCACGGACTGAAAAGTGTTTGAAGTCCAATTTAGGACTTTTTTGAGGCCTTTATTTGCCCGCCCGAAGCTGAATGGCTGAACAGGCGAAAACATACCTGGAATATGAAACAGTCAGAGAAGGTCTGGGCGCAAAATCAAGGATTCGGAGTGAAGCTTTGTACTTTTGTCCAAATCACTTTCTGGCACAATTTCCACTTAGAGTCTAACCAACTTAGCTGACTGACTGTCCAATTGCATGTTATCTTCCATTCAAGCTTAAAACCTGTGTTGTTTGGACAGTTCTTACTTTTTTCTTGCCACTATGTGGGACATGAACTGATTTTATGAATGCAAATATAGATCCTACAAAAAGCCTCATATTAGGACAAGCAAATATAAACAAAATCCTGATTTTGATACTTTGATACTGCTTCTTCTTTGGAACCGGTAGTTTTCAGAACCGCCTTCGTGGGACAGCGCAGACGAAAGGGTATCTGATCTGAGGTTTACCATATTTCCTACAGCAATTTATGACCTATAGAGGACTTGAACAAATGCTTTTATTTTGAAAAAGCCTCTATGTTTTCATCGATCGTAGGTGGAGGCTTGCAGCCATTCCTGAAGGCAAACTGGGAGGGTTAAAAAAAATGATGTTGGGGTCCGTTGTTTTCTGAAGGCGCACAATAAAGAACACTCCTCTTCCTGTTTGTCAACAACGCCGCAGGACTCACGTGGAACATCGACTTCACGCTCATCCATCAAAGTCGTCACAGCCACGTTTTCGTGAGAAAATTGAGCATCTCCCATGGATGCGTGAACATCTTGTGTTTACTGTAGCACGTCATTTCCACAGCTGTGCGCCACTGCCGCCACTTTGTTGTAACATCGCTCCCACAACGCTGCGAGTTTATTAGCGCATTTATCACCAGGCGAGGAAGGACAATAATGGAGGTGAGCGACAGGCCCGCTCTTTTACCCGCTCGGCTGTGATCAAACAGGAATAATTGGCCTGATGACTGATCCGCCGAGGTGTTTCGGAGGCGTTTACCGCGGAATGATCAGAGGCACGCGCTTCCTTTTCATCTTGTTTTTTTTTTAACCCAGAGCTCCCTCACCCTCCCTTTGTTCGTCCACTTTTAGGTGACTCCGCCTCCTCCTGTGTGGCGGCGCCAGATGCCAGGAGGAGGAGCGGAGCAGTGGGGGGTTGCGCTTACACGCATTCATATAAGTTTAGGAGGGTCTTTTTTTTTGGTTTTTTTACGGCACAACCCAAAATTGACAGCGTAGGTCGACGCAGTGTCAGAGAGATTGATTGATATGAGGCTGGCTCCTTTCAGAAGACCCAACGGAGTGCCCCCCGCCCCCATAACAGTGTGTTTAGGGGTCTTCATCCAGACTTACGGTGAGCTCTGAAACACAACTCCCATCCCTTTTCCACCTCACCCATTTTCTTCTCTCTCCTTCTCACTCCCCCATTCAAAATGCTGTCCAACAGCGCCCCCTAGGCAGAACATTGCACGGCGGAATACCATCCCAACCTCAACGTAAACACGTGTTGGTGGTTCACAAGCAACCGGACAAGAACATACCAAAGTCACGTTCACTCAGAGAACATAAGCGTGTCTGTAACGTGCAGCACGGACACGCAATCATCACAGAGAGCCGTAATTCCTCGCTACAATCCGGCGACTGTAATGGATACATCAAGCTGTGTTGGGTTTGGGTTTTAAAACAAGAAAATAAAATAAAAAACACAGTCGCTCTTCAAAAGAGCCGCTGCAAACCTCAGCACTTCATTACTTATGAACACTGATGTTTGTAATAAATTATTTATTCAGCAAACTCATTTCAAGTGCAGCGCTGTTTGCTGTATTTCTCTACAAGCTGTTCAAAAGTATAAAGACTTGCTCCGGGCGAGAGAGAGCATTTCATCACAGCATGCCAGCTTTTCCCTCCACATTACCGAGCGATTCAGACACAAAGAGCTCCGTTTCTGCTGCTGCTGCTGCTGCTGCCGCTGCTGCAGCAGCGGCGGCTGCCGTCGCTGCACCAAGCTTGCTGGCGGGCTCCATTTGGGCTGTATGTGCAGGATGGGGTCTCCCTTGCACAGGACTGGCTGTAGATCAGGCGCTTCAAAGTTGGTTTGATCTCAATGTGAAATTCCTTAAAACCCTTTTCACTTGTTGGATTTTTGACAACTTCAAGTCAAGGACAAAGAAAAAGTTGCATCAGTGCAAACCAATAGTTTGGTTTGAGGAGAAGTTTCACTGTAAATCTCAAATTCCTCCCATCTGCCACTAAGAAAACATATAAAGTGTTTGTGGTGTTTTTCCTCGTTTTCTAGGTTTTTATTTTGTAATTTTTGTTACTTCCTCTTTTAGGCTTTTTCTTTTTACTCTGTCAAAGTGCATTCATAAAATGAAACCCTTTTACAAGACAAACAGGTTTAGCCTCTGACCTTTCACAGTAAAAGTCTCTTGGATGTTTCCCACAGGACTTTTTTTCTCCACCTTGGAACGCAAAACATTTTATGGTTAACAAACAAGAATTGAAGCAAAGGAAAACTGAACAAAATATGAATCAAGGTAATGTGGCGCAATTCATCATGTTGCGACAAAATGTGGGGCGATATGGAGGGAGCGCATTCTTTCAGTCATTAAGAGTCGATAACACTTTCAAAAATTCGACTTTTAAACTACCTCACAGAAGTAGTTTGTTAGAGCACAGGCAGAAACAACAACTCTGAGTGACTTTTTTTTTTTTTAAAGGGCTGAATTACCACCGTGGTTATTAGCAGTTACCGCGGAGACGGCCCTGCGTTTCACCAATCACTGCTCTAATTATGACAAATCCTTCACATCCTGTCTGTCGGTGCCACATTTTGTTTTGATATCTGACATTAGACAAAAGCGGGGTCGCATTCAGGATGTGCAAATGATAAAAGAACAAGTAAATCAGGCCCCGAACTGCACCTCATGCAAATCAGCAGCCATTACGGCCCATTATGGACTCCGCCAATGGAGCCTCGTTCCAAACAAATATTTAGCACCATAATTACGGAGACAGCATCGCTCTTTGACGATACAAAGCTGTGTGCTCTGGAGAGGTGTTGGTTCAGATCAGGCCTTGCAATTAAAATCCAATGTCAATGTCTCAATTTGATTAGGAGCAGAAGGATGCCGTCACACTGGCCTGGTTGGAGTTCCTGGCTGACGTTCGGTGATGCAAAGACGAGTGATTAGCAGCCGATTCTGCAGAGATGGGAACCACCTCCGTATCTCAGGCTGTGGGACAGACTCCTTCTATGTTAGAGGGGGGCTACTGCCCCAAAAGTGGGACCTCATTTAAGAGCGAGGAAAGGCTAGAATCATGTTTTTACCGCTATAAAAAGCCAAGGTGGGTTTCCTCCTCTGGGTGGCGCCGCGCACCCCAAAGGATACTTTGAGAAGCAAATCGGGCATCTGTCTGCAATGGCTGCTGTTGGGAGGTGTTCCAGGCAGGCCTGATCTGCAGGAGGCAGTGGGGAAGACCAGGGGACACCAGCGAGGAGCCGGGGGACGCATCTGGGGAGAGGGACATCTGGGAAGTCCCTGTTGGGACGGCTGCCCCCCCACCCGGAACCTGCTTTCAGTGACTCCAACATCTGGCGCTGGTGGATAGAGATAGGTTGATGAATGGAGGGCTGGAAGGAAAAATTAGAAATCATGCAGAGAAGATGCATCAGCACATCTTTAAGTCAGAGTGCCCGATCGTGTTGTCCCCTGAGGAACGCCTGAAACCGGTTACAACTCAACAGAAATGACACTATTCGATATTTACTGTGAGGTTTTATTGCTAACCCACAAAGACAGGAGCGAAAACATTTGAAAAAGGTGTCCCTCGCTGCCTCTTACCTCGCCCTGAAAAACTCAAAGCCCTCCTTCTTCTCCTCCTCCTCTTCTTCTTGGCTCTCAATGGCCTGGCGGCAATGTGACTTCTTTTGCGGTACTCCAGGGTCAGTCGAATGGCAGTTTGCAGAGATAGCTTCTAAAAGAAACAAGTGGAAGGAGGAAACAGAGAAAGCAGATTGTCTTCGTTGCACCTTTGATCCACAGCTGCTGGAATTGAAGGAGGGAGGGAGGAAGGGATGCTGGGCCGACGGTGGACGTGGCCGCTTCATAATTACCTCTAATTACCTCGTCCAAAAACAGACACATATCACACATCTGCACGTGCGCGGATGCACTTGCACTCTGCTGCGTGTAATCAGGCTGAAAACATCACAATAACTTTTTTTGGACTAACTACAGAGAACATGTAATCATTTTCCCCCCCTTTTACTTAGAGCCCCCTCTCACCCTGTCATCTATTCTACTGATACCACCCTCCCCCTCCCACCAAATTGGCACTCAAGTTCATTGTGAGACTTTGTTTGGAACGCTGTGATTTGTCATTGAGGTGGGTACAATGGAGGATGATTGTCGCAGGCCCACTCACGAACGCGTATTTGTGTGGCCTCTAAACTAAGAAATGCTTAAAAAAAAAAAGTGCATTGTTTTTATCTCGCTTGGACTCCAGTGAACCTGATGTGGTAATTCCCATCAGAAAATTGGCGAGCCAGTGATGGATCAGACTTGTCTGCCTTGCACATCCCACAGATGCACAAAGGATTCGAGATCTGGGAATCCCTTGAAAATGGCTGCTGTGTCCGTCAAGTCTTTCCTGAACCATGTTGTTCTTTTGGGCTTCTCGTGGTGCCTCCATTGTTGACACTTTCAGGGGCGTAACTAACTGATCTAAGTGTTTTAAACTTCATTCGTGGCCAAGCACCAACTGTCAGATACACACACACACACACACACGAGTTTTGAAGTCCTCTTAACCTCGAGCTGTTGCCAGGGCAACCTTGTCTTTGAGGAAGAAAACTCCTGCCAGGGATCCAGAAACAAGGAGGAGAATCAATCAGAGTGAACTCAATGGCGCGTCAGTGGTGCTGCAGGTGAAAACAGGGAAAATTTTCAAAATAAGGGGGCCTAAGTTTGGGGAAGACGAGTGCCTCGGTGGATGTTGTAAACATCTTTGGAATCTTTGGAGAAATCAAGGCAAAAGATTTTTCTTACCATTTCAATTCCCTGTGAAAAGGTGGCAAACATTTTGACTTAATGAGCGGATTTCAGCTAAAATTTTACCCCTTTTTATCTCAAATCAGACTCTTTACGGCACATTTTCCATCAGCACTTGTCACTTAATAAGACGGTTCATTTAGTGATCAAATTACTCTTAAATAATTCTGTTTCCATTTGAATGCTTCAAAGCAGTTCCAAGAAAACAGCTAGAAATAATTGTCTCAGTTTTTTAAAAAAACAGGCAAATATGATTTAAGCTATAAAAAAATACAAAGAACCTGATCTTCAGGTTAACCAGTCATTAAAGCAAAGAGCAGGAGTCCCTTTGTTGCTATTTCAGAGTAAAACGCATCATTATTGAACCATATATTCAGGTGCACAGCTGCAATATCAGAGTTGCGCGTCTGCGGATACACGGAGTTCACATTAAAACATGAACAGGGGCCAACTAACCGGGAACGAGTGGAAATAAATAGCTTCATTAAATTAATGCATGCCGTTTGATAACACAAAAGCTCCATCAAATGTATAATGGATGTGGACCCACAGTCTTATAGTGGTGCGCAAATACAGGCTCGAAGCTGAAGCAAGCATGTGCACGCACGCACACACGCAAGCACACGCACACAGGCACACAAACACACACATACACACACACAGGATGTGGGGATATTACAGCTGAGGGTGTAGTTTCAAGAGATGAGCTTTAAGGCTTCATTCTTAAGAAATAGATGAATCCACACACTTTAAATCGGTGCCGGTCTCGCCGTCCTGCATAATATGTAAAGCAAGGAGGTCTCAAAAGTTCACGGGGGCGCGCAGAACAAAGGTGAGCGAGGTGGAGGCGTCATTAGCAAGTATAAAGACGTCGGAAACAACTACGAGAGGAAACAAAACAGCCAAGGAGAGCGACGCAGACAAAAAACCTAAAGTGTGATGATAACAAGACACAAAAACAACTGAAAAGAGACGGAAACAATCAGCGGACGAAGCAAAACAACAACAG
>JASSRZ010000053.1:18557302-18568023 GCA_032164315.1 Malacoctenus gilli | reverse complement strand
AAGTGTGATGATAACAAGACACAAAAACAACTGAAAAGAGACGGAAACAATCAGCGGACGAAGCAAAACAACAACAGAGATGCAAAACGTTTACAAAAGCAAAAGAAACAACCCCAGGAAAAAAAAAACAACCACAAGAGGAAACTAAACAACCACAGAGACATGAAACATTTACCGGGGTACAATAAACAACCCCCGAACAACTACGAATGTGAGAAAAACAACAGAGATACATACCAACTAAGAAGAGCTGAACTGAGGGAAACAGAAAAAAAGCGCAAAGTGAAAACTTAATATTTGTCTGAATAAACAATTTTTTTCAGTATCATTTTCACTGTTCAATTCAAAGCCTCAAGTTTCCATTGAGAAATCTTATCTCGAGGCCAACATGGGTTGGTTCACCACGACCTGAGTAACATAACATGTTTATTGTGACATTGGTGGGATGATGGAAGTCCCTCAAAAACACGATCTGACCAAAGCAACAATCTCCCCTAAAAATCGTACTGCCTCCCACCTCGGCAAATGACAAGAAAATCACTGCTGTTGTCACCAGACTGGATTGAAACAAAGTGGTCGCGACAGGTTTAGTGGTGAACGACCCTGCTGGCTGGCTTCGGACCAAGTGGCCTGTCAGTCACTCCGGTCTGAGCACATCTGTCCACCAGCCCGACACACTGTCAACTGACAGTAGGCAATGGACTGCTGAGGACCTTGTGTGTCCTAGAAGTCAATGAGGAAGGGCAACAATTAGGAAGTGAGAGTTTTTATCTTCATCACAGGGCATCAAAAGGCAACTGATATTCCATCTGTGTGTTTGGATTCCATCAATAGGAGTCAAAATCTGCGTCTGGGTCTTTCTGGACTTCAAATTGCTGCAAATTTTTATTTACCATTGATTTTTTCTCGGTGTTATTAAAAAGGTTTTAGATATGCGAGTCTTTTTTTTTTAAATAGACTGTTTGGCCGTCGGGACTTGCCGTCCTTTCAGATGTGCCACTCAACCAAGCTGCAGTTGTTAGGCTGCCCTTCATCTGACTTTACTGTCTACAGTGGAGGAGAAATCAAAAGGGTCCAAATACGACACGAACATCTTAACGAATATTCAGTCATATAAGCAACACAACTAGTTTTCTTTAAATAGATATGAAGACAACAGTTTGGCTCTTTTGTGAAGAGGAACAAATGCATTTTTGACCAAAGGTTCAGGAAGAAAGGGCAACCCTGAAGTAATGACATTACTGATATGATAAAAAACAACAACAAATGGACAGGAGCAGACAGTCCCTCCACAGCCCCCCTGTTGGACAGAGGAGAAGCTGCAGCAATTGGCCGCTCTCATTGTGCTGCTGGACTGAACAGTTCGAGAGATCCTTTGTCCCCATGGCAACAAGGCTTTTTCACACCACATGAGCATTAACCAACCAGATAATGTGACAATTTCACATTCTGTCCTTTTGATATATTTTACTTTTTATAGCTTTTATTTTGCTATTACAAAAAAAAAAAGGAATATCCAACAGGCTCGTTAGCTTCCTGGCTTATCGTGGGACCTGTACATATGTACTTTGTGTTTTGTATAGAGTTCCCTTGGTGGAAATAATTCAGTCTTTGGCCACTAAATGGTTGCAAAATGTACATTTACTGCTGATCTGCAAGGCTACAAAGCTGCTGTTTGCTCTGTGTGTGTGTGTGTTGGTCCTGATGTGATTGAACCTTTTTTTTTCCATCTGCTTCCTTCACCACCAGTGAGTCCAGTCAAGGTATTTTGATGGAGGGGAAAACAGAGTGATATCAATGCTGAGATTAAAGAGAAGGAAAACTGAGGGAGCGGAAAAAGAGAAGAGTGCTGTGGGAGTTACCTGTCTGCGCCGTCTCCTGATGGATGGCCTTGCCTGCAGCCCTTCTACTTTTAAATCCTACCTTAAAGAACCCTGCACACACACACACACACATGCAAGCACACACACCGCACACATGCATACATGCACGCACACATACACAAACACACACATCACATTTGACACACAAAAACAGACGGCGACAATTATATAGAAAAGTACACCAGACCATCTTTGTAGTTTTTGACATTCAAGATGCATGAAAGAAAGAAAGAAAGAAGGAAAGAAGGAAAGAAAGAAAGAAAGAAAGAAAGAAAGAAAGAAAGAAAGAAAGAAAGAAAGAAAGAAAGAAAGAAAGAAAGAAAGAATATTAGAGCTGATCTGTCATGAAGTCAGTGCAGTATAAAAGGAGACAACAGGTGTGACCAAAGCATGAGCTTCTCACAGTTCTTTGTGCACTGTGGTGTTGTGCACATGTGTTCCTCAATAACCTCTGGCCCTCCACCTCAACTTCACCACGCTCTGAATTGAATCCACCACCTTTACCTGGAACGCTGAGGGCCGAAACACGTCCTTTCAGAGTAAGAGCTGCATCTCTGCGCCTCAGCTGAGCTCTGTGAACGCACTTCTCTTTTCCGTAACGCTGTACTGGCAGATCGTACGCCGCCGCCCTGGAGTCTTGACGGGAAACGTGGGAATTCCCCTCGGGGATAGTGAACACCCTGGCACGGTGGAGAGTAAGAAGGGATGAGAAGGAGGAATAAAGAGTGGGAAGAACAGACAGAACTTTCTTACTCTCTCCTCCTCTTCCCCTCGCGGGAACTTCTGCTTCAGCGGGGGAAATCCTTAAGTCTACACAACAGATGGCGGCGACTGTTCTTTCGCAGTTCCCACCCAAAGCATGAGCTTGTGAGTGTTTGTATGTGTGTGTGTGTGTCTGTTTACACACGGGTGATACATGAGGGATGGAGGGCAGGGGGGGAGGGGGGGAGGGGGGTGAGATGGCATCGCATCCCAAGAGGGATTTGCGACGAGGAGCCGTGGGCCGCGACGCCGGGGCCCTCCCTCCAGTCTGCTCCGTCTCGCACCCCACCTGCCTTGTCCGGGCGTCCATCTGCCCATCACACATAGTGCCCACTCCATCCAACCCCGCAGCTTCAACAATAGGCCGCACTGTTTTAGCCCACTGATTAGCACTTAACACGCTCCTCTATTCAAGGCAGGCGGACAGGTCCTGAAAGAAGCAATGCAAATGGAATTCATCGCAAATGGCCGAACAGCAGGACGGAGCGTTGTTGGCTTTCACCTGTCACTGCGCAAAGTTACCGCACAATAAATGTGGATCGCTTGGTGGGAAGCAGCCTGAGCCTTTGCTGTAAGAAGTCAAAGCCTTTTTTTTTAATACAGTCATTAGGAGGAATGAGTGACGATGTCCAAGTTACAGAAAGTGACTTTTTGACAAATCTTTGTTTCAAACACTGCGAGGTGGAGTTAAGTTTGGATTCGCTTGCAGTGGGAGTGAGGGCTTTTCACCAGGAACCACAGTTTCCTCCCCTCAGTCCAAAGGCTTCATTTGAGAAAGAGAAACGGCTGCATTTCAATAACAAAACTGCAAGTTGACTGCAATTTTTTTCTCTCTAACATGTACACAGATCATTCATGTATGACAGTAAGTTCAGACGAAATGCACTTCTCAATCATATAAGATGTATATTTTAGTTAACTGCACAATATTTTGTCTCAAAAGATATTCAGATAGTGTCACAGTGTTAAACATCTGCACAAATCAGACGGTTTTACATTTCACACAACATTCACAAATTGAAACACACACAAAATTCTCTGCACTTCATGCATGCAAGTCATTCTGTCACTGTTTTAGCTCCATTTTCCTTTGACAAAGCAGTAAAAGTAAAAGAAAAACGCCTTTCTTTGTCAGTCATCCCTTCCTTCTGTCATTGGGAGCCTGACAGAGAAACCGTGGTGCAAACCAAGACGTATCCTTACACACACATTGAGCAGATCAACAGTATCCTCCCTCCCTTCACGCTTACGCAACGAGGGAAAATAAATAAAGAATTATGTCAGCGCCAGCCCGAACTTCCCATCCCACTTTCACCCGCACTGCGAGTTTGGCTCGGTGACCTCACGTCTCCGCCGCGCGATTCTGCTCCGCACTTTGCAAAGTGCGCTTCGAAACAATACGCGCAGCGGTCCTGATTAGGGTTGCGAGAGGTCAGACAGGCACAACTTTCCTTTCCTTCCCCCGTGCAGTCAGCGTGCAATGCGCCGCGCTCACCCGGCTGACTGCGCTCCCTCCCCGCCCCGTCAGCTGATGCCGCGGTGGTGGGCGGACGCCTCGGGAGTCTGCTTCCTGCACCGGATGGATGACCTTGCGTTGTCTCCAATCAGATACAGTAAGAACACAGAAAGTCTCCAGGCGATCGGAGCTGTCGCACTTCATAAAAGACAGTGAAAAACACAGAGAGGGGAGAAAAAAAAAAAAGAGAAACCTGAAGTTTTGCGATGAGCGCAGAAGCAGCCTCTGCATTGACTTTTGCTGTCTGAATATCGAACAGCGAGTATAAATATCCTCCAAACTTTCCTCACCAAAGTAACTTGTATATACTATTAAGTGCCGTCTGTGTTGCAGGAGTTCAGATTCCCACAGCGGAAGGGAGAGAAAAAAAAAAGAAGAGTGACATGGCTACGTGGGCGGGAACAGTAATTTGTTTATTTGACCTGTTTTAACTTTGCAACACAATTCAACTTATATAGAAACTATTGCAAAAGTAGATTGACGATCGATTCGTCCGCCGCCAACTCGGACATTGATGCAGTTGTTTGTTGCACAGTTACACACTGGAGAGACAAGCGCGGGGACAGGTGCAAACACAGCTTGTCCACGTCCAGGCATGAGCGAATGGGTCGCTGTGCTCGTGCTGTCGGCCAGCTGAGGTTCTTACTGACGGGAGGGAACGATGGTCTTTCACCCATTTGACAGGGGAGAGTCCACGGGCCGGTGGGGCCAAAACTGTGGTCAAATCTGGCCACAGAAATAATCCCATACACTGGAGTTATTACCAAAAGCAATTGAAAGTTTCAGTAAACGCCTACGTTTAATACCAGACATGGTTTGGTCTCCTTTCTTGTCTTCACACCTCTAAATTGCCTTCAGAGATGTTGACATGCTGCCTTTCTGTCGATGAGAACATCACAGCAAATATGAGAGAACACTGGCTGCATGTTTTCTTCCGCGCTAAACTGTTTTTTCAAGCTTTGACTATCTTTAAAGGCACTGCAACATATAAGGGTTGGATTTGGCCCTCAGCATTCTGTCCTTGTATATACAAGCAATTATGTCAGGATTACCTCAGTCATAAGGACAACTTCAAAAGGCGATTATTCTTACGCAAGTGCAGAAGTGCGTGCACACCCCCCCCCCCTTCTCAAAGTGGATTCATGGACATTTAATTATGGTGGACATCGGAGATAATGATATCTTTGCAAAGTGTGAATTAATGCTCCGTGATAAATCACAGTCAGCCTCTGCAATTACACGCCTGCAAAGGCCTGCGCGAGCCAAACTCAGAGTCCAAAACAATCAGGCCGCAGCTTTATAGCATGTGAATCCCCCCCCCCCCTCCTTTTTTAATTGGGCGTTGATGGTCCGTGATTCAGATGCATCGTTGCCAGAGCGTCCTTGGATTTTGTGGCCTCCTCAGTTGAGGTGTTTTCCATGGTCACTGTTGTTGAAATGTAACTGAGAGACCCTGATCGTGCCGTCGACATGATCGGGTTGAACCGTGGCGGTACGTGCACACGCATGTCACTGGATGTCATCATGCTTTGTGATGTCGTGTCACATGTTAACATGATCCCAGCTTTATCTGGAAGTCTGCCAACACTCAAGAGGAATTAGTTAAGAGCACGTGTTCCCGCTTCGCGCTTGCAGTAGAAAAACAGCCGATACATGTTAACGCGACGTTGCATCGCAGTGTGCCAGGGTGACAAAACCCCCTCTGACCTTATCCTGATTTCAAACAGAAAGCGCCAACCAAATAAGATCAAAGGGCCTCCATCTGATCAGGTTACTTGGGCCTATGCGGATCCATGAGACAGGTCCTATTCAGGAAATGAACGTCAGTTTTGAAATGACACCATTTTCATTGTTTCGGGGCAAGTGTCGCCAAATGTCTCACCAAGGACACAAGAAAACCACAATACAACCACTGCTGGCGTCGAACCTTTGACCAACCAGTCATCAGTCTGGCACGGACCACTCGACCCACCACGAGTACAAAAACGACGACCCCCGTCTGCCGTAACGCTACCGTCGGGGGCTGAATTTGTCTCCACAGAACTATCTCAGCTGATTCTGGAGGTTGGAGATTCATCACTGTGGAGTCCAGCCGTTGATCATCTACACCTGCTTTACCATCGACACAGTGAAGTCCGTCCCATCTGACATTGTGTAAAGGGTGAGAAATGCCTCGGAGAGGTCAGCAGTCCACTGCAGGGCAGACGAGGCAAACATCAATTACAGCCACTGCAATGCAGAGATTTTATCTGCAGATGAAACACTTGAAAGTTGTCTTGATCTTCCACATCCAGAGTGTAAAAGCAAGCGCTTATGGCTCACTGTAATCTTGCTCCTTCAACAGCAGCGTCTTATGTGACAAATTCTGGCTAGAAACCAGACAATTAAATGTGATAAGGGGGCTTTTGCAGCCTGTTTATAAAGTGCTCCGAAATAACTCGCCGGTTTTCTTTTCTATCGACGGGCACCACTTGTTGAAAAGCTTTTGAACTTCCTTTCAAAGTTCGCTCAGCCACTTTTTTCACTGTTGACACCATCTGTGCCGCACCGAACATCGTTTCCCCTCAAAGATCTACAAACTTGTTTTTTCTTTTTTTTTTTTTTCTCCTCCTACTCTCCATCTCCTCGTGGCAGATCGGGAAAACTGGAGCTCCAGAAGGTGAATCAGATGGGGAGGGATACGTATCAGACCACCGTAATCTCTCACTATATTTGCATCCGCCGATCCCCGCCTCTCTCGCTCCGTGTTTACCTTGGCAGCGGCTGCTCCCGGATCAGCTCGACGTCGCCTCTGCCCCCTCTTTGCACCGCTCTGCCCACTCAGGTTGCCCGACTGTCTGCTCCCAGTTGAACAGGCCTGGACCAGTGGTAGAGGGATAGAGAGAGAGAGAGGTGGAGATGGAGGGCAAAAAATAGAAGAAGGCAAAGGACGACCGGAGAGGAATAAAGTTTTCTCGCTTCAGTTGTGAGGAAAAGTTCTAAACTTGAGCTGCACAGACACTGGTTTACCCAACTGCAGCTCCTGTCATGCCAAGTCTGGGTAAACAACTGAAAAGACACAAAATGGAAAATAAATTGTCTTCCTCATTTGAATAAAGCCGGTAAATACTGTAGGCTTCCGATTAAATCTCAAGATATCTGTGAGAAAAGTGACAAATCTGTCAGAAGTTGATAATTACGGGCTGAGGAGTTATTTTTCTTTGGTGGCAGCTGCTGTTGGCTCTCATTTCATGCTCACTGAACGTAAAGGCAAAGAAGCACACTGGGTGACATTCTGCTGCACCAACTAATGACCTTATAATTGCAAATGACGCCCAACAAAAGGTCTCAGATCGGAGCACGAGTGGGGAAGGTGGGAGGAAACCTCACGCTGGAGCTCCAACACCAACTGGATCCTGCGTGCTGTGAGAAAGATGACACGTTATTGGGGTGTTTTCAAGGTGGTCTGAGGATGAGGATGTACATGGCCCTTGTGAAAGGATTCCTTAACACATGGAAAGGGGGTCTGTGCAACTGGAACAGGAGTTTGGTCCACATACAGATGTTGTTGCTCCTTGAGTCCAGGAGTTGTTGGGCTCGTTTGCAGCCAAGTGGGACTTCAGACAGGCTTGATGGTTCTATGGTACCATGTTGTCCTGGGATTGTTTTTTTGGGGGGTCTCCTCAGAAGAGCTGGAGGAAGTATCCAGTGAGGGGTGAAGTCCAGATGCCTCTGAGAGGAGACAGATGGTTATTTATCTAAATAATGGGTGGACTGAAAGTCATCCAGAAATAAAGACCTGGTCGGTTGCGGTTAAATCCCATAATGTACAAAAAGAGATTGAAAGCTCAGTGCCAAAACCCCTCATAACACTTGGCACGCATACAAATGAGGAGTTGGTGTTCAGAGCGAACATCAGAATGGGGAATAAATATGATTGAGGTGATTGAACGTTTGAGTCAGATAGGATGGCCTCATTATCTGAACGGCTGTTGATCTACCGGGATTTCCGTAACCATTACTCGAGTGCCGAAGAAACAGTGTGAAACCCAGATCGCTTTATTGTCATTCAGACACCCCATCAAAGATGCATTGCGGAAGGAAATTACACAGCATCAGGACACGGGAGAAGAAAAAAAAACTCGCCATGATTCAATGTGAATATAACCAGCGGGCAGCAGTTTCCTGGATGAAGATGCCGCGATGAGAAAATGAGAACGGCAACGAAGGCCCACCGAATCCGGTCTGAAAGGCCCCGTGTCTGGACGCTAAAACGTGGTGAAGCAGATGGACAAGAGAGCACACGGGGCATCAGGAGAAGGTGACTACACAACACTACTCACCTGGGCAAGTAAAGGTGTGTGTGTGTGTGTGGAGGGGGTGTATCGCGAAATGGAAAGATATCAACAGCAAACAAAAAGGCACTTCTATTGCGTTTTAGGGATTCTGTGTGTTACTGATGTGACGACCAGAGAACTGAAGGAAACCGATACTTTAAAATGCACACACACACACACACACACGCGCGCACACACACACACACACACACACACACACAATGATGGCACAAAACCTGACATCAGAGACGACGAAGTGCTCTCGTATTCATAAGACTGAATTATAAATGAGCCCTGCCCGCATGAATACTATGGCACAGTTACACATTCAGATGAATTAAACATTCATATTTACATTTGCAACAAAGTGGATATTGCAGCTCTGCTAACTCTGAATATTGTATAAAGGGCATTTTTTTCCGGGCGTGCGCACGCACACACACACACACAGACATACACACACACGCACACACACAAACGCCGATTCTGTTTGGAGACGAACGATGGGGGCTGCAGCACAGCTAACAATCACTTAGGAATATTGGATATTTTAAAAAACCTTACGCTGTGGAAAAGGACAGGAAGGCTTCATTGTGCCCATGATGGATGACGCCTGGAGAAAATCCGCAGCGTATATACCTCAGGTACGCGGTGCGAAGTGTGGACGCGACACCTGGGAAAGCGCGCTGCCTTTAGGCGTAAGTCCTTACACTGGCGCTTCGCAGCCGCTTCAGCATTCATGCACCCTGAAAGACGGCGCAAAACACCAATTTTCTGTTACAAGTGTTTTGTGTCAACAAACCACAGCTGATACTATTTGTCTTCTTTCTATTGGTCCATTGCCGAAGCGAATCACGTAGCTGTCCCCTGTACCTGCTGATGAAATTTGTTCAAAAGTAATAACAGCTATGATTTATTACCACTGGCTGGACATCTTTGGCAAACTTTTTTTTTTTGGGGGGGGGGGGGTATCGCAAGGGGAACCTTTAGGGAGGGAAATCGCAGAAAGAAATGGGATTCTGATGACCCCGTTGCCGGAAAATCTTCTCTCTGGAGCGTCTTCGTCCAAATGAGCAAATGCTGCATTTCAAAGATGGTGATGAAAACCACGCACCTATCTGAAAGGTAAGGGTTTTTTTAAACCATAAGAGAACCAAGTTTTTTTTTATTTGCAGTAATTAGTAAGCATGATTAGAAATTGTTTTTGTATATCCTGGAATAAACACATCCTGAGGAGTTTGTGTGTATCAGCAGCATCTTTTAATCTTAGTTTTTTTTATCGGGTAAAAGGGATTCACGTCAGAGCTCCCTCTCTGCACGTACTGGGGGAAAGGGAAAAACACGTCCATTATGGGTTGATTTTGATGGCAACAACAAGTCACTTTAACGCTGCAACTTTGTGAGGGGGAAACGGGCGAGGCGTCGGCACATGTGGAGTCTATAAACCATGTCTTAACAGCTTTGGTGCAACCAGTGGAGGGAAGAGTGGGAGAAGTGAGAGGGATGGCCCCCACAGGTGGACTTGTGTTGCAAAACTGCTCGCTCTCAAACAACAGCCAGGAGGCTCCTCCCGCCATCAACAAGCTGCTTTGACTGCGCAGACAGATGGAACAGTCAAGTTGGGGGGGGGGGGGGGGCTGTGAAGTTAAAAGAAGAAACAAGTCTTATCATTCACTGCTGGAATGATGCTGTCATTTGCTCCATCTTAATCCGCGCAGACATGCGCCGCACACTCCGCCGAGAAGGTCATTCAGGGAAGCATCTCGCTCGCATAACAACGACGGTGGCGAGTGATTGGGTTTTATTAGTCTTCCCCTCCGAGGAGCCCCCCCCGCCCCCCCATTTATACCAGCGGCGCTCCTGCATGAGAACGGCGCCTGCGTGATCCTCCTGGCTCCCCCCGAAGATAAAGCTTGACTCGGGTAATTACAGTGATATTTCACGACTCCTTGGTTGTTGTTTTTTTGTTTTTTTCTTCTCCCGGTGCACTTATCAGGCGCGACTTCATTTTCCAACAAACCGCAATATTGTCTTAATTTGGTATTCAGCGGCGGCGCGCGGGCCTTTCCTCTCCGCGGCTGCCGCCATCAATAATTGAGCGAGAAAATGCGGCGAGCGATCCACGAGGAAGAGGGAAGCGCTCAACCTGCTCGTGTTGAGTAAATAACAGATGGAGGTGTAAATAACACATGGAGCACTTCACATGTGACCAGAGGTGAGAGGTCGTGGGATTTCATTGATAAT
>JASSRZ010000053.1:18493128-18522972 GCA_032164315.1 Malacoctenus gilli | reverse complement strand
TTGTTTTGCAGGCCCACGCCCCCCCCCCCCCCCCCCCCCCCGCCACCACGGGCTACACACTCGAGTGGGCTCTCACAGAATCTATTCATAATGAGAGACAGCACATCTTTTTAAGGCATGATGTATAAAAACAGAGAGAATGCAAAGCATCTAAGAGGAGAATCAAAAAGGAAGAAAAAAAAAAGGCAGCGGTGCTCGTTAACCAGATGCAGCGAACAACTCGGGCCCCGGCTGAAATTGCCATTTGGAGCAGCGGTTGATAAAAGATTATTATAATTAAGTCGGTGCAAAACAGCCGAGCGCAGACAACAAATCATTTAAAGAAGACAAAGTGTGATGAGGCGACGTCGCATCGCATCGGAAACAGCCAGAAATGCATGTCACAGGGAGACGAGATTTGTTGATAGCGGTTTCAAATTGCCAATCAAGGCTGGGCAATTTGTGAGGGGGGGGGGGGGGGTTTGTTCAACGTGTTGGTGGGCAGGTGCTCGGAGTTGCATAATGTTAACACTTAAAACGACAAGCCTGTTTGCAATTAAGACAGAAAAAACAATGCGTGGCGACGTCTCGTTTATCCGCTGCACACAGAGGTCGCCAGCATGGGGTCTGTGACCCGCTTGGAGGTGGGCCGAGGTCACAAGGTGGGCTTGGATTGGAGGAGGATCCAGTAAGGCACATCTTTCACGAAGTTGGAAAATAGCTTGTCACTCTTATGCTGAGTTGGGTCCGTGGTATCTCTGAGAGGCTACCAAACCGAAAGGAACCCCTGTCCCAAATGACTGGATGAGGCAATGGCGAAGAGGGGAGGGGGGGATCTTTCCTTTCCTCCAGTCATCAACAGAACCGAGACGACAACAACATGTTCCTTCCAACAGGTCAGCCGGTTCAAGACCGAGAGGGGAAGGGAGAGATGGACGGAGGGGGGAGGAAGAAAAACATCAGCTCTCACTCGCGTGCATGCACGCACACACACACAAACACACACAGTGGCCGTATTGAACTGCGTGAAATAAGTTTAGCCACCGGTGACCCTGCTTGGCTTCAGCAGAGGTCCCAGTGTGAGTGGGGTGGGAAGGGAGGGGGGGGTTCGGGGTCAGGGTGCAGTAGACCTGAGGATGAACGAGGGGCGGTGGCTGAAGAAAACAAAGTGTAAAAAACAAACTGGACTGATCAGTGAAGAGGCAGGTCTGGGTTTTGCTCCTCACCCCTCCCACCACCGACTTCTTGCGTTCACAGTGAACAAATTCAAGATTCAACAAGCTGTATGAACAAGACAAGAAAAAAAATTGGGACTCAGACCAACTCCCGAATAATCTTTACAAAGAGTTCGATCGCTCGTTCGAACTTTTTGATTGGCAGAATCATTACTTAATGATTTCAGGAGGAAACCAGAAGGATTCAAGTCAAACGAAAAATTAAATAAAATAAAGCAAGCTGACATGGAGCAGCTGTGAGGTAGAGACCAAAAAACAACACAGCTTTGACCTTTGACCTCTAAATTCTACAATTTCTCTAATGAAAGGAGCAGACAAAATTATCCGAATTGACGGACAGCTGAGGGACATCATCTTGTCAAAATCAAGTCCCAGCGACTAATTTCAAAACTGAACTACTACGGAAAATTGAGGTCATCTGACCTTTAACCTCTGGCCTCATAAATGTCACGTTTTAGCCATTTCATGAAAACAAAAAAGCACTCACATTTGGGAAGCCCAGACGTTTTTTTCCCCCCTCAGAGCCAATACAACAGACACAACAGAGCACCAAGTAAAGCCATGGAGGATAAACATTTGTTGGTATTATTGTGCTGCACAACAAGTGAATCATGTAGGTGTAGCAGTTGTTAGACGGACGTGTTATTTTCTGCTGCAGTGGCCATTTGAATCGGGTGTTTTGCAGGATCAGCCGTCTTTAAAACATGCAGTTACTGTTCCGACAAAAATCTTCACAGTATTAAACGGAGTGTTGTTGAAAATGACAGGCTGACCCAGTCTGTCATTATTGCTGAAGAAACACACAGAAAACAGAAATAAACGTGTCCTTAATTACATTTTTGGTCAGGCATTGTAAAGCAGGCTATATTTACAGCATCATCTGACCTGTGATTCTTTCCCTTAAAATGATTAATGAGGCCTGAACATCATTAATCACGACTTGTATGTTAATGGTGATCCTTTTTTTCTTGCCAGAGGCACCTAGTTAAAATTAGTAAAGAGGAGTCTTAGTTAATTTCATGCTGGTTGTCACATTAAAAGAAACCTTGACACTGAAACAGGTGAGTAAATTCTAAAATGACCTATATGAATCTATATTCTCTCCCCACACCTATTTTAATGCAGATCTATATGTGAACACTTGTTGGATGGAACAAATGGAGCGGAGTTAAGGACTATTTGAATCTGAAAACTGTCAACTAAGTCCAGTCGGGTCCTTTCGGCCTTTTTATTACCCCTCAACCGTCAAGTTCACCTGGATTGAGGTGGTGCAGACCTCAGCTAAAAATGAACAGCCAACCCCTCTTCAGTGTTGCCAATAACAGTAGGTATAAGAAACCCCTAAAGTAGCTCAAAGTGAAAATACTTCCTAAGTTGCAAATTGTGCAATCTCAAATGGGCACTGTAGGAGCAGAGTAACATCTCAGGGGATCGAAGGAACTGAGTAAAAAGACCATAAAGGTGTTTAATGTCTCAGGCGATATTTGTTGCCTCTGGCAGGAGAAAGTCTCCAAGACAAAATGCAAAGGAAACAAATTGAGCGAGAAAGTTGGCCACACTGATGCTCCTTTCACTTTGTCAACTGACCAACCTTTTTTATTTTCTGTTATCTGACACTTAGAGATGATAATTTGGTAGGTGGTGTTTGTGTTCAACACTAATTAGCGAGGAATTTGAGGTGGTAAACACGAGGTGATTAACAGCGGCTTATTAGTTTGTCACTGTGAGCATGTTAGAAAGCAAACATTAGCATTCAGCCTTGTCAGGAAGACCTTATCTCTTGTCGTTCTTGATCCACAGAGCCCATTAATTTGAAGTTGACAAACCTTTTGAGCTCCTGAGTCTCCTGGCTCCAGTTTATAAGGGAGGAAGGGGGGGGGGTCCATTCACAGACCCTTTTGGTAACTTTGGCAATTTTTTTCTCCAATTAGAAGAGGCAAAATAGCCGATGCTTGATGAGTAACTTTCATTTGCAAAGCCAGAAGAAACTGCAAAGCACAAATCCTCCATTAACTTCATCATCTGCCCTAAATTGTAATTATTCCATCACTTTGTTGGGTAATTATGTTTATATTCTCACCAGTTGTTTTGTGGTAATTAACAAATAAATCACAATGCTAAACGCGAGATGATGAACAGCACATTGCTGCATCACCATGAACATGTAAGCAAGCAAACACGAGCATTTAACCCTGTTAGGAAGACCCTAACACGAGTCCATCCACGGGGCCTATTAATAATAATTAGCCCCACCTTCTTGGTTACCCATTGCCAACTGTAGCGTCTCCGAGTGCTAATGAGCTGATAGTGGAAATAGAGGCACAAAGTGAGAAGCCATTGGGAACAGGCTTGCATTGTCTGTGTTAGAATGCGCCATTCAGTACATTGTGTGCTGCCACAGGTCTCCAGCTTCTCCCACTGACTCCAAATGAGACTTGGGCTTTCTTACCACGCACACATGTGCACCTGTTTGTGTGTGTGTGTGTGTGTGTGTGTGTGTGTGTGTGTGTGTAAAGCAGCGGGGGCAGTGGAGAGGCTGATAGGCGATGAGAGGACCACCGCCAGCGAGTGTCTGACTTAACAGAGATAAGAGGCAGGGTCAGCCAGAACACCCGGGCTCCGACAGGGAGGGGAAGCGGCTGCTGGGTGGGCGCCTGACCCTGGATCAGAGCAAGGTGTGTGTGTGTGGGGGGGAAGGGGGGGAGGCGGAGGGTCTGTGAAGAAATGAGACGTGACTAATGGAGACACTGCAGGCTGACCCCTGATCAGTCGGGAGCGGGAGGAGGAGAAGACGGGGCCGAGAGAAGAGAAGGCTTTGCCGGAGAAAGGGGGGGGGGCGGTGGTGGTGGTGGAGTGGTGGTGGGGGGGTTGTTTGTGGGGCACGTTGGACGCCGGGCGCCTTCGGAGAGTTAAGAAAAGGCCGAGGTGATGTTTTGTTTGGAAGGGTGTTTTTTTGGAGAGTGGCGTGCAGGGACTCCAGGTGTGTCAGAGCGCCCGCAGGAACAAATGCACTTTATATTCTCCGGCACGGGAGCAGAGAGGACGGACGAGGAGAGAGAGCGCTGGCACAAAGTAAAGTCAATGGGGCTAAACGGGAGACACGGCAGCCGGGCACCAGCCTGCACTCCTTCTTTCTTTAAGCCACCTCGCCTTCACTTCTCTCAGCTTTATACGTCAGTGCAAACGCTGAGTGCTGCAAAACCGAAAAAAAAAGAAGAAAACCTGCAACGCAAATATCGGCGTGTCTCGTGTGATCTTGAGCGCCGCCCCCTCCCTGAGGAGGAGACCCCGACTCAAGTGAAGACGAAAGGGTTCAAAGATTTTCCAAAATTAGTTCGTCTCGTCCAGGATGTACAGCCGGTGCGACATCAAACCGAGGCGGCTTTCTCGCGCTATTTCTCGATCTCTTTTCCGCACCTCAGCGGCGAAGCCCCCCCCCCACCCCCCCACCGTACAGGAGACAGCCTGACCTTCCGCCAGGCCTGTAATTAGAAAAAGTTACATGGTACAGAACACTTCCCAACTCATTTCCATCTACTTATCGGGGATTTGAGCCATAATGTAATCTGGCATCTCGTCCTATTATTATGCGCTGAATATATTCTCTGTAATAATTATACAATGGATGTAATGACTTGGTAAGACTGGTGTTCGGAGCAACTCGGGCGCGGGCAGCACTCGCTCAAAACTTCCAGCTTCTCGCTTAAGAGTTTTATCCCGACACACAAATGCACTCACACACACACACACACACGCAGGGGAAAAAAAAAAGCTCTCGTAACATCAGAAATATTAACCTCGATATACCCACAGATACTCTGGTGCAGTTTGAGTGGAGTTGGTGTTCAGAAGTTCAGCTCTGAGAGACACAACACGCTCCGAGGCGTTTTATTTACTCGTTCGCGAGACTCACCAACAGCCGAGGCCAAGTTCTCCACTGAATTAATTATGGATGCTGTTGGATCCATAGAACTCCACGAACAGGAAGTGGAACTCTTTGGGGGGGGTGCAGCACATATGTTTGTTTACAGATCATTAAATGTTGCCCACAAAGAAGCATCCAGCCAACCAACTGGAAGATATGGCGGCGGCACCAGCAAGCTTCGGGGCTGCCCCACTGCCTCCGTTAACGGGAAGCTGAGGAAACATCTAGGGAATCGAGACACCTGAGGACCATCAGGGCAAACGGGACCGCATGATCGTCTCATCACAATACACAATTTGCCTCACATTCCAAAATTTGGGCCATAATATGAGCGATTTTTCCAAGATGCTCTCACGTATTTACTCGTATTTAATCAACCAATACCTTTCACTTAGCTGTCACCTAATACTGTGCAACACTTTAAATCCTGACATGCAAACAGTCCAGTTTTGTACTTTTAATTCACCTAAAATTGAGACTTTTCAATTCAATAGAGCCCTTTTTAACCAGGGTCAGTAAACTACACCCAGTGGTCGGTTGTTCTCATCTTGTCATCATCCTAAAATGCAGAGCCAAGAGAGCAAGAGTGTGGCTGGAAAATGAAAAATGAACTTAATGAACTTAATACTTTTGTTTTAATAGTTCCTGAGCCACAAGCCTGGAAAGCTTTGGAAAGTGCTAAGTTGGCCTGTTTTTTTTGGAAAGATTCCTGCAGATGTAGGACCCTGAATGCACCACAACAGAACAGTCACAGAAATGAGCAGCATGAAAAGACGCGTGAAATGTTTGGAAATGGTGAGGTGGTGTTGTTGCTGCCAAATGTTTTGCAACCAAATATTACTAGAAAGTTGCCAATACAAAGCTCCAGAGTAAACTTTGTATTTCCGGCTATCTCGTGAAGAAATGAGGGCTTACTCTCTTTCTTTCCTTCTTCTTCTTTTTGGAAACTATCCGAAATTATGGAGTTGAGATTTTGTGGCAGCAATAATTTCATGCTGGGGTCCTTGTGTGTTAAGAATTTCCTGTCAGACCAAGAAAAATCACATGTATTTGTCGGAGGCGCCATCACTAAAGTCATCCTACAATTACAGCACCCTCATATTAATGCCGTCCGGTGGAAAACATGCATTTCTTTTTCTTTCTCTGACTCCAACCGAAGTCTGATTGCAGAGCAGCCTTCCGAACGCTGGTGGAACTGGACTTTGACGCCGGTGACTGGTGTCACCATCACACCAGGACCTGGGGACGAGAGAAACTGAGAGAAAGTCAGGCGTTGGTCCTGCTCGCTGCACAGCAGCGAGGAAGAAATGTTGACTGCCAATGTTGAAAAGTTAAATCCTATTGGTACCTTTATTATTCTGATAAGTTAACATAAAAGAACAACACAGTGATTGGAAAAGAGATATGGATCGATGACTTGCCATGTAGGCGTTTGTTTGCTCCTCTGAATGAACGTTGCAGTTTTAACCTGTAAAAAAAAAAAAAAGAGAAAACAACAGCTGAGGCCCAGCCAAAGAGCTGGGAGCGATAGTTATTTATGTGACCACCAACATCCACCAAAATAAGGATCAATAGCTCGTCTGTAGAAGCAGAAGGGGGCCGTCTTTGACTATAACAAGGTCCACAAAGCCCTTGGATGTGTGCGTGTGTGTGTGTGTGTGTGTGTGTGTGTGTGTGGGTGAGTGGAGAACATCACACATGGTGTCCAACACTAAGATTTTGTCATCTGCCTCAATGCCTACCACTGTGTGTGTTATCTCCATGTCCTGATGTGACCCTACTTGGAAAGAGTCCTGGGGTGGCGTAATAACACAAGCCCCTCCCCCACCCCCACCCCCCGCAGCTCTGGACCACTTGCATCTAAAGTTTTTAGAGGCTGTGCAGGAATTGCAAAGACACACAATCATGGTGAATACTGTTTTTGCTTGTTGCCAAAAATTAGGTGAACAATCAGACAGCAGGGTTGCGTTTGCCTGTTGGGTAAAACCACAACAGCAGTAGATGATGACGATGACGATTAGAGAAGATGGATTGAATATTAGAAATATGCTTATTGACCCCCAACAGTTAACAATAACAAAATATCTCACGTGAATGTTGAAGTCCAACATCGGCCAGAGTTCGCTGCTAGTCAGAATCATCTTTGAGTGATGCCAGCCTGACGAGCATGACATTTCGCTTTACATGAATCGAAAATACAAAATAAAAAAATAGATGAATAAAGAAATTAAAAAAGAGGACGAAAAAGTTGATGTGCTCACTTTTGAACACTCACCATCTTCTCCAAAACTTGCATCGTAACTGGAAAAATTGTTCAGATACTTCCGGAAAATTTTGCATCAACACAATAAAAGTGGAACGAATTTTTTTAATTTTGTACACAGAAATGGTCGATTACTGATCACATTTCTTGGCGGGGAAGTTATTTAGCAAAGCCGCTGACCTGTAAGAGTGTTGCTCCCTCATCAAGCCCCACAGAATAATGCCATTATGTGCATAAACCAAGCCGGGGTTCAACTGGCAGCTGATCCTGAAAAGTAAACAATAATGCCGGTGGTAATGTGGGAGCACCGGTGCATTGAGAGGCGAGCGGTAAACACCGTCCTCATAACAAACTCATTTTCCCAGGACTGAATTAGAACTTAATAAGCTGCCGGACGTTTGTTAAAAGATTAATTGAACAGACTGGCTTCAGTCCTCTGTGTGTTGCCGTGACCAATGCTGCGGATGACAACTCCGGGCCCGGTGGAGGGCTTCTGGGACGGGCTTTAAAGTGGGGGCTAATCCTTGTTATGTGAACGATTACGTGCATGCAACTGCAATCAGCAGCACAATGCATCTTACTAATGAAGCCGTATACTTGCAGCTTAGAAGTCGGTGGAAGTAGGAGCGATAGTTCCCTCCAATTTGAGGATTGTATCTTTAATAAGTGACAGTGAAATTGAATTTTTGGGCAACAGGTTTCAAGCGAAGCCAATTACGTGGAGGAGCACATTTCCAACCTGGGGTCTTGGATCCCTTTGAGGGGGGGGCAGGTGCGGGTGCGTCAGTGATCACAAGCAGGGGGGACCTCACCTGACCCGAGGAAACTTTCTAGAACGTAAACACGGCCTGGGAACTGTCCTTGCGTTCGTGTTGAAGGTTCTTGCTTTCGTGTTGTTCATGAGACTGGGTTTGGCCACTATTTCTTGGCTTTACTGTGAAGTTCAGGCAACGTTCAGTACGCGATACGACTGAGGATCTGCAAACTTGGCGACACTGTGACGAGGAGACACAAAAAGTCACAAAATTCCCGGTGAGACGAACGGCCCGCTCAGAAAGTCAGGTGTGTCACCTGTACTTGACTTACAAAACTCCACCCCCAACCCCTTCTGGCACCCCCACGACCCTGCAGCCTGGCTGCAAAGAGCCCCTAGACCCATGTGTGTCCAAAACAATCGCTGTAGGGGGAGAAAAAAGCTTGTAATCCACAGATTTAGGCCGATCACAAAGATATCTGATTGACTTTTTTGTGCAGTATAATTGCAAAGAATTGCTAATCCTGTAATCCTTTTTACACATACCATGTTATTCTCTGGCGAAACGCGAGCGTAGCCGCTATTATCGATAGGCTAAGAGGCAGGCAGTCATGCTTTGAGGAGCTCCTTTTTAGATTCATTCACACTCATTTTCTGCTTTCTTTCATCCACTCCAATGTCTCCTCTGCCCTCACGCTGAACGAAACGCCATTCCGCATTAGAGAGCGAATCGGCGAGACTGATGGTTTCTGAGGGTTTCGTCGAGACAGCTTAGTTGGGAGTGAGAGAACGCGCGGCGGGCCGTGCGAGCGAGCGTGAGAGAGAGAGAGAGAGAGAGAGAGCAAGGGGCGGAGAGAGAGAGAACCAGCCAGCACCAGGGCATGAAAAATGCATGGAGGTTGTGGTGTCAGTTTGCCGGAGCGAGCGCTGCAGAGAAAGAGCAGAGACAGGGGTTTTTCTGATCTCTGCAACTCGCGCTGTCTGGACTCTCACTCACCCGGCCTCTCTCGCTCTCCCTCTCTCTCTCCCTCCCTCCCTCTCACACACCCCACAGCTCACTTCATTAGTGCTGCCCAGGCTCAGGGTTCACCGTGCTGTTGGCGCTGATTGTAAATACACTTGTCTCTCTCTCACAATTAGATCCTAGCAGGGGTGCTCCTCACCAAGCTCAACACAAAGAGGTGGAGGAAAATGGTTTTGGCCCGCGTGGGGTTTGCCGCCCGCCAGTGAGTAATGCGGAGTTGCCTACCTGTCGGCACGGCCGGGAGGGAAAACCACACTTCAAAATAGGACGAGAAAAAAGCTCAAAACCCCCCTAAATCCTCTTACTTGAGGTCAATGTGCCGATGCAAAGTGGTGACAACGAGTGAAAAGTGACCTCCTGGATTTGGCTCTTGACCAGCGTTCCATCTGTAAGCAATGGCCATGAACTGTGGGTGGAAAGAACAGGATGCTTGAAGTGAAATGAGTTTCCTCTGCAGAGTGCACCTTCAAAGATGCAGCAAGTACTTTGTGTCACCTGGGAGGAGCTCGGAGTAGAGACATCAGAGGTGGCACAAGCGTCCATTTCTGGTTAAGTCTCTTGGTAGGTGCCCCTCACTGCGCCCCTCGGGGAGGAGGTCCAGGGGAAAGTAGGGGAGAAGAGGAGGGAGTGACCAGGGAGAGGGACGCCTGGGTGACTGCTGAGACGGCTGTCAATGTCCATGAGAAAGAAAACAAGGACAAAAATGAGTGAAGATCACTGATTCATGCCAAAAAACATATCAAACCCCGATATATGTTCTTTCTTGTCTGTGTCTTTCCAAGGCTGAAAACATGCAGGTCCAAGTCACTCGACCGCACATTGCTGCAGTGGTTTATGTGGCAAAAGTAGACAGAAAACAAAGTAGCGCATGTTTGCTGCTCCTGACAATAAAGGGGAAAAAAAACAACGATGTTCAAAATGAAAATGCTTTCTCCTCATTTGTCGTGTCACTCCAAACTCTTCCACGTCTAACCTTGTTTTCATCACAATTTGCAGTCCTGCGGAGCTCTCCCATCTGCCACAGTTGTATTCATTTTCCTTGCGAGGAGCGGCGGCGGTGGCGGCAGCGGCGCCGTCCTGCTAACCAAGGTTGCAGCCTCCGCCTCCGTGGCCCCGAAGAAAAAGAGCGGAGGGGACGGAAGGGAAACGGAAGGAATCTCTCCGCCTGTCGACTCCGCATACATTGCGCAGGCTTTTACGCGCCCGTGGAGCCGGCCTGGCTTAATGGACTTTGTGTGTAGAACATCATCAATGAATGGTGCGGCACAATGAATAATTGAGTGCACTGCTGTACGCGTTCATTTATTCAACCCTCTTACTGATACAATAAGCGTTCGGCGTCCTGAAAGCCATCAGCCGGCTGAAAATCACAGTCTTTACATCGAGTTCTGGCAAGAACGAAGGCCTGTCGGTACACTCCGTGTCGACACCACCATTAGACGTAAAGACCGCTCCTTTGCGTTGCGGCTGTGGGTGAAGCTTTCCATCCTCTCTGGCGCTGTGACAGAGGAAGCGCCGCTGAAAGACATTCTGCGCGTTCTCACGATGGAAGATATGCCAGTGCAAAGGACGGAGGACAGGGAGGTCCCCAAAATCTGTTGACAGTTGTGCACCAGAACAACTATGACATATTATATTGCTTGATGTGCGCTTTTACAAGTCCAATCACTGTTGAATGCTATCGAGTTTAATCAAAGTGTCCACAGGCCAGATGATTTATTTACAGGTTATCCAAAATTCTTGGAGACGCACCCAGCAGGTCCTCAGGATGGCCAGGACTGAGCACTAAGTGGGGGGGGGGGCTTTTTAATTGACCGCTGACCGCCCTGCTGAGCCAGGCAGCCCGCAGCGTGGGAACCCACCTTTTGTCTCCTCGCCGCGGCCGTTCGATACGTTTGCGCCACGCCGGGGCCGGCGGTTTTGCTTCAGGGTTCACTGGAGCGTTTACACTAAAAACAGCAGTTTGGTTCAGTCCCCTTAGTTAAAAAAAACAGCAACCCAAAAAAACCCCACATCTGAGAGCAAAGTAACTCTTCACTTTCTCTTCTTCGGAGGCTTTTTTTCCCCACCAACTCTCTGCTCTCTTCTTCACGCTGCACTTCTCTCCCTCTTTATGCCTGGCGAGCACAGCCTATTATCTCCAACCCTCCCAAGCAATTTCCAAACAATGTGTCGTTTATGCCACTATATGTCGGCGCTCTGCAGTCTTCCAACCTGTCAGCGTGTCTGGCTTTTTTCCACTTCCTCTCTCTCTCTCTTTCTTTTTTCTCTACCTGCTCACATCCTGTCTGCCCCCCCCCCCCCCTCCATGAAACTGGAGGATTGTCTGCCCGTCCTATGTTTAGCTTGCCCGGCTTTGCATCGCGCCTGTCAGACTTACTGTCTTTACCCACACTGCTTGACAGCCACACCTGTCTGCTAAGTACCGAGCGGCGTTCCTCCTGTCCGTCTCCATTTGCGTCGACGACGGTCTCGGCGCTCCGCCGGGCTGCTGGGCAGGCTGCGGCGCTGCGAGTCTCACGATCAATGCGACACACACACACACACGCACGCACATACACACACCGAGCCCCGACCTTGTCCGGTTCGGCGATACTGCCACTAACGACGCTCTTCCGCTTCCGTGCTTTTTTTCCCCCCGCCAGCCAGCTCGGCTTCGCTGGCTGCTTTTCACTGAGTGTGTGGACCTGAAACAGATGGAGAGTCACAGATTTTGGGGGGGGTTGTGACTCGCATGCGGACAAGTTGATTTAAACTGGAAAAGGCTCAGAGTGAGAGGGCCGACAGCCACCACAGGAGAGTCCGAGCAATTGCTTGCCTGAGTTATTGAAGCTGCTTGATGGTGACAGTTCCCAGTTGCTTCTTTGAGTTGTCTTTAAGTCCAGTGACTAAAAAGTAGAAAGTGATCTTCTTTCCTTCACATGGGGGTCTTCTTGCCGGGGGTCCTGGGTCGGCCCCTGGGGGATCCGAGATGAGCCTGAGACTCACTGGAAGCTGGAACATCCGCATGAAGAATTTGCCATCGCTATTCGGTTCAGGGCGGCATTCACACAGCACGTGTTCTTCCAAGCAGACCAAACTGTTGAGTGCACGTCAGCCTCCATCACTGGAAATGCTTGACTGGAGCGGCGCTGTCTCAAACCTGCACTGACCAGGTCGAGAAAGCACGAAGAAGACGTCCACTATCTTCTAGATGTTGGCGGACTGTTTGTCGACTCATACAAACAGTGCAGCAACCTTTTGCTGGACAGTGCTGCAAACAGGTAGCAAACGAATAACTGCATCCCCACACACAGAGGTGGTCAATGGGACCCCCAAATAATGTCACAGGATTTCAGTCTGGTCAGGATGATTCTGTAGTTGGAAGACAGGAGCAAAAGGATGGAAGCCAAAGCAATAATGTTCGAAATAAAATGAGCTCCGGATGTTGTCTGTGGTGCAACACTCGGTGGAGCAACATTCAGTTTTGTGTGTGATACACGAGATATGATGAGTGACTTAAATTGCAGTGAAAACGGAAAACTCTGAAGTTAAACCGACTTTGTTCTCATTCTTTACATTTTTTACAGCAGCATATAATGTAATTAGTTTAGAGAAACTAAATAAAGAGCAGCTCCCTGTTGTTCAAACTTTGCCTCAAACTGTGTCAGGTCACGTCTCTAATCGGCTCTGTGATGTAGCACTGGTTCGAGAGGAAACTGATGCTTAACAGCTTGCGCAGTGATTTTCACTGGGGTCTTTTCTAACTTCATCCTTAATTGGTCTCACAGCCGCATGTACCAACGAACACCGCGGCAGCGTCGGCGGCACGCAATCGACACACAGACGGTGTAACCTCGGCCTGTTTAGGATCGTACATGATCATCATGACCATTTCTAACGACGCCAATGTACCTGAAGATCAGATGAATACACAGCACAAAATCACATAACGAATATTTCCAACAATAAAATGAAGGTCAATGTTAACAAGGCAAGGGAAACGACATACGTGTTGAATATCGTAAGGCACAGACTCACAGAAATGTGTCAAAAATAAGTCGAAAAAACAAAAGCAGGGTGACACTCAGAGGCCAGAGAAGAGGCGCCATTATTTTGAAGGACGAATCCAAATCAAGGAGACTCGAACATCAAATATTCAGCTGTTTGTTTACCTGGTGCGAGTCGAAATCGCGATACTCACCAGTGACATTGCATATTGCGTGTTTACCTGATATTGTGAGCCTCCGTTTCACATCCTTTCATGAAACATTGAAGTGCCGCATTTAAAAAGAATAAACAAAACAAAACAAACAAAAATAAAGAGCTGTTATTTGGCTCCCGAGCGTGAGGGAAACGTCTGACAGCTCTCACGGATCCTGCGCCGTCTTCACCGCCGCACCGAGTAGACCTCAGAAGGAGGAAGACATCAACTTATCTTTTATGGATGTTTGAAGCTGTAAGCAACGCTCTCGCAGCGAGCTGGAGGAAAGACAACACGCTTGGGTTTTTTTTTTTTTTCGGCTTCCCTACCAGCTTGAAGCGAGCGAGAGAGGCTGCGGCAGCTAGTGTGGCACTCCTCGGGAAGTCTTCTCGGCGCTCCGCGATGCTCGCGCGGCGGAGGTTTCATCACCCCTGCTTTTAGCCAAGCTTCCGAACAAGCTGGAAGCTGCGATGGCCCGAGGGATTCCTGGCTCACAAAGACTCGCGGCTCGCGCTCCTAAAAAGCAACCTGCAAGAAGAGAGAGAGAGAAAGAGGAAAAAAAACGGAGCTGTGAAATCAATCCCGAAATCACGCTGGCTGCAACGGAGAATTTCGACACAATCTGATGTGATTCAACTCCGAAAGATTCATAAAAAAAAGGTCTCGTCTTTATGACCGAAAAGACCCGCAGCTTATTTTCGTGAGGGGAAAAAAAACTACACAACGTGCCAGTTGTTTAACAGACAGACAGGAGAGAGATAATCTAAAAAATTCCAACTTTCTGACTGGGGGCCTGAGGAGCTGTGGGCAGGAAAACAAGGCAGACAGTGAGAACATGAGACGTCCTGCTGGAAAGGTCGCTTTTCTGCTAGTTCCTCCTCGCCTGTTTCCATGAAGTGGAGAATCCGAGCAGGTACTGATGGAAAAACAGTCTCGTGCCAGTTCAGTGAGAACCAACACAACTCTGGACCAAGTAAACGATGCTGTATTCTGTAAAAATAAGCCTTCTGGGGATCATTTTATGGAATCAAATATCAGAGTGTTTCATCACAGTATCATATATGTCGTCATTTTTTCCAGAGCTGGAATGTAAACAGGCTGTATTTTGAATTTTCAAACCCCTTCAGATAGATCTGAGATCCTCTCATCTCATCAGTTCATCCTTTGATTTTGCAGAGCCCACAAAGACAAAACGGAGGGATTTCTGATCCCATCGCTCGTTCCGCGATTACAAGACGAGGAAGCTGTTTTTTGTAAAACGGTCATAGTCGCCATAGCTACAAAAGAGTGCAGCTAATGTCTGATTGAGTGACTGGCTGATCGTTCAAACGTCTGAGGTAGTTTCCAGGATTCCTTGTTGATGCGACGTCAGTGATCCTAATCTGTAAGCTGTTTCATCCTTTCCGAGCGAGAAAGAAACGCCCACGAGAAAGCTGCGGATGCGAAGACGGCAACAGAACTCTTGTCTGAGTCTAGAATTAAAGAGTTTGTGCCGCAGCCGAGGGGACATAAGCTGAATGACTTGACCTTTTCTGAGGAGAACGTATCGGCCGGGTGTGCCGGAGGGAGGGGCACTCAGCAGCCCTCTGCCGCCCTCAGCTCCATGTGGCTCTTGGAAGTGCATCGCCTGCTTTTTGAGAGGACAACAGCGAGAGTCTTCCTGACGCCTTTTTTACTCGTGCTCAGGTGAAATCTCATTAATTACAGGCTCCGCGTTTGTTCCTCTCTCACCCTGAGCAGGCGCAGGGAGTTCAGTGGAATACCTGTGAAGTGAGAAAAAGATGCGGCGCAGCAGAGGAGGAGGCGGCGGCGGCGGCGGTGTCCTCGGGCGAGAGGAGGTTGGCAGGAACCTGGAAGCGAGCGGTCCACACGGGAGGATGTAGTACAACTGAATCTGAGAGGAAACACGGTTCATTTTGGAGCCGAAGAAAAACGCGGTCCTTTCCGCTTTTCAGGAACGAGAACGAGCTGAAAGTCAACTCGCCAAACTCTGTCGATCCATCCGCCGCGGTCCTCTTAGTAACGAACACAGGGAAAGGGGGTGGGATGGGGGTTGGGGTGTAGGGAGGGCCCAAACCCCTGCACCACCCCTGTATTGGGCTGTTTAAATTGTGTAATTTCTTTCGGTGGCAATTAAATTTAGCCTTTTCTTCGCCCTGATTAAAGCACCTATTTCGTTCGCCAATTACCAGCCACGCGTAGGTGTTTTTCCTCTCCACAAGTACGTTCTAAAGACGTTGTGTGGTTCTGTTTTTGACACCCTCGAATGTTTGAACTGACTGCCGTGGTTCAACTTCACCGCTCTCAGTGGAGCCCCTCGCTCGGGGTGCCAAATGAATGTAAAGTCCGACTTAACCCCCCCGAAATCATCTCGGATCAAATCTTAGTTAGCTCAGTTTTTCTCGGCCCCTCTGCCTGCCGTCATCTGAGGCCAAGTGCTCCCCCCCTCCCCCCCTCTCCCCCTCTCCCCCCGCTCTATCATCTGATTTTCTTTGTAAATCTTTCCAGACCAAAGTGCTAAGATGCTTTTCGGAAGCCGGGCTCAGCTCTGCTTAGTACCAGATGACTCCTCGAGCCCCCATGCTGCTTCCAATACCGCGGCGCCGCTCGCAGCCAAGCCATAAGTGATACAAGGGGGAGAGGAGCAGGAGAAGGGGGACGCGAGGAAGAGGAGGGGGGAAGACGAGAGGTCAGGGGAGATAAAAAAGGAAAGGAAAGGATGCGGTGGGGGAGGAGGAGAAGAGGCAGAAAGGGAGCGGAGGCGGTGAGGACGCCAGGGTGGACCGGGATGACTGCTTTGTCTCGTCGGGTTTGTTCTCCCCTGTCAGCTTTCCCGAGCATCCGTCCATCCTGCTGAGAGAAAGAGAGATGAAAGTGCAGGGATGGCTCGGCGGCGAGGGAGAGGAAAGGTGGAGAGAGCCCCCGTGGGGATGGCGAGGAGGGAGGGAGGGAGGGAGGGAGGGGCGGTGAAAATAGCCTGGGCCGAACTACAAGCTGAATTCCTAATGCCGCATTTGCTTTTCATTGGCGCTGGTGGTCCGTCATTCGCCGCTTGCCAGAGAAGCACTTACAATCAGACCTCAAGTATTACAGGAACTCCGTTATAGGCGCTATTCTGGAATTCATTGATCTTGCTTGGTGCAATGAAAGTCAATTTTAACTGTGTTCAGTCTCAGAAAATAGCCCCCCCCCCCTCCCCAACATGCCCCCCCTTTGTCAGAATGGAACTGGTGCAGCTGTAGGAGAGTCCTTTGGTAAAACTGCATTCACGTGCATTTTTTCTTACCATTCTTTTACATCACCTCAATGGGAAATGTGACTTCTTTTCCATCTCACTGGTCAGAACGTCCACATTAAGGCCAGCAGGATTATCAATTAGCAGATGGACAGTGAGATGCACGGACAGCATTCGGTGTCTGACACAAACCTCGGTCTTCTGTTTTATGAAAGGATCATTATCTTGCAGGAAGTGACCATAAAAAGCGTAAGTAACGTTTCACTGTGTTTTTTTATGGCAGAAAACGGAACGTTTTAGGGAGAAGAGCGAGGCCGTTTGCCACCGCGAGGCCATAAAAGGTGGCGCTTGAATGTATGGAGCCATAAAGAATTGCGTTTCAGCCAATAAAATCGCGTATTAAATGCAAAGGAATTTGAGGCATTTTGTTGCAGTTTAACACTGTTGCTCAGATTTGATGGCGGCTCTAATTTTTAGGAGGCAGCATTTAGAATATCCTGGCAGAAAAATGCAAATGAGGCCCTTTCACATGAAAAATAATGTGAAAATGCCCTAAGTTGTTAAAAATTCGCCGAGAAAATCCAAACATAAAACATTAGCTCTCCATATTACTCTCATGCTGGATTTCAGTGCCTCTCATCGCGATATAATCCGAAGGAATCCATCTGGAAGCTTCTTCCCCCCACCCGGCTGCTGCTAGCTTCTCACACGTTATCCACGGCGTCACATTAGCAGACTTCAGCTCTCTACAGAGTCACTGCTTTTTCATATTTCACTGTGTGTTGCTGGATTTGAGCACCGACTCGACGTCACACCAAAGGACGTTTTCGGTCGCTGGCAGACACAGTTCTCTTCTAAATCTTAGGGGGGGGGGAGTTTATGCTCTCCCATCACCGACAGTTCCTCCGCCACGCTTAACAGTATGTAGGCTTGATTTTGTGTAAAAGTGACACAGCTCTGCCTAAGATGCTCGACTTCCGCCACGGAGAGGTTGTGGCGCATCTCTGACGCTTTAGTGGGGCCGTCGTCCTCGGTGCAGGAGGTCTTACTCGGTTTGTGCAACAGGCAACCCTCCAACGTCGATCCTGGAGCTCAACGGGTCCTTCGATGGAGTCGCTTGGGAACATTTTGTCTTGACTGCACGTTCTGACTTTCAGAGTTCCTCTTCGGTGACTGGAGCAACTCGACACAACTCCACCCGACGCCACCTGGTGAGACCAAACCCGTTAATATCAAAGGGATCTGTTAATAATGACACTTCGTATGAAAAGAAAACTGGACAAAGTATGACCATAAATCCACTTCACGCCCAGACAAAGAGCCTGGGAAGTTTCTCAGCTCAGCCGAACACACAACTGGCCAATGAGTCCAAATGAGCACTTCAACCAAAGTTCAGTCGAAGCTGATGGGAATGTCAAACAGACACTTGGTCATAAAGCAGAGTCGTGGCCAAGATGAAACTAGAGAGGGAAGGAGGAAGAAACAAAGTTATTAAAGTTTGTCCTGGGGGGGGGAACGAGTGTCCGCAAAGTTCGGGGCGTCCCCGATAGTTGCCGAGACGTTTCACTTCAAACCTCTCGCGTGGAGCTCATCACGGCGCCACATGAAAAGTCAGGGGATCACCGAAGCCATTAGAACGTTTCCTCCGGGCGCCGCGGACATTTGGACCGTCTCACTGCGGTCCATCCAAGAGCTGCCGAGACATCTCAGACATTCAGAGTTCCAGACTCAAAGCTGTGTTTACAGCCGCGTGTTCTATCATCTCCTCACAAGATGGGACTCAAGACTTCAGTGATCGAGTTCAGTTAAAATTCGTTTTCAAAAGAGGAAAACTTTTTGGCCTCGTTTAGGCTTGATGACGGCTGAATTTGCAACTTTTTCAACTCTTTTTAGTTTCCTCCCACCACTCAATAACACGCACATAAATTCAGTTGATGTCACAAACTTGTTTGAGTGTAAATATGTACACGTGTGACTATATGTTGGCCCTAAGATGGACTGGGGACCTGTCCAGGCTACACCCTGGAAGCAGTATGTTGGCTGTATGTTGTTTCTGTGCTGCGACCCTCCGAGTCCCTCTTTATGCATCGACAAGAAGCATGCATTTGTGGGATGAGCGGCCATCGCAAATATTTTGGAGCCTCAGCTGCATGTGGAACAAACACACACACACACAGCCACAACAGCCCGTCCTGTGTGAACCACGACCGGCCTCCAGAGCGACAGCCTGGTGTCAGCGAGGACCGCCGAAGTGCGCCGACCTGTTGGTTGCGTAACTGTTGCGCCGCAGCGAGGAAATACGCAAACTCACTCGCTTTTTTTGTTTGTTCCACAACACTCAGACTTGTGCCCACGCGAGCCGCAATTTAGCACCGTGTTTTACTGGGCTCTGACGGGAGGGTGGGGTGGGGGACGCAGCCGGGGGGGGGGGGGGGGGGGGGGGGGGGCGGGACGTGACTCCGTCTGCCTCTCCGACGCCGCTCCATCATCTTATTTCCCCCGCCGGTCGTCACTTATTGGACCTTCATAAAGACGGAACGAGCGCGCTCTGGAGCCAAGGCAGCATCGCCCGCTCGCCCTCTGAGACCATCAGAGACAACTCGCTCTCTCGTCCTCTCACTCTTCCTCTGTGCCTCCCCTTCCGTCCTCTCCTTCCCTCTTGTTGCCTCTTCACCTCTCTCCTCCTCCCTTCGCTGTCACTCCCCCCCCCCCCCGTTCACTTGAGAGGCCACTGAGCTTTATCGCGGTTTATAATCTGCGGCTGGGAGTCGGCCGGCTCGGGGGCCCACGCCGATGTGACATTGTCTTTTTATTTTGCATCGGGGCGTCTTAAAGGACGGCCAAGTGTTTGCGTTGAGAACCGGAGGACCCTTGAGGCCCAGAGAGAGAGAGAGAGAGAGAGAGAGAAGCGACAAGTGGAAAGTAATTTTTTTTTCTCCACAATTGAAATTCAAACATGGTAATCTGATGCCCCGAGATGTTTGAACACACAGTCAGCCGAAAGGGGGCGAGGGCACCGGCGGGGGGTGTGGCCTGTTGCTTTTGCTGCCTGCGTGCGACAACCTGAGCTTTATCTGAGCACCGCTGTGCTACTGCCAGCTGTGACAAGTGCTACAGCAGGGAATCTGGATAACACGCAGAAAGCATATGAAGGGAGAGGATGCAGGGGGGGGGGGCATCATCAGTGATGAGCAGGTCGTGAGGTGAGCAGAGAGAGATGGCTATAAAGACATTAAAGACGTGTAATTAACAAATGGTGCGATCTATCGTCCATCCATCCTCAGCTTTTGTCCCGGAGAGGACGAAATAAGCATCTGAAATAAGCTCATGACTGTGTGCGTGTGTGTGTGTGTGGTGGGAGGGGGGGGAGCACACTTAGTATATTAAAGAGAGGTCAGTCCCATTCAGAACAAAGACGAGGTGTCTGCGATATCCAGGTCAGATTCTCTCCGGAGGTCTGAATCTCTCCTCTTTATGTTTTCCTAATGGACTTTTTAATTTGATTGATGGGCTGCCCGTCAAATCCGTCCCCTTCCCGTGGGGGAGGAGGGAGAGAGAGGGAGGGAGGGAGGGAGGGAGGGCGGAGGGAGAGGAAAAGTGGGGAGGGGCGGGGGCTCGGCGCGTCCCGAATCTTACCTCCTCCAACTGGTAACAGCAAGAAACGGCGAGACACCTGGAGTTCTTTGAAGTTCTGGGAAGGGAAGAATGGAAAAGCAGAGAATTCAGGGTTCTGAATCAAACTCTCATCGACTGACGCTGCGATGGATAAGCATTTTCCTCATTTACACTTTTTCACTCCGACATCAGCAACTTATCACTTCTCAGAATGGACAAACAACTATTTTCATTATACATCCTGGCGCGCTCCGAAATAATCCTTTAATTGCTGATCTTTTGTGCTCGTTGCGAATCAGAAGACAAAGATTTCCACTTACCTTGTAGCAGTTAATGTCCCTCGACTTATACACGCTCGACTTTTCACCACCAAGTGTTGGTGATGTTTGAAGTAAGCCGTTAATGTGTTGGCACGTCTTTAAGCAGAAAGAATTTACATTTTCACATTGAAAACATACAGTGAAACAGTGAAAGCACACAGCTCGCCTCGTTACGGTTATAAAACTCCGCTGCAAAAGAAATTAACTTCCGAAACACAGTCACAAAAGTCATCATCGCGCCCTTTCTTCATCTTCCAGATATTTCCCGTCACAGAGGCCCTCAGCGTTCGCCGCATTGTACTTTACAGGACAGCGCGCGGAGGGGTTTCGGAACGCTCCCATCACATGTGCACGTCTGACAGCGTCATTTAAGGACTCAGCGGTCCCACGCTCGGCGGGACCATTTGGAGTCTCCTCACATGAACGGGGGACGCGAGTGGATACGGACGGACGGATAATGGTCCACTTGAAACTGAGCTCCGCATCTCGCCGGCGGCCCGCCGGTGAGGGATTTCTGACAGCGCCGTGGAGGCTTATCATCATTTGGCTCCTTATCTTTGTGAACGTGCTCCTCGACGTCGCTGCGGCGAAACAGAGGATTCAAACAGAGGCGGCGGCGACGGCTGTTTTTTTTTTTCTGTGAGCTCCGTTTTACTTGCAGCACGGGAATACACCGAGTACCATAATTTCACATCTAAGTCTCATACGCGGCGCTTCTGATCTTTCAAGCTCTCCCGCGGTGACGTGCACTCAAGATAAACTTGTTACAACTTTCCAATGCACAACTTTGAGGGGTGTGTGTGTGTGTGAGTGTGTGTGTGTGCGAGTGCTCGGAAATGAAAACATCAGACGAGCCAGACTTAGCAAAAAAACATGTTTAATCTCTCCTTGATGCGTGTCTATTTACACGTAATAAATCTGCAAAATAGGAAAGAGCAGGATATTTACACGGGCGTGAAACAGCCAAAACCTGTCACAGCAGCTTCAAGTCTGAAACTCTTAAAAAGGTATCAGAATTCATAAAGTATTAAAACTCTTATAGGTTTTTTTTCCTCCTTTTTCCTTTCTGCCCCTCTCCTCTTTAATCGGCGTGTGAAGGTGTTTTTGCGTTCTGCGCTCGGTCCCTGTGATGTACCTGACTGGAGGGAGAGCGAGAGACTCTGGACGGTGTGAAGGCCGTGCTGTTTTGACCGTGCAGGTGTTGGAAGGCGCCGCCAGAAACCGGAAACAGCGACTCTTCACCTACGTGCCTCCAGAAGCGACTTAAAACAAACGTCGGCTTTCGGGTTATCCAGGAAGATTTCCCGCGGGTGGAAACTTTCCCGTCATATTTTACATTTCAGGGAATCTCGATGAGTGAAAACTCGCTTTTGTTCAAATTTTTCTGTGCACGCCAGGAGCAAAAAATGTCAGCATTGTTCAGTATTTGCATTTTTTTTTTTTTTTTTAAGTTCTGGAATGTTCAGAAACTGCTCGTGAGCTCGGTAGCACCCTCTAGTGGCTGTTTTATCGACAAACAACAAAGTAGAAAATCTGATAAAGCTGTGTTAACAAGCCAGACGACGACTATGCCAGAAAATATTTGTTACGCCAGTAGAAGTCCCATATTTTGTATACTTTGGAAAGCGACAATGTCATTTAAAACCAGCTTTTATCCAGATGTGAGGCAAGCGTATGAATAATCTTAACGAAATATCCTCTCACACTAGAGAAAAAGGTTACAGGGACGTTTCGTTGTGTTTTTAGATTAAATTCACCAAGAAAGGAATGATCTGAAAACAAATCTGACAAATGGGGACACAGCTAACTTTTGTTCTGTTTGTTTTTGAGGTGCTCGAGCTGAATTTCAGACTGAACACACATTTAGACCAACAATTTTTTTCCCTCTGGTTAGCACAACGCACACACGCCAGTCAGTCAGCTTCGTGAACACAGCGAGTTGGAAATAAACTTTGCAGGTGGGACAAAACGTCCACTTTTCTTTTTTTTTTTTGCAGAAAGATAAATGCGAAAACAAAGAGAGGAATACGTCCTTCGAGGATTTGGATTGATGACTGTGTGTTTTATATGAAGCGATGTTCAGCAGCTTGCTTCGTAACTGAGATTAAAAAACAGGAATGTGCTTCTTCAAGGGTTGATGAAGGTAAAAAACGCTGCAGAGCAAGAAGCTGACCTCAATAAAGCAAGTACAATAGTTTAACCTCCACTCACTTGGACTAAACCAAGTTAAATCGCAGTGAACGCAACTCAAAGTGCCACAAACTGAAAGAACAACGGTGACGGTTTCTGGGAACCGAACCAGTGAGAAAGGGATCTAAATAGTTCTCGATACAAACGGCCTCAGCGAGTTGAAGGACGGGCAGCTCAGGTGTTTTTAGCCCGACTCTAGTTTCAGTGTCAGCGCAGAGACAAAGCGTGAAACAGCCTCCAGAACTTTGTCTGAGCGCACACTCCTTTCTTACATTCACAAATACTCTGAAATTGAAGTATTTGTACCCTTTTTGCACTTAAACTCCTGTTAAACACAACTGGGCGTCACGTAAAACACACAGCTGAGTCTCACTCATCATTTTATAATTGGAGGACAAAGAAAACCAACCTCAAACATCGCTTGCTTGAAATGTAAAACACATCATGTAGTGTTGGGGGAGAGGCCGACAAGGCACAGTGCAAACCTCTGCGTCAGTCGATCGTCCAGAGAATCTCTCCTCCCTCCACCTCTTTCCTCGCCTCGCTCCAACCTCCTTCATAGAGATCTCATGGGACAAAAAAAAAAAAAAAAAAGAGGCTGTGATGAACAACACGGATGTGACGGAGAGGAAAGTGAGGCGCTACCCGCGGCCTTCAAAGCGCTTCCCCTGCCTCGCCTCGGCCTTCTCAAATCTGTCACCCCGACAAGTAGTGAAGCAGGAAAACAAGAGGCAGAGAGAAAAGAAAAGAGAACCAGAACACAAAAGCACCGGAAACCAAGCGGTACCTCTTCTCATCACCCCACCCAACTTTTTTTCAGTTTTTTATTTCTTTTTTTTTAAATATATTTTCCTTTTTTTTTTTTTTTTAAGTTCTCACTCTCTACAAACTGACCCTAGGGGTTCTAACGCGACCTCCTCTTCGCTGTGGCGACTCAAATCATCTTTACAAGTCTCGATCGAAAGAGCGGACGAAAGGAGACAGGGAATCAAAGTCCAAACTTCAACGCAAAGGTCCACGTCCTCGTTTTCATTCGAGCTGAGCAGAGGGTACTCATGAGCGTCTGTACATGGAAGTAATGCGGCCGCACCGTCGCCGTTCCTCGGGAGCGCAGACACTCGCTCCGGGACTACGGTGGGGTGGGCGGGGGTGAGGATGGGGGGGTGAGGGGGTGAGGGTGTCTTTTCCATGCCGTGTGGAAGAACTGAAAGCAGAATCTCTGGTGTTTTTTCTCTCGGTGTGGATGAGTGGAGCTTTGGTCTGGCCGTCCTGTATGTTTTACCCTGTGTGGCTCAGCGGTTCAAGTATCGAAGCACATACAGTACGTTGAGTTCTGTCCGCACGCGCCCGCGCTGTCCGGCAGGAGTCCGCAGTCTTGGCGACGGACCGAACGTCGCCCGTGGACTCCGGCCGACAGCGGCGGCGCGTGCTCGGTTGGTACGGGCGCGGTGATCATGTGTGTGTGGGGTGAAAATGGTCACTCCCCCCCCTCCCGGTGGAGGTAAGACAGGAAAGGTCCGCGATAAGTTTCCGATCGCCTCGACCCGACTGACCTTCGAAGGTCTCCTCGGGTTCAACGGACGGGGGCCGCTGAGAGGTTCCGGTCCAAATCGGCGAATCTGTTTGGGTCTGAAACCCACAAATTGCACGAAATGTGAGAGTCACACTTTCGTCTCATGCTGTAAAACAGCTGTGACTGAACAATTACCGCTCGGGACACGTCCATCTGGAGCTCGCTCTTTCTTTCTTTTTTGTCTTGTTTTTTTACAGCGTCACTTTAGCCCGCTAACCACTCGGCTTTTTCTGTGAATAACACTGGAATCAACACATGTTCAGTCTCTTTTGTTTGCTTTAGGAGCATATGTGTTGGAGTCTGAGGCTAATGATCACAAGCTTGAGTTGAAAACATGCATTTTCAGCATGGAGACCGACAGAGCTAAAACGAAAGATTTCATTGTTTTGAACAATTTTTCGCATAAATTACCAACAAATCAAGATTTCAAACATCTTATTCAGGTTAATATTTATCATTTTTAATCAACAAGGTGCTTATCCTTCCTCTTCAGGACCAGCCGCTGAAAATCCGACGTCTATGTTTGAGTGTAATTTGACACCAGCCTCGTCTAAGTTACTCAGACACGTGACTGACCTCAGTACACAACTTGATTCGACGAGTGAAGCTCAGATGGAGGTCTGAACGGACCTTTCCGGGTTACCTCAGGAAGAATCCGGAGCTTGCGTGATGGAAGCACTGCTGAGGCGGAAGAGATGAGGGTGATTTTGAGGTCAACGCGCTGACCCCGCCGCGGGATGATACAGTTCAAAGGAGCGTGTCGGGTCTGGTCTGGTCTGGTCGGGTCCGTGGGATCTGCTTGTCGATTGCTCTGGTCTGGCGCTCGGCAGTTTGCGACATGCCTCGACTGGATGAGATGAGGGAGCGTATTTACATACAATTGAGTCGTTTGTCGGCGTTTTTCATTTCATACGAGAATAAAAAGGAATGTGTGGTTTCAGAAGCACTGCGGGTTCACGTTGAGCAGCACACGTTGAAAAGGAAACATTTGAACCTACTTTTTACTTTTTTTTTTCTTTTTTTGAAACCCTTATAAATTCACACAACTAAAAACAAAAGAAGAAAAAGGCCTTCGACTGGTACAAAAACACTCACGTAACTCAAGCTACATTTCATTATCTTTTCATAAAACCACATTCACATTTCAAGAAAAGGACCTTTTTTTAAGCTCCACCGACTTCACCGAGAAAGAAAGTAAAGGACGACACATTCTGCACTTAGTTGTCTCCAAAGCAACAAAACTACCCTTCTTTTTGGATGGCACCTTTTTGTAAGTGTTTCAGGAAGTCGGGGGGGGGGGGGACCGGGGGGAGGAAGTCCAGAGGAAAAAAAAAAAACATAGATCCAGGATCAGCTGAGCCGCCCGCCCGCCACGGAAACCACTTCCGCTTCCCCCCCCAAGCAGCTGAGCGGGGTTCGTTTCAAGAAGAAAGAAAAGGAAAGTATTTGGTTTTTTCTCTAAAACGAACACAAAAAGCACTGCGGGTCGGTTGGCTCGCTGGCGGCTCCGTGACGATGTTTCTTCTTCTTTGTTTTTTAAAACCATCTTCCAAAGCGGACACACGCGTGCGAGGGCCCCCCTCCCAGAACACCCCCCCAATATAGAAATCGTCTGCAATATATATATATGTATATATGTCATTTTTGCCATTTACCTACTTTAAAACTCTCACTTTCAGCCACTAAGCATGACAACAGTTTCATCATAGCACAATGTTTGTTTGTTTTTTTTTTGTTTGTTTTCATCTAACGAAAAGAAGTCTCTTTGCACTAAACGACATTCAAAGTAAAACATGGCACAGGACGACTTGTTCCTCGTGTTTTCCTCCGGTTCTTTTTTTTGTCTCGGGAAATATCAAATCCTCTCAAACTTTTTGTACATTTGAAATGGAAAACAGTTTGTTGTTTTTTTTTAAATTTTCCTCTGTTTTAAAAACCAAATGTTTGTATTTATAGATCTATTTATATATATATATATATATATATTTTTTTTTTTTTCATATATCCTCTTCTCTCTTTTGATTCAGCTTTGTTGTGCAAATTCAGCAGTAACACGAGTGGCACAGCACTGGGGAGAGGAGGCAGGTCGAAGGAGGGCAAAGAAAGAAAAGTAAAGAATCAAATGCAGAGTCGTGAAACAGAACAAAACAGAAGTTTCTCGTCGGCCTGCAGTGGAGCTCCGCGGCGGTGGACAGTCGGAGGACGGAGGAGGTTGTTTTCTTTTTGTGTTGGTTTCCCTGCAAAATCCGTCCACCTGTAGCCGTCGGAGCGACGCACTCGGTCTCCACTTTGCTCTGCACTTGTTCCTGACCTCTGACCTCCCAGCAACAGGAACTCCTCGCAGGAGTCGCTGATTGATCCTGGATTCCTCCTTTTCTTTCCTTTTTCCTTTTTTAACATCAGCTGGTTTCTGAGGGAGCTTCGGCTGGCAGCTCGCGCCGATTTCCCCCCGTCGCGCTGCAGCTTCCTCGCTGGATGAGTTCTCTCGGTTCGCCGCTGTGCACGTCCCAGGTCCTGATTGTGGTCAAAGTGCCCGACTGCTGCTGTTCCAGAAGTGACGAAGGGGGGGGGGTGGGGGGAGGGGGAGGAGGGGGCTTGATGAAAAATGAGACCTTCTCCCCAGCTCTCCGTGATTTGGTTGTTCGTGGCAGGGCCGGCGGCTCGGAGGAGAAGACGGAGAGTCGAAAGGAACGGAGAAGCGGCCGATGGGGCCGCCGAATCCCAGAGGCTGCTGTCCCTCCAGTGTGCTGCTGCTGCTGGGGGCTCTCGCAGTCCTCACCCGCACCTGGGGGGGGGGGGGCGCTGGCGTTCGTAAAGGGCGACGGGCTTCAAACGTCGAGTGGTCCAAATGTCACGGGGAGTCGGGGGGGGGGGGGGGGGCGTGGTTCCCGGGGAAGGCGTTGTTGGCTCGCCAGTTCTCCAACCGAGGCGTCGTGATGATGAGGGCGAAGGGGACCACTGGGCGGGTCCTCAGCTGGCCAGGGCCATGGTGTCGATGACCTGCTCCAGTTTGCCGCGTAGCCGCTGTCTGCGCGACTGCTCGTCCTTCTGCAACGCTGACAGGATCTGGACACGGGGAGAAGAGGAGGGTCAATGACTTCTGACAGAGTCTGAGTTGCCGTGCGCGTGAAAGAGTTAACGGGAACGTCCTCTACTACAGAAATCCTTCATAAGGAGCTTCAAACGCTACAATCGTTGGCGTTTTCCTGCCTCAGTGTTCCACCTGATTGTCAGCAGGTGAGTGTTTCCCTTGATGGTCTTTCAAGGTTTTGTCTCGGAGGGAATTTTCCTGGTCAAAGACCAAAAACTGCAATCAGCTAAAAAGGACCTTAATTTGTGCCGAGCTTAATTCAGTCTGTTTCAACTACTTCAGCAGCCTGAAATTAACCGTAAACAACGAGAAAAACAAGCAACACTTGGAATCGAGTCGCGGGACAGAAGTCTGAAGAAGTCTCTTTGGGAAGTATTTCAGAGGACGAGATTGCATTTCAGATGTCCAACTGCGTGTCGAGAGACACGTTGCCACTCTGACTGGATGTGAAGTCGCCGCACGCGAGGGCTCCATGCTGATCCTGGTTCAGCTGTCCTGACTCCTCGTGTACATGGACGCAGTGTCAATCAACACAGGTGCTTGATTGCTGTGTGAGAACAGTTGCTTGGTAACCCAGATGTTGGTTGTGTCGCCTTTTATAGGTTTATTACACAAAATCGAGTTTCAATAATGAGATGTTCAATATAAAATAGCTACTTTTTGTTATTCTATGTCGGTCTTTAACCATAAATGCAGATTCCATCTTGCAGGAAGAGCGAGTGGATGTACAATTAGACTGATGCTGACACTGGAGGCCGGGTTGGCAGGGCAGGTGTGAAGGCCACGCAAATGCCTATAATTGTACGTTAATTGTCACTGCGGATCCATACCGCAGTGTGTTCGTGTGTGTGTTTGTGTGTGTGTGTGGCTGCCTTACGCTGCGAGGCGTAAACAAAGGAAGACAGCGCCGCATTTTGGTCTTCGCTTTTCTTTACGATGCGTCCGCGTATAATTGTGGCCGAGGTCAGGGCGCGTGTAAGAGGCACCGAGGGCGGGGGTGGGGGATGGATGGTGGGGCACCATGCAGCTGTCTACATCTGGATAATAAGCTGTAATGAAGGGGAGGGGGACGGTAGCTTTGAATGGAGCCAGCTGCAGGCAGCGTAACGACTGTAATACTGGCGGATGGAGGGATGGAGCGGAGGGAGGAGGGGACGCGCCTTTCACTCCGTGAAAGCCTGCGGAGGGGGCGCAGTATGGATATAAGGCCCCATTTAGTGCACGCACTCTCCGTAAAGACCACGCCGCTGACTGCTCGCGCTCGGTGGGAATCCGGATAAGTGAGTTATTTTCGTTGCTTTTCAGTGCGAGTCGTACGCACTTAAAAACGCAATTTGATGGCATCTAACGGCGTTTCAAAGTTGGGATGTTTCCAACAGCAGACTGGGGACTTCTCCGTTTGTCTGCGTTCAGTTTGCTCGAATTCCGTCGAATTCTCGGTCTGCAAAAACGTGTCGTCGAGCTCTGCTGAGGCAAATGGACTCCGCTCGTGCGGTGGCTTTTGCTGCTCGAGGGGGTCTCATCGGCTGAACTCACAGTTCTACCGCAGGCCGGGCGGAACCTGATCGATCCTCCCATTTGTCCGCCCGATCGCGGTGTCCTCTGTCACCCCACTTTGCCTGTGTAAGCACTCCGGAGGGGTAATGTACCGGCTGAGCAGATGAACTATAAAAAGTGCCCCTGAATGGAGCCACAGGGATCCAAAAAGGTTGGAGGTTCCCTATTTTGCAGGTGAGCCAAATCCAGAGAAAAAGCTCCCCTGGCCAGAAACACCTCATGGGGTCTCGCCGCATCCCACCTCCTCATTGCAGGCTGAAGCGGCAGAGAGGCTGTTGTTTGTTTCTCCCGTGATGCATTCGAGTTCTGTGGTTTTTCTTTGTGCTGCTTGCTTTCTATGTTCCTTTCCTATTGATTTAACCTATTTAGAAAAATAGCTTCTCTCATTCCGCCTCTCTGCTCCGACAAAATAGGACAAAGAGGAGGACTTTGATTTCCCTCTCTCTTATTCACGTGCTCGAGCTTGCACGAGACTTTAGAGCTCTATTGATCCTCCCGACGGAATCTCGCCGAAAAAACACAACGCATCGCTCCTCAAGCAACTCCACCGCGCGGAGCTTTTATCCCCGTTATGATCCGAAACACTGAGCTCGAATCAAGCGCCAGCAGCTGCAGGATACAGTCGACGCAGTTTTTTTTTTAAATAAAAAGAGGGAATCACATAAATTCTGTTGAGCTCCATTAGGTTCATAATGTGTTGAGTTCAAGGCCTAATGTGCATCCTAATGGTGGTAATACCTTCCAGCCTGCACTGATGTGGACTGGTTATCAGTGTAATTGAATTAAAATGACCATGTGGTATTAGTCAAGTTACAAAAAGGAGGAGGGGCACACACACACACACACACACACACACACACACACACACACACACACACACACACACACACACACACACAC
>JASSRZ010000053.1:18477547-18492327 GCA_032164315.1 Malacoctenus gilli | reverse complement strand
ACACACACACACACACACACACACACACACACACACACACACACACACACACACACACACACACACACACGTAATTAGACCTCACCTCGTCCTTGTATTTGATGATGTAGGAGTAGATCTCGTGCAGCGCCGACATGCTGTTGAACTGGCTGAGGTGCAGGCGGGACTGCTCGGCCAGGTAGGCACTCATGTCCTGATCGCTGATGGCTGGCATGCGGGAGATATCCGAGTAATACCTGGGAGAGAGAGAGAGAGAGTTCGGGGGGGGGGGGGCAGAGAGAGAGCGAGCGTTATGCGGCGCCTCATCTGTATTCGCGCCGGCCCTCCTCGACCGCCCGTCCTCCCCGCGGTTGTTAAGTATTCTGGATGGAAGCGGCAGCAGCTGGTGGTCAGTTCTCTCACCCGGGGGGTCGGCCCGATACAGACTGATACATATTCCCAGGCTTAATATTTGGACGACGTTTTAGTGTCTTTAAAAGGACACTTTGGCGGGACAGACGAGCCCGTTACGGGGGTTTATTACGAGGCGCTCTCGTGGGGACGACATGAAAAGGTGTCGGAAAAAGTGAGGAAAAAGCGAGTGAACTTCGAGTACTCGCAGATGTACAACTTCTTGTAAGTATTCCCACTGCATTACTTTGCGAGTTTTTTAAAAAGGTACCATGTGGCACGACACAACAAGTCTCGTTCATAGCCAACATGCAGCAGGTTAAAGTCTGATAAGATGTTTTTTGGCAATTCTGTCCATAAACAAGCCAACTGGACTTTGGCGACTTTGTGAATTCACGAATACCACCAGAGTGAAGCACGACCCGACTTCAGACCACCTGTGCCTGCGTAGTCACATGCTGACGAAAAGACTGCAGGATTTAAGGCATGTTAGGAGGGAGGCGAGCGACGGGACAAAAGACTGAAGGAGGGACGAAAAATAAAGGGACGGATTAGATTGATCTTACTGAGGAGATTTTACTGGGGACAGTTTCCACAAACCTTTTGTCTTGTAACTCGAACGAAGTAAAAGTAAAGGATTAACAAGAGATACAGAGATCAGGGTATTGCATTCAGTGTCAGTTGTGTCTTTCACCGTCAGCCGTTACCTTAAAATCCCCCCCCTCCCAAAAAAAAAAAACCTTGCATCTCTCCACTTCTCTTCCATCTCGGCCCCATGCTGAGCGAGGAGCTGCTGCCACCGCGAGCGCTGCCAAACAAAAGAGCCTGTGAAGAAGCTGCCCGGAAAGAGCCACTTACGAGACGATCGGGCGCTTTTCCCAAAAAAAAAGAGAAAAAAAGTGGACACAATGACTGGTGGCGAGCGCAGGTGGGGCACAAAACTTTATCTTAAGTGTGGTTAAACACTCTGCGGATGAATAAAAGATGAAGGGTAAAGCGGAGGCGGAGACGCCTCTCCTCTCAGGAAATCGAGCAAACAGTTGCCGCGAATCCTCCTTTCACCCGCGTGCTCGTTTTCCCCCTTTTGTTTGAACTGAACACGGAAAAAACAGCCCAAAAAGAAGCTGCGTGGCAGCAGGTCTCGTGCTGCTGATCTTTATTGCTCCTCTGTATACACTGCCTGCTATGACAGTAAGCCAAGAGCAAGACTTCGGCACGATTCCGGCGCTCTAATTTTATCCAACTGTTTGCGCTCTTCTTTAAATGCCAGCCCGAGATAAAGTTCAGCCAGTGAAGTTTGCCGCTTCGGAGCTTAACGGCGTAATTAACTTTGTCCCCAACACTCCAAAATCCTTTATTTTCTCTCGACAGCGAGTGGGAAAACCTGGCGAGGGATTCTTCTTCGCTTTTGCCCTCGGAGGCGGAGCTCCGGGCCCGGCCGCGACTCACCTCTCCACCCAGTTCTTGTAGTTGGGGATGTCCTTGGCGTAGAGGAGCTTGTTGGAGGGCGAGTCCTTCCCCAGCTTGTGCTCCGACGTGGAGCACGAGTCCATGAAGGTCTGGGCCACCACCGACAGGCAGGCGTCCGTGATGCTGTTCTTGTGGATGTCGAAGACGAACTGCGGGTTCTTGATCACGTTGACCCAGAACCGCAGAGGAAGGCTGCGAGGAAGGGGGGGGGGCAGACAGCACGAGCGTGTGAACGCCGACTCTTCTTTCAAAGACTGGCTGATAACACAACTTCCTGTGAGAAGTTCACCTGATCGCGCCAACGACGCACGATGAAACAAACCTCACTAGATGATAGATGGAAAGTAAAGTATTAAATTAGGCGATAAATTAAAAACAAGCAAGCACTTTGACCTTTGCAGCGTTTCGCCGACGTGGGCTTATTGATTGGGAATTTAGTACACGCTGCACCGCTCACACAAACATCCACTTCGCAGATGGGCGGCGCCGTATTAGCATTGGCGCTCCGTCCGGCGCCGGAGCTGTAGGTCAAGCGCAGGCCGCCGGCCTCGTAAAACTTTTCCGCCAAAGGCATCCAGCGGAGGAAAGTAACGGGAGTGAATAAATGTAAAATCCACTGAATAATCATTTTTATCACCTCTCGGGTCAATATAGGGGGAGAAAATATGTAAAGCACAGAATCCTAAAGCCAAACTTGGCTCGTCCTCACACATCGGATATTCCTAACTGGGAAATAAAGCTTCTAAATTACAATCAATTATTCCGGTATTATTCATATACGTGTGGGCAGTCGGCCACTTTAATTCCAGGAGAGGGTGCGGAGGAAAAGCGAGACACCTTAAGAGCCATCCGCCCCCCCATCCATCTACTTTCGGGCTCGTTGGGGTCAAGGAGGCTGGACTCCGTCCCAATCCCGCCCCGCGTGGCGCTTCCCCTCAAAGCGCCCGCTTACCAGTTGCTCTTCCAGGTGTGCCGGACGTCGTAGTCCGTGATGGAGTGCTTGTCGGCCTGCTCGTCCAGGAAGTCGAACATGTACTTGATGGCCAGCGGCAGCGCGCTGCCTCTGTGGGCCGTGCTGAAGATGGTCTCGAAGAGGTCGTCGACAAACTTCTGCAGCGTGCCCTGGAGGGAGGAGCAGGACGCATCATTTGTACAAGGGAGGCTTCGCGTGGTTTGAATGGGGCAAGACTCACAGAAGCCTCACTCTTTGACACAAGCCTCAATGCCAGCTTCAAGTTGACATGATCCTATTCGAACCAAGAAACAACCAGCATATTTTCCTTGTGTCTTTTGCTCATTTTTGGGGCCACATTTTATTTGTGGTGACGTAACCCACTGACACTCAAAGTCCTCACTTCCATGAGATTTTTCCCCCCCGGCTTTGTGTTGCTGCTTGAAAAGGTTTTGTTTTAAGGGTTCTCATCCCTGCGCTGGTGTTAAACTGTAATCCGAGCCGCGCTTTGGAACCGAGGCTTGAACCTTGAGCGCCTTGTGATCCGTTTTTACTCGCAAATTAGCGAACAGAATTGCCAGAAGGACTGCGGCGTTAATGTTTCAAACGATCTGATCTGAGGACGAACGGCGTCCTCTTGTCTTGCCGGCGCTTTGACAGTTCGACACAGCTGCCGTTGGCTTGTTGAGGCAATTAGGACGACCTCTGTTTTTTTTTATTCAGGTGAAGGTTTGTGTCTGCATTATTCATGTCGAGTTTGGTCATTTATGCATTCTTTCGGAGGGGAAATTGTTAGTTAGAAGATAAAACTTTGGAACACAGCCTCTTTTTTTTTTACAGTTTGCACACTTGACTCTTCTCGGTTTTCAATTGTTTTCCACTCCGCTTTAGGTGGGAAGGGTTCCCGATGTGAATTGGCGAGAAACTCCAGCGATTTCATTTGCAAAACTCGACGCAACATCCGTTACGTTGGTTCATGTGTTGCCATTTTACCTCCTTGCTTGCGTGTTTACTTCAACAGCACCTTGGACTCTTCGTGATCGACTTGTCGTCATGAAAAAAGGACCAAAAATCCGGTGCGAATTCCTTTAAAACAGACTCGCTCAGATGTTAGTGGACAAGCTCCCACCGTGTGATATCTCGCGGTCGACCGTGTCCGCAGCAGCTGCCGCAGCCTCGGACATTTTTTAATAACAGTGACCACGGCGGGAATCCCAGTGCTGAGTCTGCTTATGAAACCGACTCACTCGGCGCCATCGCAAACAGGAGCCCTCCGCTTTCGGAACGGGCTGCGCCTTCCCTCCGATGACAGCGCATCAGCATAATTACATCAAACGCGGCTAAATGAATTTCCCTAACAACACGTTTGTTTCCCCGCCGTCCCCATCTGGCAGAATCTATTAGTGAGGGAATGTTTAGGGATTGCATTCAGTCAGCCACTTTAGAACGGAGCGGGAACATTTTTCCGTAGCAGTCGCGGAAATAATAGAGCCGAGATCTGCATCGACCGCCGCCGAGAGACAAGAACAAGATGAGCCTCTCGATTGCATTTGCCTCCCCGTTTTTTTTTCCCCGGCTCTTTTTTCATCATGCTTGTCCAAATCTTCAATCCCTCAACAAATAACCCGTCTCCTGACACCTCCTGTATCTGCCTGCCTGCACTCTGCACCAGCATCCCACCTTTTATTAATCTGTTTTTTCTTATTACCAGTGGAAATTGAAAAGCCGGCCCGCTTGTAACTGCTGCCCATTGCTGGATTCCCCCCCCCCCCCCCCTTTTACAATTAGGGCGGAGGGAGAGAGCTCGGCGGAGAGGCGGCTGGACAGCCTCATATTACCGCGTCCCGAGACGGAGCGAACGGCTATCTGCATGCTTATCAGCGCGTGGGCGGGGATGTATGTTTGTAGATTAGGAAGCAGCTGAGTAATTTCACTCTAATGATCAGAAATAAAGAATATACCTTTGAGCAATCTCCTGAACCACTCTGGAGCCGGTGCAGCGCAGGCTTCGGGCTCAATCTCTGTAATGGCTGAGAAGATCATCTCATCCAATTACGGAAAGACGTCCCAGGCCGAGAATTCAAGGCCAGTCCTGCGATTACCTTCCCGGTGTGATGTCGCTGACTCGCTTAAGAACCAAATCAACCTCTGTGGATGGGTTTCGGTGAATTGACCAGCATCCCTGAAGGCTTCGCGGCTTCTTTTTCTTTGGTGTAGCGATGGCTCTTCTTAGAAGTGCAGCTTTCAGGATGTCCAGTAGCATTTGACACGATCGCGGGTGGTTCTCCTCATTGATGAGTGACGATTCCCAGCTGCCTTTAGCTCGTTCAACACTGAACTCGAGGTCTCTCTTCAGCCCAAATCATCAGTTTTGGGATTGTTCATCAGGAAAAAGTTGCATATTTTGTATCTGCAACTTTGTTTCCTCCGGCCAACCTCGCGGCGAGGCGAACTCGTCTGGCCTGGTGTGATTATGAGCAGAGCGAGGTCGAAACCCAGAGCACACCCCCCCACCCCGACCCTCCCACCTGATAACGCAACTGGCTCAAAGCAAATTTCGGCCTCTTCTAATGATCCCTCGGAGGATGAGGGCTGCCTTCATCTTGTTTTCCATAAAACTGAACCTGAGCTGACCCCGGCCAGTCTCTGCTCTCTGACTGACAGAGAGTCACTCTGAAGTCGAGTCCGTCCTCCGATTCTGGGAACCAAGAGAAGCGCTGCAGCTGCTTGTTGCTGCAAGCGGTTCCAACATGAAAGCCACTCAGCCTGAATCCGGCTCCTCTTTCTTCGGCCGACGACCTCGAAAATCGCTTCTTGAATCGTCGTTCCCCAAATATGCCAACAGAAGGTAAGAAGGACACGATGTGGACAACCCAGCCCTCCTTCAACCGCAGCTGTGACAGTCTTCCGACACATTTTCAAACAGATAATTACAATTAATGATTCGCAATTATTTAGATTCCTTCCTTTACCGCCACTATTGAGGAGACACAACGGAAATCAGATGATTCCCTCCTAATTTGTCGGGCTCTTGAGTTTCATTTGCCTTTGAAATTTAAATGTGCGCCCCCGGGGAGCTCCGCTGTTTGGTTCATTAACAAAGAACATGATCTCAGCATCAATAAGTGCTCATCAAATTGTTGTTGTTCCTTTATTGACAGAGGAGGATTCCTGGGACAAACAGCTGGTGGCGCAAGTTCTTCACCTTCCTCTCTGGCATCTTTAAGAGACCTCTTGCGTGTACAAAACTGCGACAAGCCCACTCGCAGCGCCCGCGGCCCCTCCGTTCCCATCCGGGGGATTTCGGATTTGACTGGTGTGGCACTTCCACTTGATTTATCAACCTAATTTTTGCATTGCTTTGGAGAGCGGCTGCTGAAAGTACGGAGGTAAATACTTTGCATGTATTTACCGGGTGAGGACTGCTAACACCCTGAGTTTGGGTGTGATTTAATAAGCGTTAAACGCCCTCAAGGACCTACAGACACCGTGCTTTAAGAGTTTCCTCTGCCATTAAATAGTCGGGGTGGATCCGCCCGCCTCGAAAAGCTGATAATGCTGAAAAGTCTCCATTAGCTTGGAGTTTCAGTGGTGAGTTTCAGTGTCCCTCGATGCATGTAAGTGCTGTTCGAGGGTTTTTACCCCCCCCCCCCCCATACTGGGCTGGAACCAGCTTTTACACCAGCGCTGTGTCTCACCTTGGTGGCGAGCAGCCGGGTCAGGTAGATCTCCGAGACCATCTTGCTCCCTCGGTCGCCCTCCCTCTGGTCGGAGTGGTCGTGGTTCTTCACCAGGTGCCACAGCTTGGTGCCGCTCTCCAGGTCCGGGGTGATCATGGGCGTCCGGGAGCGCAGGCTGTCCGGACTGCTGGCCGTCCTCAGCATGCTCTCTGCGGGAAAACACACGGCAGCCGCATGACAGCGTGTCCAACGCGACCAGAGGAAAAGAAGCAACATTGTCCTTGTTGGAGCCTCTGAACACAAAAACCTGCTTTTCTCAATCGTCACATTCTTCCTTTGATCACTCATTATTGTTGATGCCGGCCCCCCACGGTAAAGGCTCCTGCAGCAGGTCTCTTTAGCGTGGGGGGGAGGGAGGGCGGTGAACCAAAGGGAGATGCTGGGTGGGGGGGGGGGGTGTTGCACTCTGCTTTTTATGGCGAAACGCAGATAAAAGGTGCAGAGATAAAAACACAGCACGCTGCTGCGGCCGCTGTATGTTTTGCGAAAGGATGGACAGCCAAAGAGCAGAGGGTGGGTGGGTGGGGGGGGGGGGGCGGTGACATGGAAAAGGGGGGCTGGTGAGCTAAATGGACAGTGAGACAAAAAAGGTTGGGGGAGAGAGGGGTGAAATGGAGAATAATGGGGGAGCGCGGGCGGAGGAGTGAAAGAGGCTGAGTGGTCTCGCCGCCTCGTCCTGCTTTCGCCTTTTTTTCCTGCCAGCGGGGCGCCGAGCCGCTTTGATTCCAAACTCATCACGGCCGCTGGTGGCCAGCGTGGTCGGCCAGAGGATGACACTCACAAACATGTCCAGGCACGAGCCCACGACAACATGGCAGCGATTAAACCCTCTCCAAAAAAAGGAGGGGGGGGGGGTGGTGCACCATGAGCAATTTCTGTATTCATAGACAAACAAATCAAAGCTGCAGCTGTAGATTCGAACAACAGATGATTAATTTTTAAAGGAAACACAAAAATTTGCTATTTTTCATCAGCCTGGATGTATTATGCAGTGATTTTTGTCCCCGCAATGGTGTCATTGAAACACATAAATCTGTTCTCATAAAGCTTTTGTAGCAGATGTTGCTTCCACGATAACATTCGCACAGGAATCATCGTCGTCATCAAGCTCTCAAACAGAACTTCCAATTCAGCGTTTGCAGGTGATCCTCTCTGAATGGCAGCTTCGTTTGCTTTTGAAGGCCCACCACGAAGACGGTAACGGCATCGTCTCCCGTGCACTTTTTCACGAGACGAAACGTCCCTCAGCAAAATGTCAACGAATGAATTACAGCGAGGAGCAGACGAGTGGATGCGTTCTACTAGGGAGGGCGGACGACGCCTCCGCGGAGTGTGTCGCTCGCTTCCACGGCTGTGTGACTCTGCGTGACACCGGTGAAATGAATTCACAGACGCTTTGTGGACGACGATCACCCTCAGATACGCCTCAGAGCTGCAAAGGGAGGCTCGATAAAGGCTGATTCAGGAGTCACAGGTGTAGACGCAGTTAAGAGGCGGCGGCGCCGTGTAAAGCGTCACTGATTAGACTTATATAACCGACGGAGATGGAGCGCATAAAGGCATAAAGACAGAGGACCTTTTAGGAAGGAAATTTTTAAAAGGAAAAACACTCTGATATGTAATTCTGATCAATTCCGACTAAAACTAAATCAGAAATTTCTGTCAAAATGAACACTGAATGACTACTATTTTTTCTGCACCTGACTGGATGGAAAAAAAAAACAATGGAACTTCAGTTCCGAACCGAGGAGAGACCGTTAAGAACTGCTCGTCGCTCCGATCCATCTCTGTCCCCGCCGCTCTGGGGAGACGCCGGCTCCATTCGAAGCAGGAGCCGGGGCGGCAGCTGTCATCAGCTCATCAGCCTGCTCTCAATACATTAAATACAGACGTTGCGTTTTAAAAACAAGCCCGCGCGAGGCCGATGAGATTCTCTAATCTCTCCATTTCATTTGCTGCTCGGCTGGCTCCGGCCCGCGGCCGCGTTGCTGCGGATCTCCAGCCGATCGGCGGATCAGACGGGGGCTCCATTTCTTTCAACCACAAAGTCATTTATCTTCTAAATAGTTTAATTTTCCAGTGAAATATACCACAGCGCTGCGCTGCACTCTGACTGGCGAGGTGTCCTCTGTGTCCCTCGCTCGCACGCTCTCTTTTTTTTCCCCCCCTTCTCACTCTGTCAGCTGGGGGATCGAGGTGTCTGCTTTAATGCCTGTCATTTATGGACCGCTTGGAAATAGCCGTGGAATAGCCTTGGCCTGTGCTGATGGCAGTGGATAAAAAGGATTGCCATTCACTCAGAGGGAGGTAAGGGAAGAAAAAAAAAATGGAGCCCAATCACGGCCGTGACAAACAAAGAGAAAGAGCGAATGAAAGACGGTTAGAGAGGTGGGGGGAGAGAGAGAGAGAGGGAGGGCGGAGGGGGGTGTACTTGGAGAAATGGGAATCATTGACAGAATGATTTAAATGGGATCAAGTGGAGGGAGGAGCGGGAGCCGTACCGTATCTGCTGAGGCTCTTGGTGAAGGTAGACGAGTTGGAGATGTTGTAGGCAGAGTTCTGCTTTGGCACCAGGGCGATCACTGAGCCATCTGTTACCTGCACACACACACACACACACACACACCAAGCATATTCACAGTGTGAATGAGCCTCTCCGTCGCTGGCTCCTCGTCGCATCAATGCCACGCGAGTGTCTGTGTTGTGCCGGCACCTGATAGTGGGCCAGCGTGTTGAGTCGCTTCCAGTCGTTGTCGATCTTCGTCGTGACGTCTTCATCCTGGAGAATGATTCTGGCCATGCGACCCTGACGCCATTCTTTCAAACAAACAAATACACAAAGGAAGGGTTAGGGAACAAAGAGGCTCTGCCTCTGCATGTGTGTGTGTGTGTGTGTGGGGGGGGGGGGGTCGTCACTGGCCCTCTCTGTCAGCTTTCTGTGATGTTTATGAACTGAACTTCAGATGCTTTTATCAGCTACATGCATCGATTGTCACTCGTTTCCTGACAGGATTGCGTCTGACTGCCTTACTGCTGCCCCGTGTGGCCGATAGACGAAGTGCACCATCAGAAACGAGACTCAAACTGTGACACATGGGAGCACCGGTCAGAGGCATGTCTGTGAGCCTCACCCAGGTCCATGTCGGAGGCCTTTGGCCTCTGCGAGTACGGGCTGCCTTTGTACACGGCGTCCAGCAGCTTCTCTTTGACCTGAGTGATGGTGTCGCAGTTCAGACACTTGACCGTCACCTCGCTGGCGTTCTCGTTCTCCGGGTTCACGCAGTGCAGCGTCTGGGAGGAGGGAAAGGAAACAAACAAACAAACAAGAAAACACAGGAAGTGAGCTTCCGCTGGAGACGCCGCCACGGCGCTGCCATCTGCCGAGCGCTTTGAGCGGGTTGGTTTTGGTGCATTTGAATGTACCTGACAGCGTTTTCACACCTCGCTTGTTTGGGGGGGGGGGGAGTTATTTTTAAAGCCTGGACGCTTCCCTGCTCGGTTCTGGCTGCCGGCTCATTATGACTCGGCATTCGCACTTGGGTGCCGACCAAAACAACTGGAGCAGAACCTGCTGACAAGTGGGCTTGTTCGTTCGCTCCCAGTCCAAACCTGAAGGGCTTTGTTTGGATAGTTCGAGGCCAGACACCCCCACCGCCACCCCCACCCCCACCCCTCGCTCTCTGCAAACACAACTGATGTTACAGCCCAGTGTTTACTGTCCTGCTCTCCCTCTGCTCGCAGCCATCACACATTTTAAGCTAATGAGGCTCAGTGCATTTTTATGGGAGCCGGTCAATTTGTACCCGAATCATTATTTTACTCCTCAGCAGTAATTTTTTTTTTTTAAACTTAAAAAAACCCCAAAAACAGCAAGTTAAGGTCGACATTGGCGAGATTCGATTTAGAGAATTTTCAAAAATTAGCTGCATTATAGAACTTGGTGTATCAGAAAACACCATAGGATGTAAAATTGACGGAAATTTCAAAGTAAAAGCTTGGCAGAGAAAAGGCCAAAACATCAGAGCACCACAGAAAGTTGTGGCTTGAAATTGGGGGGGGGGGGGGATTTGACAAATACAAAGTGATGGTGTCCCAATCTGATGTGAAACCTGCCCATCTAAAACGTTGTCTGCTGTGTTTTGCTCTGATTGCCGCACACAGAAGGGGGGGGCGGGACTAAGCAACAGGAACTAAATCCAGGGACGCTCCCCAGGTGTTTTGGCAGCTTAACCTTCACGATGGGAGGTTAAAAACGACAATAGCTGACGTTGGGGGTCATTGTAGATATGAAAGGACCCGCATTAGAGGGACTCAGTGACTGAAAACAGCAAATACATATCTACTTTGATACTAATTCGCCTCTCTTCCAATCCAACCGATGAAAAAGCCTAAAATCGGTCGCATGTGTCAAATGTGACCGAGGCCTCGCGGCTCGACTCAGACCGGAGCAGACGGGGCGAGTCTGGAGGCGCGGCGAGTTTACTGACCAGTGTTTTGTAGTCAATCTGCTGCCTGATGAGCTTGTCCTCGCTGAGGGAGTAGCGGGCCTCTCCCGTGATGGCGTCGATGGGGCCCTTCTCCATCTGCTGCTTGATGGCACAGTACAGCATGAACAGCGGCTCTCCGGCACACTCCTGGTGAGAGAGAGAGAGGAGGCAGGGAGGCGTTCGTTAGCCGCAGCCCAGACACAGTGGTGGAGTCCCTCGTAGGCATTCGTTTATTCCAGTCATTTTTGGAAAAGTCCCCAGGAAGAAGGACCTCCCAGGAAGTCGGAACCATTATTTTTTGAACCCCTTTTCTGTCTTTATGGTACCTGATCAGTCAGTCCTGTCGCATGAGGTGGTATCGGGTAAATACAGTGTTTAACCGCAGTGATCCGACTTAATGTTACGTTTTAGAAACATTAGCTTTTCACAGAAAAGTCAGGAGGTTGATTTGGTTTCAATTTGTAAAAAATAAAGAAACAAACAAGAGAAACAAACTTTTACATGGCTGCAGTTTTGCTCGGCAGTGTAGAGTATAGGAGGACCACAGTTTGCCTGATTTGCATAATGTGTCACTAACGAAGGCTTAAAAACAGACTGTCTGACGTGTGTTGTGCACGTCTGCAGAGCAATCAGTCACAACAGAGAGTGTTTAATGTGGCGCCACTCGGAATACTGATTGAAAGGAGGATGCTGCTGGAATTGCAAGCATGAGTTCATCCTGCGAGAAGACGGCAGAATGTAAGAGAACACTTATATTTAAAGCGCCACTTCACTTAAAAAATGCATTTTTTCCCGTCGGCTTCCTCCGGTTGAATGCCGAGTTTCACTCCACTGAATGATGCATGTGTAGAGTTTTAAACTCAGCAGAAGTCACTTTCATCAGCTTTAAGGACCGCAGTTCTGCAAATAAATGTTTTTTTTATGGGCGGGGCCTCAGAAAAGAGTTTTGTGACATCACAGGAAACTATGGAACGATGTTAGGCGGCGACATTTTTGACTTAACAAGGCACAAGATTAGGTTCCCTTCAGTTGTCCCTCAATATTTGGCCCTTGAACGATGTGAATCTGTGGACATAATCGGTTTGATGTGGTCAACTCTGTTCAGGAGTTTGTGTTCATGAGGATCTCAGCAAGAAGTGATGATTCAGTATGATAAGCAGGGTGCTCCACTACCGTCATTGGAAACCTATTTTCAGGAACTTTGACAGAAGTAAATACAGATACAGACAGCCCCCCCCTCCCGAAACATTTGTCATCTAATACTTCGCAGTGCCACTTTATTTGAGCTACTCCAACTCATAAAATCAGCAAAAATTTTAATTGAAATTCAAAAACAGCAGAAGTGTATTCTCATTTGTGTCCTAGGGGGCAGTGTTGTCATCTGGAGCAGGTGAGTCAGGCTGCGGTTGGAGCCCTTTCTAATTGTTGCTTTACTTCTACAGAGGCTCTGCGACGCTGTATCTAAAAATGACGCAGAAGAACAACATGTTGAACATCATAATGGCTGAAACACTCGTCTTTTTTCCCCTATCCAGAAGATGTCCCGCTGTCAAATGGGAGCTGTACTGTTTGGCTGAAACAACCTCTCTGAGTCCTCTGAGACAGGTTTCTGGACAAGTCCCTCCTGATGACCTGCCGGACATCCGTCCACCCGTGCTTTCATTGTCATTCTGCCCCCACTCCTCCATGAAATACAGTAAATCATATTAATGTGAATGAGCAGCGCGCTGACATTTCAGACATCAAACTTCAAACCCGCTCGGAACGATGTCTCAGGATGTGAAGGACGCGGCGGCAGAGTTACGTAAACGTCTCCCTCGCGAAAGCGCCGTTACATAAATCTCTTCAGTGCCCCTCTCGTGGCGGGAGCTTATGCGACCGGACACAGATGTTATAAATATGTTTGCCACTCTCCCTTCCATCAAAGACACTTGCCAATCAATAGTGTCATTAGTCATCACCGCGACCCAAGGAAAACACTTGGGCAGCGGCGGCCATTTAGAGGGGGGAGAGAGAGAGAGAGAGAGAGAGAGAGAGGAAGCATCACAGCCAATACTCAGCCTGACGAGAGTTTAATGATCGACCATGCGGTGCTTGGGGAGATACTTCAGTGTGTGTGTGTGTGTGTGTGTGTGTGTGTGTGTGTGTGTGTGTGTGTGTGTGTGTGATGCATGAGGTCTAGGAGAACAGGGGAAAGTACTAATTTATCTGTCTCGCCCTTCAAGCACTCTCGGCTCGCCTCCTCCTTCGTAACACGTGTTCTTTCCCCCTTTTCACATCATCAATACGGCCACACCTTGGCGGTCACATGACACCTGCAGTATGTTCAGTGTCGGGATGCGTCCATCATATTTGAGCCACCGCGTTGTCCTCTGCTTACCCTCGCCCCCCCCCCCACAACACATCCTGGATGTGCAGATCAGAGCTGACAAACATGCAGGCCTTTTTGCCTTTCACCAGGTGTCTCTTTTCTCTGTCCTCTTGTCACCTTTCTTACCTCGCCCTAACTCCTCGTTTGTCACGTCTCCTCTCTTGTCATCTGCCTCCGACACACACCTCGAAACCCCTCTCCTTCGCCGCCTTGAAGGAGCTCGTTAGCATCTGGGCCAATTAGGAGGGCAGCTGCTAACGAGCCGGAGCCTGCGTACATAACAGCGTCACGGCTTCGCTGCGGCTCCCTTCGCCCTCATTGCCGGGCCACCGGATGCCCGTCCAACGAAGACGCCTGTTGCCGCAGAACGAGAGGATCGCTCGTGACCGTCTCATGTCGGCGTGAGGTGAAGAAGGTGGCAGGCGAGTCCTTCAGCTCCACAAACATCCTGCTCCAATGCTTTTCACTTCCTGCTTGTAACAATTGACCTCGACAGGTGTCAAATCATAGAGAAAACGCAGATTTTTTTTTGTCTTTAAAGCAGCTTATGATCTTGACCACTAGCTTCGCGTTGCCCTCGAGTCTTTGACTGATCGCTTTTCTGAAAGCTTTGGACTCGTCCTTCAGCCTCTGACAGACGAGAGTGAAGCCAAACACTGGCAGACCTTCCCACTTTCTCGAAGACATCCTTCAAAATAAAGGCACTGAACAGTTTGGCCAAAGCTCCACAGGTCAGCTGACCACTTCAGATGAAGTCATTGTAAAGAGTCAATTTGTTTTATGCTTATGATAAGAGACACATCAGGCTCCACCCACTGCTTTACTAGAACTGCTTTAGTGAAAAAAGGTAAAGAAAGGATGCACCTGGGAGCATCTGAGAGCAGGTGTGCACTGTATTTGTGGTACGTGTGCGATATAATCACTAAGACAGGAGAGTAAAATCTAATTTTAAAGCATAAAACATTTGCTGCTTACCAAGTGATTGTAGCAATTATCACATGGCGCTCCTAATGTGATTAGGATTACAGTGGCGTGTGAGGACAACCGCAAGTCTAACTGTGTAATTAAAGCGTTCAGAAGGGAAGGCGAACTGCTGGGAAAAATGTTTTGCAGACGAGAGGGAGAGGAGGGGGCTGTGGTGGCGGCTGCGGCGGCGGCAGTGGCGTGCGACACCCTGCGCCCCCGCCCCCACCCCCACCCGGTGAGCCGCATGACCTTAAGGCAGAGAGATAGCGGGGCTAATGACGCGGGGAGGCAGCGCAGATGAAAGTGTGATCAGTGGGAGAGGAGATGTGAGCTAAAAGAGGGACATGAAGCGAGGCGAAGGGGACGTGTCAGCGCGCGGGGGGGGGGGGGGGGGGGGACCGCCG
>JASSRZ010000053.1:18440004-18454129 GCA_032164315.1 Malacoctenus gilli | reverse complement strand
GCCAGTCTCACTCCTTCCGCTGTCTGCGGCTCACTCTTTTTCACAGCCAATTATTCCTCTCTCACTGCGTCACTCTTTCTCTCCTCCTCTTCCCTCGCGGCCACATTGTCTCTCTCTCTCTGTCTCCCTCTCGTCTCACTGACTTTCTCTCCCTCCGTCTCACCTTCCAACGCTCCCTCTCCGTCACTTTAAAGGCCGGTCTTTTTCTCCCCCTCTCACGCTTACTCACCCTCTCCCTCCTCTCACTTCACTCCGTCTTTCTCACCATCTCCTCTCATACCCCGATCTCACTTTTTCTCCCTCATTATACTTCTGTTACTATGGCCTGACTTGCTCTCACCCCATCCGCCTCACTAATTTTCCCACTTTGTCGACACCTGTCACACTCAATCACTCTCTCTCTTCCTTTCACTTCACCTCCCTCTCTCTCTCTCAAATAATCCTGCTCGCCATCACACTCTCACTTTCCCCGTCTAGTTCTCACTCTTTTATCTCATTTGTGTTCATGCGTTTTCTCTATTCCAGATCTCACCTCCTGCATTTCACTCTCACCCCTCTTTTCTCCCCTTCTCGTTGTCTCCCTCTCTTTCTTGCACACTCCCTCCCTCTCTCTCTCTCCTACATAATCTACAATCTACTCTTTCTATCACCCTCTTTCCATCCCACTCTACCTTTCTGTTCTCCATTTCCCCCTCTCACACACACATGCCATCTCTCCCTCTTCCTTTCCGTCACTCCTTCTCACTTTTTCTCTCCCATTACCACACTTCAGTTAAAACACGCCCGATGCCACAGATGAGAAATTAATTGCGTGGCGAGGGCGCCGTCGCAGAGGCTCGTCCCATCTCGCCAAATTGCTTTTTTTTTTTTATTTGCACACCCGTCTCATCATCATCATCATCATCATCAGTAGGTTTCGGTGCGTTCGGGCCACGCAGGAGATCTCGCAATTACCGAGAGGCCTCTTCGCTAATAAATTCTCATTTGAAAAAAATAAATTACAAACGGTCACGCCGTTTCCAGCGCCTTCACGGGAATAAGCGTCCTCGGCGATAACACGGGAGATAGTCAGGGCGAATTTTTCGCCATTTGATGAAAGCAGCAACGACAAAAAAAAAAAAGAAAAGAATTCAGCGCTAATGCGGCGGTTTGTGTTCGACAGCGATCTGAAAGGAACGAGTTGGTATCGTGTCTTTATTGCGCACTCTGTAACGCCTGGCTCCACTCCAGAACCCACACAGCTCAGTGATTGACGAGTGCACTCGAGTCGTTCTGTGAACACGTCCTCTTTCAGTTATTTCCAGACAATTTTGCTGCTCGTTGTTTGTTAATTTTCACATTATTTCTATCAAATACACACACAAAATCCCTCATCTACCGCTGCATTAATCCCCCCCCGATCGCTCTTTGGCTAAACATTTCAGGTGAGCTCTGCGAGATAATACAATGACACATACATGCGGCTCAGAAATTGCCAATTAATTTCACATACTTATGTCCAATCACCGGTAATGAAAACGAAAACCAATATAATTCCAAATCTCTCGGCCCGGGAGGCCCGCACGCTTCCACGCTGCCCTTCCAGCACTAGAAATTAATTACACAAATTGAAAGGACTGTTATTTAAGAGGGCTTCAGGCTGCAGCGGCAGCGCGTCAGAGAAGAAGCTGTTGGTTACCGAAGGACACAAATTGGCCTTGGAAGGTGTGGACATTTGCTTTCAGCTTTCAATTATGAATTTGTGAAGGCGCGCGCGTGTGTGTGTGTGTGTGTGCAAGTGTGTGTGTCTGTGTGTTTTTCCCTCCACTGCAGCGAGAGACCTTATAAACACATTGGAGAGCTTTCTTCCAGTAAGGAAGTGGGAAAAAGAAAAGTGTGCGAGGTCGTGTTTTTTGCGCGCGTGTGTGTGTGTGTGTGTGTAGAGTTCCCTGTTATTAATACAAGATAGGCTCAATATGTCTGTGTCGTGAAGCTGAAGGTGGAAAGAAGCTCTGAGGGAAACAGAGATACCTGCTTTTTGTATGGCAGCTTGGGATCAACAACAAAACCTCCTGTATCAGGAGCACAACTTTGCCTCCAGTACTGTGGAGAAATACATCTATGCATTATTAACATTGATTGCTTGTCCGTACTGAAAAGTCCAATGATGACGGCTCATTAAAAAATATCATCATAGAAAAGCTGTTGTAAACGTAAAAGTCAACAAAGACCAAAGCAATCCAACAACATGGACGTTAAAAGAAAAAACATGAATGTAAAAGCAGTGGGATGACGCAAAAGGCCCAATATCGTAGCAGACGCTGATATCGACTGAAAAATTGAATCGTATTCATCGCCACAAAAGTCCGCTGTTGAAACTGCACCGAGCGGGAAAAAGAAAACAACATTCGTGAATGAAACATCTGACAGTGAACGTCTCAGTGGCCGTTAACAAAAAATGAGGAGCCATCTTCAGTCGAAACCGCCGTGTGACAGCAGTGTTCACAGAGTCTGGAGCACAAACAGCGACAGGCTGCACCAGCGCACAAACAGTCCCGGAAAGGGAGGCCATTTTTAAATGTTCAGGGTCAGAGGAAACCCTGGAGAAGCTCCAGTGGATTGGCCCTCATCATCGCCCTCATCATCATCATCGTAAAGCAGTGAAGCTCGTACAGCCAGACACCGACCGAACGCTGTCAGTTTGTTCCCTCCTCTTTTTCTTTTCCATTTCTACTGCACAAACATTCCTCACGTCAAGATAATTAAAGCACGGATTCAACTACTTTTTGGCAAAAATAAGGCGATACAGCATTCAGTGGGAAGCGCTCAAGGACTCGTTTCTGCACCTTTCTGTGTGGAGTTTGGACCCATGCGAGCTGATGTTAGTTCCAACCTCCAGCAAATAGGATGACACACGTAATGGCTAACAGATCGAAAGAATATTTCAAAACTGAACATATTTCATATGAATAAAGGTCATGGGTGTTGTTGTTGAATGCTGCATTTCTACGGCAGACAATTGTTTGAATGCAACAACGCTGCGTGCTCGCATCTCTGTGCCCTCGCTGCTGCATTGTGGCGCTTGTCCCTGATGAGTCGGAAAAGAATACACAAAAGTCTCCTGGGCAACCATTAGACTCTTCTCGGAAAAGCATAAACATGCAGCGAGTGACGCAAACCCCTCGGAGCGCCTCTCTGACCTTGAGGATGAGCGGCGAGGTGGGCTTGAGCTCCAGCACGCCGGACGGACTCAGCGGCTCGAACACGGGGTCCGGGTAGTAGCTGAAGGTCTCGTTGACCACCACCAGGGCGTTGACGTTGTCCATGTAGAAGCCGATCTCGTCGGGGCCCGTGCCCGTCTCGGCGAAGCCCAGCTCCGAGTCGGCCACCGACGGCGCCAGGCACACCATGACCGAGTTGTTGTAGACGGTGCAGTTCTGCGGGAGACGCACACGTTAGCGGCGTCTTTGAAAGGCCCACTGGGAATCGAGGAAAGTCCTTCCTTGCATACGAGTCCGACCACTTGAATAGTAATGCTATCACAGCTCCATTTACATGACGGTTGGACCCTGAGTAAAACAGGCGGCGCGGCCTCTTTCAGAAATACCAAGAATAACCTGCAGGCTATAATTTCTTTTAAAATGGATCTGTTGGGTATAATAACCCCTTCCTTTTTGTAAGTCAATGCCCTGTGAAACGACACTGCTGTTAGACCTATTGGAAATGTAAATTGCTTGCAAATTTATGATCAACTGTTAATAATGGGCAACGCGCTCCACGCCTCCCCTTGTACCTGCGAGTATTTACATCGCTGCTCGGGCGAATACATGAATACATGATGTCACGGCCGTGTTTGCAGCAATTTGCTGGGCTGCTGGAAGGACGGGCCGCAAATTTGCCAACATGTATTTTCGTGCATACGGAGTGAAAAAAAAAAAGAAGCTGCCCGATTGATCATGACTGAGAGTTTTGCTAGAGTGCTGCTGGTGTTTCGAGGAAAAAAATGAACGGAACAGCCGGGACTTAGCGAGGGTTCTTATGCGGCGCGTGAATGGAGTGAAACTCGGATCCGTCTTGAAGGTCAGAGTATCTGAACGTAAACGACAAACATTGGAAAAAAAACATCGGCGCGGCGCTTTGATAAAGGGGGCTGTGTGGGATGCGCGGCGTGGGCTATTTCGCCTCAATAAATGGCAGCTTTATCTGCAGGTTGAAGTGCCTGAGTGTTGTTTGAAGTTCAGCTCTTAACCCTGACTACTAAACAGGCCCCGGCTCCGAGTGACAATCACCAAAGTGTTTGGTGAACATCATCCATAGAAAAACGAAAAAGAAGAAGAAGAAAAAAAAATACTTCAAACGGGACTGCGGGATTTCATTCCGTCTGGATCGCCCCCTCCTTTCTTAAAAAAAAAAAACACCATCCACCTCTTTCTCGCTCGCTCTCTCTCGCGCGCGGGCGACACAAACGCTCACGTGGCGCGCTGGCATTTGAAAACGCGATATGGCCCCGGGAAGCGCTGGATGTCTGAAGCCGTTGCTGAGGCAAGAGGAGACGCGAAGCGACTCTCAGAGACAGACTGTCTGCCACCTTCGGCGCAGCGCGGGAGACGCTGCGCCGGGGACGCGCTGACGCAACATCAAGAAGGCTGTCGAGCAACGTACGTACGCGCAGATCTGAACGATGTCGACTGTGTACTGTACGCCCGGGTGTGTTTTGTGAATTTGAATCGGGCACATAAGAAAGAAAAAAGGGAAGCCGGCGCGTGCTGCTGCGTGTCCGTTTGATGCTCGGCGAGCCCGCGCCGCCGGCGCCCTCCGGTCACATCAGCACTTACATGAAAGGACTCGGCCTGCCCGTACTTGGCCCTCATCTTTGGTTCTCGGATGGTTGCGAGGTTGGTCCCGCTCACTGTCAGCAGAGTCCCCCCACTGCAGGAGGAGAGAGAGAAAAAAACACACACACGCAGGCGATCAGAGCGGCAGCAGAAATAAGTCGATGAAAACAGGCCCTTAAAAATCTGGACTGCAAAATCAAGTTGTTGTGTTTTGGGTTTTTTTTTCTTTTTCCTGGGGTTGGGAGCAGCTAAATTCCATGATTATTGATTATCTGCCACCGCGGGGCTTCCCTGGTGCCCTGTTCTTGTTTTGAAAAGGGAAATGTACGTGGTGTTCTCCTTCACGGGTGAGTAACAAATATTCCCAAAGCAAGTGATGGATGGACGGTGCGCGTGGTGGGCGTCGATATCTGAACATGAGGTCATGCTTTGCTACACAAACTGTTATCGTATCTGTTTCCAAAGAGACCTTCTGACTGTCCACCAGCCCCCCCTCCCCCCCTTAAAAGCACGCGGTCCCGTTTCAGTCCTGTGTAATTTGACACCGGCTTCGTTAACGCAGGTTACAGCACAGACAAATCTGTCCCTGAGTGTGTGTTACCTCAGGCTGCCCAGGTTTAAGCTGAGGTGTGTGAAGCGGTGTGCTGCCTCGAGCCTGACCCCCACAATGTGCTACATAAACACACCATTAAGCCTCCTCTTATCAACGCCGCAATATAAATGTGAAGGGAGTGTTTAAAACGCAGACAGTGGGGCTCCTTTCATCTCAGCACTATACACAGTTTGATAGGAGGATTTAGGAAATGCTGTACGGCACACAAAATATTAGGTGGGGAAAAAAAACCCACATTATCAGTGAACAGTTTTCTATTTACATAGTCAGCATGCATATTATTTTCCTTGTTGAAATTCTAACAGAATAATCAAAAGATGGAGGCATAAGGCAGGATTATGTTTGAGTCGCATTAGCATGATGAGACTTCCTTCTAGATGTGATTGAAGAAAAGAAAAGGAAGGAAATTATAGAAAATATACGAGTAGACAAACATACGACGAGTGAAGCCCCCCCCCCCCCCAAAAGCTTCAATGTGACCCCTGCTTCAGCGAGGCCTGAATGTAGCGAGGTCTCCTTATGAGGCCTTCTGCAGAGCTTCATCAGAGCGCCACTATTAGATCCAGGAGTGTCGGACCAGAACGCATTGAAAACACGGAGGGCTGCGGCCCACTAGGAGCAGGACTGCCCAGCTCGGGTCAGGGCGGAGCCTCGCCCTGCCCCGTGCAGGGTGGGATCAGCGACAGCGCCTCAACGTCACATGGTACAGAGTGGAGGAATCAGTTCAGCCTGTCGAAAACTGATAAAGTTTCCCCCTACAGATTGCAGGACGGAAATGGCTCTCTTTAAGGGTGCAAAAACGAGTGTGAGAGAAGCAGAAGGGAGGAGGAGGAGGAGGAGGAGGAGGAGAGGAGATCAACAGAACACTGTCCACACTTTAATAACTGGGATGTACAGGAATCGGTCAAAGTAAAAGGGACAGAACGCGATACATCACAGTTGCCGGTCTTGGCCAAAGTCCCGGGTGTCATTTAGCCGGTGTGCGACGGCCGACTCGCAGCCTCTCGGTGTCGTCTCGTCTGTTTGGCCCGGATCGATTCTCAAAAGATTTCTCTCCGCTCCCCGCCATCGACGCTGTTTGTTGGTTTGGAACAATGGCTCATTGGCACGTTCAGCCGCTCAAACCGGCGACCGCTTTGTGATTCCAGTCGACGGACGGATTCTAATTACTATTCGATGGGATCTCGAGCTGTTGAGTTAAAAAAAAAACAAAAAACGGAACGGTATGATCGGTGGGCTTCTTTCTGGAGCCGGAATCCACCGAAACAAAAAGAAAAACACAATTCAGGAGCCAGCAGCGCCGGTCCTCTCTTTTCGCGGCGCCCCTTAAATTGGATTCGTGAGGCTTCCTTCAGTGATTTCTTCCCTTTCTCCAGGCCGGCCTTGTTTTACAGTGACAGTTGCAGCCTCTGAGTTCTCCTGCTCTGTTTTCTACTCGGAGATCACAGCTGCTCGCTGCTGCCAGGCTTCCTGCGCCACAGAGAAATACGGTTTATAAGATTCTCTATCATGTGTCTTTCTGCGGGTTTTTTAAGGACCCAGAGGGGGAGAAGACTGGAGTCTCGATCGCTGCTGTGCGAAATAAAGAGACTGGAATAAAAGCCCCGCGTCTCCGGGAAGCCATAAACAATGGGCGCCACGCGCCGGACGCCAAAGCACTTTTGGAGGCGTGCGGCGGGTGTCCGACGGGTGTTTGTGTGCCTCGGTGATGTCGGTGGCCCCAGGACGGGCAAACGCTGCCGGTCCCATCTCACCGAGGAGACGCCTCGTTACCTCAGCGCGGGACGCAACGCCATCCGTCGTCTAACTCGGAGGATCCTTCGGTCCGCCTGCTGCCTTCTTAATCCGCAGCTTCCAGGGAAGCGTTTGGAGGATTTACGCCCTCCGCTGCTCGGGCACCTTTGGTGTCCTCGGCTTTATTGACGCTGCCCACCCGCGGTCTCCGGCTTTGTTGTTCGCTCGGCTCCTCGTTAAGCTTGCGGAGCTTCTTTATAGAGACTAATTTCCAAGATGCAGCCCCCGATGTTCCATTAGAGTGTCGACAAATACGACGCAGTAATGGACCATTGGGGCCATATCTTGAAAACAAGCTGGTAATATACTTAAAAATGTATGTTCTCTTTCCTCTATAACACTTTCCCGTGACGACGTAACAGTTTTACCAACTTATGTTCAACGAGAGGTGGTTTCACCTTGTGTAAGGTATGCGAAGCATCAAGACTTCCAGGACGTCACCGTGGCGTCAGTCTCGGTGGAAAAAAGATGGTCTAACCACCAGGAATCCCAGGAGATGAAGAAAACATGAAGTCGGGTTACCAAACCTCAGCGTTTCCTGTATACTGGTCAGTTCTACCCCAAACGAACCGTACTCAGAGTCGTGTCGCAATGCGGTGCCCGAGGAAGTGGAGGGGTTCAATCTGGCCCCCCACAGCAGGCCGTGACGAGCAGCGGGTTTCACTGCCCCCCCCCGTCAGTCCGGTTTGTTGCGTTACCACGAACTATCAGCGTGACCCCCGTGTAACAACCGGGTGTAAGTTTCCCCAGTCAACCTTAATCCGCCACTCATCCAGGGGGCGACTCGTTGTGCAGACATGGAGCGCGAAAGGCAGCAAAAGACAGAACCTCTTAATATCTTCAAAGGGAACTCTGGCAGGCGAACACGAGACATTCATCTCTCACTCTAATCCGCCGACGCTGAACAATAGGTAATGATAGGGTGGGACTGGGGGAAGATGATAAAGGTACACGCACTACGTCTTGCATTGTAGGTAGATAAAAGGTTTCATGTCTGGCTATTCTTCGCAGCTGCTCCCGAGTCTTTATTTTCCTGCTGGCAGGTTGCCCGCCGCTGGCTGACGATCACCCACCGCACTCGGTTTTTTGGATCGTTTGGTTGTAAAGCGCTGCGCGAGGCGGCATCGCGTCCTCTGTCTGTCTGACTGACTGACTGGCGCCCTGGCAGCTGATGGGGTGGGGTTTTTTTTTGAAAGGGGCTTGGCTCTTCCGTAAGGGGGCGCTGTCGTCGGGTTTTCTGCTGCGGGCGTCACGGTAGCCAGGAGACAGATTTAGCCAACGCAAAATGAAAACAGTCGCTTCGAATTTGCCGCGATTCCGCAAAACTAATTTTGTCCAAATCAAGTCGAACTTCCTAATGTTAATTAGTGTCGGCTCAACGGGACCAAACTGATTTATTGAAAAACTTCTCAGCTTTTTGGATGATTTTTTCTCCTCCTTCATCTTCGTCATTCTTCTTCAGACAGAGTTCTTTCTGTCCTGTTCAGCAGTTTGCTACGAAAAGAATAGGGTCACCCAGCGGACCATCGCGGTGGTCTCCGCCAGAGAGCGGACGGCGGCTGATTAACAAAGAAGCTGAGACCGCAATCAAATTACCGTGTTTTCCTTTGAAGGTCACGTCAGTGCCTCGGATGCCTCACAGGAGCAGAGCGCCTCGCTGACTGTCCTCTCGCTCCTCCTCCCTTCGCCCCCTCAGCTTGATGTATATTTGCACTGAATCCCAGTGTCCCTGCTGCTCCTCTCTTTGTCTAAGTGAGTCTCTTTAGCTCAGGTACATGCTTCAGGGAACCGACAACAAGACAATCAGAATGAACTCCCAGGGATAGCGAAGGGGAGCAAATCCTAACACTGTTGTTAGTGTTTCTCGACTGCCCCCCCACCCCCACCCTCCATCCCCTGCCTCCTCCTCCTCCTCCTCCGCTTTCACTACACATGTTTTTCTCTCCTATGTTCTCACGCTGCCTCTGACCAAACACCTCTTCTTGACGATTATTAAATGTATTTTTATGCATCTTTTGGACAGCTTGGGGTGGGGGGTTCAAAAGCTTGAGGGTGGGCTACAAATGCGACAGAAGTGTGAGATGATTGGTCTTAAACACTTGAGGTAGGAATTCCCATTAGGCAAAGGAACTTATTGTGAACCTTTCCTCTGATTGCCCCTCCCCCCGTTAACGAGCCATTTCCAGACCAATCAAACGTTCAGGAGTTCAGAAGCTCGTCAATGAACGGGAAAAGTCCAGCAGGGGACCTTTATAATCAGTGGCCTGAATACATGGTCATCCGCCAACTTTTCCATGCGAATCCGAACACCAACAACTTTCTTGGGTGACATGGAGATTTAATTTTGTTGTTTCGCACTCTGAGGATGTTCCAGGCACTGCCACGACAGCTATATTTAGAGCTGGCAGTGGCCCAAAACAAGCGTTTTTTTTGGGGTTATTTTCTAATACTCAGTGTTAAGCAGCTGGAGTTGCTGTTCAGTGCTTTGCTTGAGGGCACCTTGGTATGACGAGCTAAAGAAGAAGCCAACCTAAAACCCATCTGCTGTTTCTACTTGAATATTAAGTTCCAAAATTGCTTCCCTAACCTCTGCTACTGCCCAAATATCTTTCCTGCCGCATCCCAGATGAGCACTCCTCATTGATTTATTTTTTGGAGTGCTTTGTCTTCTTCCTAAATGGGACATCATCAGCCAGCCACAGTGATAACGCACTTTCTCCACCTCTGCTCTTTCTCTCTTTTCCGCCGTCTTTCATCCGCTCGCGCTATCATTTCCCCGAGCGCCGCGATAATGCTCGGCAGGCGTACATGTATTTGCACGCAAGCAGACAATAAGGGGAAGGGGGGTGCAAACCAATATAGCGCCGCACCTCTGCGCTTGGTTAAACCGTGTACCTGAACCAGGCGCGGCTGGCGCACAGAGCGCTGGCTGGAACGCGGGTGAATTAAAGCCCCCCCGGCTCGGAGGGACCTGCGTTGTCTTTTCACAGCGCGGGACTTGTTTTGTGGCTTTTCCAACAGCCAGATGGAGGAGGGACGTGGGGCCAAACATCAGGGACCGTGGGAAGCAGCGGGACGCTTGTGTGTAAGTGTGTGTGCGAGCCCGTCTCTCTCTTTTTTTTTTTTCCCGTCCGTGCGGATCATCACCCCCGAGTGCGTCTCCTGAAGTAGAACCCTCGTTTTGAGCCCTGAACACACACACACACACACACACACACACACACACACGCACGCACGCACGCACATGCACGCACGCGCACAGGGGCACGCACAAAGACGTCTTCACAGTGGGTGAGCCGGGCAGTGATTGGGCCTCAGCTGCTTCTTGGCCAGACATACTGGGCGAAAAGGGAACCGGGCAGGATTCATCAACACTTTTCTCTAACAAGCGCTGCCTCTTTCTCCTGCAATCTGCTGATGAAGAGCAACAGGGAAGGGAGGAACGACAGCAAGTCGGAAAAAGAAAAAAAAAAGAAAGTAGACAACGAGGGAAAGTGGGCAGGGCCGGAGGACTGCTCTCTTGGACATTAAATAAACCCACAAGCAACAGCGCCAACCACAGGTTGATGAAAGATACAGGCCAGGATCACAAGCCCGGTCGATAAAAAAATGAAACTTCCATTGCCATGTAATAAATAAAGCATCAACCCGGAGAAAGAATACGGGGCGTCTTCTTTAATTGGCCAAAACCATTCCCTTGAACAAGCTCCAGACAGAACAGTGGGAGTTCAATTCAGCAGTGAATAAAGCGGCTACTCCAGCCTCGTGCAATATCCTTTAAATGTCAGATGAGTCAGAAGTGCATCAAAGGAGTTCACTGAAGAGTGGGTTATCTCCTTCCCTCACAGTGAGGATGAAAACTTGGGAAAAAGACTGCATCAAAAAAACACAGGCTTGTCTTTTAGTCTGCGAATGCACCACGATTGAACACTGTTCCCTTCAGTCTCTTTCAACCACGTCTGGGTCCTTCACATGAGGTGACGACAGCATGTTGGTACCGAGCTGCAGCCTGACGCACTTCGGAGAGCAGAGAAGTGTGATCGGGACTTCTGAAGCTCAAACCGAGCACTGGAATAGAATTTAAGGGCTGATCCACGGAGCCTCGATAGTGGCTCGCTTGCAGATGCAAGTCTGACTGAATAGAAGACAATCAACTTCAAGAAGATGGGCAGCGGGAGCAAGACACCACAGCTGGTGTTGCTCCTGTGGCGCACAGAAATATTACTGCAGTATTCACAGGAACAGAAGTATTTCTAATTTCATGATCAGAATTCGGTGCGTTTCCTCGTTCTCCACCCAGCACCCAATTCACAGATGACCTCCCAGCGTTGGCTCCGCCTCCCAGTGAACGCCGCCGAGGTGAGAGCCAAGTCGTTCACTCTTATGCGCATGTATCCATCACAGAGACCATCACCCCTCCCTGACAGTAAATCTACTCTAATATGGGACCGTTTGCTTGTGTGTCTGCGCCCCGGTGACACCGCTGTCATGTTCAATGCTGAGCCGCGGCACTCTTTATTTATTTCGCCGCGGAAACGCAGCGCCACAGGGCAGCAGCAGACAAAAAAAACATCAGACTGCTGCAACGACGTCAGCCGATCAGAGTGAGCTTCAATCTCTGATCACTTTCAAGCAATTAATAGGCTGCATAATCCGGCGGGCGCGCATAACGTCGGTTTCTCTTGACGATCCGAGGCGCGGCCGATTCCCTCCACTCGAACAACGTCCCGCCCGCGTCGGCTGAAGAAGCTCCGGAGGCGTCGTCAATTTGCCTCCAGTCTGAAGCCGCTGTCAGAGCTCTCATGTAGCATTTAGGGCCGCTCAGGCTGCTGGGAGAACACCTCCTCAGACTCGGCCTGCTCCGTGCTCCCGCATCACAAGCAGCCGTGTAAAAGTCAAGGACCTGTCTCTGATCTCGTTAAGCCTCCGGCGTCTGGGAATATTCACCCTGTGCTCATTAAGGACTCCTCCAAGACAAACCTCCAATAGGAAACTACAGTTTTGCTGTTTATTGACGTGCCGACAACAATTCCCCAAACCCGCTCGGATTTATTGCAGCAGCGGACGTGTTGCTGCAGTTAGTCCCGCCCCCTCAAGGTTTTCTTACATTAGGTTCAACCGCATACTCTCGCAAAAAAAAGAGACGAAAGTCGGCAAGCCGGAGAAGCGCCGGCCCACCCGACGCGACGGCGTACCTGGCGATGCTCCAGTCGGGCTCTATCCTCAGCACGGTGGGGTCCTCGGTGTAGTTGAACTTGACCTCCGGGTTGCGGAGCTCGGCGTCGTCGATGTCCACCAAGACGGAAGCGCTTCCGGCGGCCAGCCCGGCGGGCGTGACGCACACGATCTCGCGCGCGTTCCTCCTGAAACGGACAGACACAGGGAGAGGACGGTGATTCCAGGCCAGCGCCGCGGACAGCGCGGAGAGTGACTCGGCGACGCTCTCTCCGAGGGTCCGCCTGGGAAAGTCGAATCACTTTAGGAGCCGTCATAATCTAACGAGGCGGTGATTATTTCTGCCGGTGCCAGGCCATCCTTTTAATTCGGAGGTCCAAGATAAAGAGTTGACAAATGACTCCCTCCTGTAATTACCAATGTCTATTCTCTGAATCCAATTAATCTCCTGCTTTTTAAATCGTAATGTAACCTGCCTGTCTGATGAGATAATACTGCGAGCCACCAGCGAGCCTCCATCCACCGAGCCAGTTAAGTCTCACAACTCGACCAACCTCGTACATCACGGTGATCAAATATGACTCATCACACTGACGGTTTGGGGTCGAAATATGAGGTAAGCATCACAATTAAAACACAGGAGTAACTGTCGACACTGATCGACACTTCTGGACCCTTAACTAGGAGCTAAAACCATGCAAAACAAGGGAGCCGTTGCTCCATTGCACACTGAAGACCTTTCACAGCAACGCCGTGCACACGGGCTGTGCTGTAATCATTTTCTTGTGGCTTTTGAGCTCTCAGTGTAGGATGATTGCATAAGAAGCTGGCAGCAAAGTGATGTTTGTATGATCAACACCACCTCCACATTTCACACCTTACATTAAACAAATTTTTCACTTTTCCATTTTTCAGATAACAAAGCCAGATGTATAAGGGCTCCTCCTGGTGGGGGGGGGGTGCTGTTTATCCCGTGAAATCACCCAGACATGCGGAGACATTAAGGACCGGACCACGACTCAGTGAGCGTGAATCTTTTACGTACAGTGAAATAAAAATGCTCCCACTGAAGCTGTCGTGATCTTCTCATCGTTGTGACTGCGCTTTTGTTTATCATGCATATTTCAGCAGAAGTTTATTGTTTTCGTTCCCCTTTTTTTTTCTGGTTGATTTTGGTTTTTGACTTCGTGCCTGTCGGTAGAAGTTCCTCCCCTGAACTTCGGAGTCCGGTCTGCTCCACACTTCTAGTTTCCTCCTGCGATTGTTGTCCCTGATTCTTCCAACCTGTGACTGCGGAGACCATCTCTCCTAAGCTGCTCGTGCATTTTCAGCCACATCGTGAGAAGAGCTGGAGCACTCAAGTGAAAGAAAGAGAAGAGCTCTAAACTTGTGTATAATTAAGTCCATCCACATTATGATGACTGGGATTACTGGTCGACTCGCAGCCCCACCAGACACAAACACTGGGGGGGGAGGATTTGTGCGTGTGTGTTTGTGCGTGTGTGTGTCTGTCAAGGTTTGCTGGTCCCAAAAGCAGAATAACACTTTGAGTAGTGGTCCTGCCTGCAGTCCCTCAGTAGCTGCATTATCTAATATGTATTTAGCACAGTTGAGTGGTGGCTGCTTTTCTGGGCCATGACTTCACAGGAGCAATGCATGTGTGTGTGTGTGTGTGTGTGTGTGTGTGTGTGTGTGTGTGTGTGTGTGTGTGTGTGTGTGTGTGTGTGTG
>JASSRZ010000053.1:18419591-18439945 GCA_032164315.1 Malacoctenus gilli | reverse complement strand
TGTGTGTGTGTGTGTGGGGGGGGGGGGGCGTGAAAGCATAAATTGGGTGAAGAAGGAAGGGTGGAGAATCTCTACTATCAGCCGTCCCCGCAAACGTCACGAGATGCCACAAACACAGGCGCGAGGTTTCGGGGTGTGTGACAGATAGCGAGCGAACCGTCCCCGCGAAAGAGGAGTCGGTGGCGGGATTACCGTGTGGCGGCGGCTGCTGCTGCTGCTGTGACGACGACATCAAAGCGAGCGTACCGTTGCTTCATTGGAGATTAACTGTGAGAGGCTAATCCACGCATTTGCCACGCGAGCTACTGCACTGATAGTTTGGGTGTTTTTTGGGGTTATTTTGCCTTCTTATTTTGTCATGTGCCAGATCAGAGAAAGCCTGCAAGTGCACACGAAGACGTGCCGATTGGATCCAAGCAACAAACATATCAGCAAGAGAAACAGGAGCAATCCCACTGACACACTGACTACATGCTTACATGTGCACGTCATATCTATGATAATGACACTTTGTGCAACACACATAGAGCTTCAAACAGAAAAAAAGAACACTTATTGATGCGTAAATCTTGCTTCATAATATTGTCGCAGCAAAATTTGTGAGTTTACTGCAGCATCGCTTTTGTGAGATTGAAAGGAGTACGTTTTATTTCTTACTTTTTGAAGTAACAAGGCTGCGGTCCGATGCTCACGGACACGTAGCTGCCCGCGTTGAGGTAGCTCCCCTCGATGGTGACACGAGTACCCCCTGAAATCGGCCCCTGGGATGGCTGGATACGGGTGAAGTATGGAGTCTGAAGGGCACAGTGAGACAAAACAAGATAGTTTTATTGGAAACAAGCAAAATAATTCAAGTCAACGGAATTCATTCTGACCTAGTCTTAAAATAATCCATCCAAATACTATGATAGACGACATTTTGCATTAGCATTCGATCTTCTAGTAAACTAGAGCTTAACACAAGAGCAACATAGTTGCGAAATATGAAAGGAATGGAGTTTGATGAAACAGTAACAGTAGCCCTTCCTGAAGCAATCATTTGGGGTTATGCCGACACTGAAGTCAAGGAGAAGCTCAGAGAGCAGAGCAGAACGAATCCAACAGGCGACCCTATGGACACGCCTCTCTGTCGCTTCTTACCACGAAGGTGAAGGGCCGCGGGGACAGCGCCCTGTAGTCGTTGACGCAGTCCCGCACACACACCTCCACCTGGGCCTCTTGGACCCTGTAGCCGGTGGCGTCGTTGAGCAGACACACGATTCTGCAAGTGGAGACCAAGACAGAGTTTGCGGAGCTCGGCAGCCTCGATGCTTCTTTGCCGGTTAGATTCAGAGCTGCGACGTCTAACGGTGCAAATCGACGGCAGAGGCGGCTGTTCGCTTTGTTTCAGATGAGGGAATGTGACGGCCGTGTGAGCGCAGATGGGCTTACATGGGGGGGTCACGCAGCACCAAAACACACAGATTTCAATCTGTGACTCAGGAAGAGTTGATGGATGGCAAAAACTAGGGAGAAACAGACAAATGTCGAGGACGCGGTGCGGAAACATCGGGAATAATGTGCAGAATAAGTGATGTGTGTGTGTAATATTTGAATAGAGATCCCCTCTATCTCAACATGCATCATTTCCCAACTAACTGCACAACGGAGAGATTGTTTGATCTGCGTGAACTCAATCCCTCAGCCGTGTAGGACCCCGCAGAGGAGTAAATGTCAGGAGGGAGGGATGTGAAAAATAAAGGAAGGCGCATATGTAGGAAGTAATGGAGAGGAACGGCAGATGGAATTCACAGACACACACACACAAACCCCCCGATGCTGCAATCTTTTCAGCTGCTGAACGAAGCTGCACAAACGCGTCCTGGCTGCCGTTTGGGCTTGGCCGGGATGAGAGCGCCACTCCCGGTTTTGCCGCGACGCGTCCGACGGCTTACCTCTCGGCGCTCACGTACTCCTCCTCGATGGGCACGCAGGGCACCTTCCCCAGCCTGACGCCCATCTGGATGTCTCTGAACTGCAGCCCCAGGTTTTCCCCCAGGATGGTCACCCGCGTGCCGCCCTGACGAGGCCCCGTCTCAGGGAACAACTGCGCCAAAACGAGAGGGCGGAGCGCACGGATCAGGGACGCGAAGGGGGAGGAGACAGAAGCGAAGGAACAGCAGGTACGGAGGAAGAGGCTCAAACTGGAACTTCACCTTGAAGTATGTTTTTAACTCAGTCCACCAAAACAGCTTTGTACTGTTTTTGAGGCACGAAGGTTAAAGATGTTTTGGGAACCTCGTACGAATTCATATTCAACTGTGTGTTAACATCTTTTCTAAAATTGGCAAAATATCCTGCAGACATTCTCGAAAACTTTCACCATTACAGCCAAATTAACTCGCATGAACCCTTGAAATTATATCAATGGCATCCTAAACCGTTCAACCACTCTGCGTCGTCATAAACACAAACACAAATACACACAGTCACACATATACATATGCTTTCTCTCTGATTAACCCACATCTGCTGCTTTAAGGAAGAAAAATCACTCTGGGTGGAAAAGATAATGAGATGAAGAGAGAGCAACGGGGGGAAAAAAAAACAAACAAACAGGCAACATACAGAAACAAACTGGGCCTAATTGAAAGTTATTACGTCGGCCCGGCTGCGTGACAGAGGCAGCGGCGGCGCGACGCTCAGCCGTGCCGGCCGGCCGGCCGTAATGTGATTTATCTCGCCAGATTATGGCGCGTAACTGGGACAGGTGTGGTGTGACAAAACAAATGTGGTGACTGATGGACGGTGGCTGTCACAGACCGTACGCAAGCAAGCAAACACTCACACACACACACACGCACACAGACACACGAGCATAATCCCTAACAGGCATCAGCAGGTAATTATGTGTAATCTGTCCATTGCCCCGTCCTCCTGCGGAGCCTGCTCAGTCAGGTGTGTGAAAGCGAACTCAGGCGAGGACCGTGTGGTGACCAGCATTGTGATTCGGCTGATGGAGGTGACGAGTATTTGCAGTCAGAAAAGTCCTTCTGATTTTTTTTCCATTGGATCCCTTCTTTTCTGACCTTACTTCCATCAGCTGCTCCTAAACCCAACGTGCTCAGCTTTAAGCCCCCGTTTCCCCCTTTTTGTTGTCTCCGAGCATCGACTTGAAGTTTCAAAAGTCTTGTTTCTCTTCGCACTGAAACGTCTTAAAGCAATTTAACCTAGTTTTTCTTGTGTTTTTCTTGGAGCATCTGAAGCCTGGACGACTGACCCCGCAGACGGTTTGAAAAGCTACCTGCTGAACCTGCGATGGCCCTTTTCGGGTGAACTCAATCAGCTGAGCCAGATGGCCGATAGCTTTAGATGACGCTGCGTTTCCTATGCTCGCTTCCCACTGGAGTCGAACTGACACATGGCAATTTCAAATGCTAATTGATTCGATAATGCAATCGGAAGCCTCGCTTGAAGATCGAAATATGTGTGCTCGCTTTCTTGCATCGTTATAGCGACGCGGAAGCCAACGGTGCCGGCACTGACGCCGACGTTCAGCACCTGCAGAGCAAAGACAGCAGCCAGCAGGATCATCGTCGGGACTCTCCATTAAAACGACACATTTCATTAGATGCTACAATTAAAAAAAAGGAAACATCTGAATACTTAATCTTTTTTTTAATTCAGAGTAATTACCTTTTTTTTTTCCTAAACGAACCTAATCCCTATCTTGCCAAACCAGGAAGCAAATAAAAACAAGACAGAACGCCAGACAATCCGCATTTTGGAAGCCGCCGCATGTTGGAAGACTCAAAGAAAGCCCTTATCTTTGGCAGCATTACGCGAAACTACAAAGAGACACATTTACCATGCCTCAACCTTCGCCGAAATGGGCAACAACCAACATGTTCAGAAGAAATAATCCTAACAATGACTGATTGTGTTCGAGTGGTGACGCCAGGGTTTGTGCCTTGGGGAGTTGCGCGCATAAAAAAAAAAGCCACAAAACGACAGTGTCTGGGGTGAATTAGCGCTGATGGAGGGTGGGGGGGGCAGAGAGAGCGAGAGAGAGAGAGCGCAATCTGGCGGGGGGATAATGCTGCCGACTATTTGGAAAGCTGAGTCATGTTGGAACCTCAGGCGCCAGCGGAGCCTCGGCACTTTGGTTCCACGAGCACAATGGCGGGTAAACATTGACCGGCGCGAGTCGCCATCAAGCTCTGGGGTACGATATGGACAGCAGATGTCAGGGTGTGGAAACGGGGCTTCGGATGGTGCGGGAAGAATGAAGCCATGATACCACACAAAAAACGGGGGGGTGGGGGAGAAAACAAGGGGGGAAAAAAAGCTATCAGCGAGCGGGCAGCTCTGGGATATAAACAGTGGCAGAGCCACAGACAGAGAGGCAACACGGAAAGAAAGGCACGAGTGCTGTTAAAGAGATTACCACCATTATCTGAGGGGCTATTCAGAACGAGACCAGCGAAGACTATGGGAACATACACTTTCACACTGTGATCACACATAATAGCTGGCAGGCCACAGTGGAAAGCCTCAGATCTCTTCACACAGACCCCGTGTGTATATACGTGACATTTACGCACAGCTCTTTTGATGCTAATACACAGAATGCAGATGCGCTGCTAATGCACAACAGTATTGAAATGATGGGAAGCACATTTCGGATATCAGAGGCAGCTGGAAAATACGCATTAGCCAGCATGTATACATTGTCTGACAGCCGATGGTGGCTTTAAACCTGTACATGCTGGTGATGAGAGCAGGCGTGTCAGGAGCTGCGGAATGATGGCATAACTTACTGCCAGCTTTATTTAAACTAAGATTCTGTACCAAAAAGAAAAGAAAATCACAATTATAACCTAAGAATCGTCACTGTCGATGTAATTATTTGTCTGAAGTTATCCACTGGGTACATTTGGGTAAAAAAAAACATCTTGTAAGGAAACTTGTGGAGAAAGATGGGACAGGAAACCTTGGATTCCCCAAAGTGATGTTGAAGGCAACCAAATGTAAACAGAGCTTAGGACCAACACTTCATCGGACTCCAATCAGCAAGAAGCCACAATGTCCTTAAAAAAAAAGAGAACTAAAACCCAACAATCCCACACGAGGATGTCGGGTTGTGAAAACATGCACAGCGCAGATGAACAAGCAGCCGTCACTGAGGCTGCGGGCGAGCCGAGACGCCGCAGCGTGGAAACGGGACCTCCAGCGGCTTTGGACACAGCACGAATAAATTCAGGCACACGACCACCGACTTCCTGGGTTGTGTAAAGTGCAGCCCCCCACCCCCCGAAGCTGGAAGCAGACCTCGGGCGCTTTCGTGCGACACGACAGAACCGCATTCAGACGCGAACTAACGAGCCCGAGGACATAATTGCTGAAGAAGAGCGGATAATTGCTTCGCACGGGCAGCCGAGCTGACGGAGGACCCGACTGACGGGGCGAGGTCATGATGGCCCCTGCCAGCCGCCAGCCGCTGACCGCTGGATCCCTGAGCCGAGTAGCTCCGGTAATCGCAGGACATCCAGACTGACTGGCAATTCTGCCGTTGTTCACTTATTGAGTCTGACGCTGCATTTTTGTGTGTTGGGAGGGTAAAGCACTCCCGTTGTAAACACCCGCCAACCATTTACTGGACCGATTTGGCAGCTTTAAGGTCACTTTCAGCCGACACCGAGGCACGCGGCGCGCACAGAAGTTGGGGCAAACGATGCAGCAGCGGCCAAAGCTGGACGTGGGACCGATGGATGTGTGGTCAAGTTGGACGAGGAACAACCCCCCGAAGGTTTAGGAATCACTCAGATCTAAAAGTCGTCGCGTTTCCAATGTTGACCTATATTAGCAGATCGTATCGCGAGGCTGCAAACAGATCCAGCTCCTCTTATTATTGTGGAGATCTGCTTCCTCTTTCCACTGGCCAAAGCCTCAGAGTGCCGCTGGCCCAGGAATCCATCTGAGGCGAAGCACCGGGGCGTCGGTCTGTTGCTGCAGCGCCGGCCAAACTGCGGCCGCATCGGATAATCAGTGGAACGGCGGCGGTTTCCCCGACAGTCCCTCATCTAGGCTCCACGCATACTTGTGTGGAGACTGGATGAGTGTGTGAGTGTTGTGCGTCTCCGCGGCATCCCTGCTGCGGTCGCAGGGAGCAACCGAGAGCACGTGGGGCCTGCGGAGGGGGGGGGCAGCTGTGAAGAAGCGGGAAAGGGCTGCGCCTTCTCACTGTTTTATGTTCAAATAATCTGAAGGGGGGCGAGGAATGCATCAATTTGCAGAATGTGGTATTATTGCAGAGTGTTCGATGAAACGCTTGTTTTGGCAACACCAAACTCGGACGCTCTTGCACAACGAGTTGCAACAGGTTTATACTGGTCGAGCCCCGATGCAGCAGAGCTACGACCGTCTCGGTTGCTTCGATGAACTCTCTGTTTCATGCGTCCAATTAAGGGTGCCCCCCCCCCTTTAATGGGAATATCTGACACAGACAGTGAGGGAGAGTGAGTGTTTGACTCAGTTCCTCCAGCTAACACCTGATGAAAGCTACAAATGGAGCACACGGACGCAAAACCAGAACAGAACTGGCTAATGAGTTGGATCAGAGAGAGGCGGATGCTGGACTTTGACCCAGACCGTCTCCTGCCTCGCCGCGAAGCCCGCCGTGTGAAAACAAACAGTTCAAGAGGGAAACCAAACAAACTTTCACATGCCTCCTGCCTCCAGAGGCCCAGTTTGATGTAACAGTGAGTAATAATACCATTTCTGTGCCAAGGGCAGGAGACAAGGTCCCAACGTGTATGTGTGTGTGTGGTTGTGTGTGTGTGTGTGTGCGCGCGTGTGTGTGTGTTTTAATAGCAGCACATTAAACTGGAGCAGCTTCCATTCGGGGTTCAGGACACGTAGGGCTTTTGTGACCACGGGGGCTTCAACAAAGAGAACTGATGCAACCTCCTATCAAGGTTTAAACAGCCTTGGATCTCCACGGGTGACATTACAGTCTTCGGTGAGATTACGACACGGCGCTCCACGGGCGCCGCGGCGCCGCTCCGTGCAGGTGATTTCTGAGTCGCGGGAGACAGTTTGGATGGGAAGAATTTATTTCCGGCGTCTTTTGGGGTGTTTTTTTTTTTTTTCTCACTCGACAGCTGAAATTTTTTTGCTTCAGTCTGTTCCAGACCTTTGAGACGTCGTTTATGTTTGAGACGTTGCTTTTGAACAACACGCCGCGGACTTGAGCTGCGTTCAACTGGGCAGCTTGAAAAATGTGCGGACATCCGTCAGCGGGACGACGCAACTCTTTGAAGGCTGATTTACAGTTCACTTCATACAAAGGACAGAAAGACTCCGAGGGAGTGAAACAGAGAAGCAGGACTACTATTGTGAAGGACAACTGATGGAAAATCAATCATTTTCATTCACCAAAATAGAAATATAAAAGAGAGAATTCACTAGAAACTGTGTTACAAGATTACTAAACTAACTGAAAATTACTTGTTGCATATTTGCCAACAAAAAGCAGCGATTACTGGAGACCAACAACCCTGCTGGCAGCATAAAACCCGCCTTTACTTTTCAGAACCAGTACGTGTCTGAGTTGCAATATTCTGTGTGCCGGCTGACCACGACACAGAGGTCACAGCTCCTGCTGCTTTCCATCAATTTCCACTGCAGCATCAATCAAAGTGTCTGAAAGGCAGCTCCGAAAAAAAGCCGCAAAGCTCCACTTTCCCCAGTCGGATTTGTGAGAAGGAGACAATAAAGAGGTGCGTTTGTCACAGTGAACTCCTGCTTTGTTGTATTTGTGGACAAGACTCAGGTTCAATTCGAGGTTTTGGGACATCAAACATCAACTTTTGCTTCCATGTGACATTCGGACAAAGACGACAGAGCGGCATTCGATACTGACTAAACACGGCATGCACGCGTCCATCGGGCAAGTGTCCGCTCACCTTGGTGATCTTTGGGTGTGTGCAGCGGCTGTTTCCGGATGTGGCGTGCATCCACCCTCCGCCATCGGCCAGCTGCAGCGGGAGGTGGGAGTTCCCTCCTCCGGTGCACTCCTGCCTCAGGGAGCACTTCCTGTCCTGGACGCACCACCCGCACTCGAACCGGGGGTCGGCCTTCAGGCACATCCCGCAGCTGTCCCGCAGCGCCCTGCACTTGTACAGGTGCGCTGGTTGTGAGAGAAAGGAGGCAGAGAGAGAGAGAGAGAGAGAGAGAAAGAAAGAGCGAGAGAGAGAAAGAAAGAGCGAGAGAGAGAAAGAGAAGCTGATTCAGATGTGATCACCGTTGACGACATAGTCGCAAGATGCTCTTGTTTTTATTTACTGCCTGGATTGATTGAACATGATACAATGCATCAAAAGGCAACAGAACAACTTTTGGAGCCAACATGCAATGGAACATATTGACTGTTATTATAGAACTGGAAAAGTTTGGTGCTTCTCTACACTCAAACTGTGCGAGAACATTCAAAGACACATTTATCGATGGATTATCGTTTTGTTGGTCGGATCTAAAATCAGTCGGACATCCACAGTCTGCAAAATCAGTCGGACATCCACGGTGTGCAACGCGTCCCGTTAGTTGTTCGGGATCGTCTCCCATCAACAAAATGTGTCGACTTCCACGGCAATTATATTTTAGGAAATACTTCTGATGTTTTTGTTTTTTTTTTAAGTTGGTCATTTAAAAGAAGGTGAGGAACAAAAAAAAAAAAGTAATCGGAAGTTTATGTGTCTGTGAGCCTGAGAGGGAGCAGAGGAACAGCATCATTGAATGTTAATCACCCACAGTGTACCTCGAACCTTCAGCAGGAGATTATTACCACTCGGAGGCTGCGGCGATGAAAGAAAAAAATAACTGTTTCTACAGATAAATAGCAAGAGGTGGGGGTGGGGGGGAGGGGGAGGGGGGGGCAAGACACCTAGAGGGATATCACAGAAATTAATTCAACAGGTAATGTCGACTAATGCCAATGGGGAATTGATAATTTGTTGTGTGAAAGGAAAAAAAAAAAAAACGCTCCCTCAACTCTGCAAAGTGGAAAAAGTCATTAAAAGTAAAGTAAAAAAAAATAAAAAAAGAATAACTAAGTAGATAAATAAATAAATGAAAGCCTCACACACCTGAGAAATTGGGGAGACGAAGATGAAAGGAAGCAGGGGGGAAGAGGGGGGAGGAGTGATGTTTAGCTGCGCTTGTTAACAAAACAGCAACACGGATTGTAATGAATTTCAAAGTGGTGGTGCCCCCGCGAGGCCGAGGCGAAGGGGTGGGGGCGAGGAGGGAGAAGGAGCGGACGGAGGAGGGAGCAGCGAGGCCGAGCGAGCGCCTCCGCGTCGGGATTCGTGTTTTGTCATCTGCTAATCGCCGTCCTAATTATCTCCGCCGATGCCTCGCTGCCAGAACCTGCAGGCAGGTCTGTTTGCCGTCACACCGGCTAAACAGATTTGGGATCAGGTGGAGCGGAAAAAAAAGGAGAAGAGGAGGAAGGACGCATCGGAGCGTGGAGGCGTCTCCTCCCTCCTCGCGACTCCTCCTGCAGACAGACGGAGGCCGGACTTCAAACGGGAGCTTCTCCCGCCGCATCCATCTGCCCGCCGCGGCCCTTCGGCTCGGGCCCTAATCTGATTAGCCACGGCTCGGCTTAAAAAGTAGCGCCGTGCTAATTAATCTGAAGCAAATGAATGATTTAATTAACATTAACATCTCCGCTTTACACCGGGGCCGAGCGGCTCTGCCTCAGACGGATAATACGGAGGGAGAAAGACGGGGACGGAGCGGGGAGGGATTATGGAGGATGGAGGATGGAGGAGGACGAGGAGGACGAGGAGGAGGGAGAGGAGAGGGGCCTTTATGAGATTTGTATGAGTGTGGACAGTTTTGTAAAACGTGTTTTTAAAGAGTATTAGACCTTTAACACGGAATTACACAGAACTTATCGAATTTTTTAAAAAAAACGGGTATTCAGAGAGGCTTTGGCGTGAGAATAATCTGCGAGGCGTTGATGAGGTCGTTCATTCAGACTAATGACTCAGCCGTGACCCCCCCCGTCGGCTGCTTGGCTCTAACGGCGGGTTCTTTTCCTCTCCGCCACTCGCGGACCGGTAGCCTTGGACGCTGCGAAAAAACTTTCCCTCACCTACAAACTCCAGCACCAAGCGCCGCTTCGTCACTGTCACAACGAGAACACACTTGTCAGCTTCACACGGACACGGCGCCCGGATTTTGCTGGATGTCACTGTCTGGGGGGTCCGACGGCGGAGGCGCGGAGGGGGCGTGGCCAGGCAGGAGTCAGGGGGGACTCGAAAAGCTTTAACACCAAACCATTGTTGACCAACATGCGACCGAAAAAATGCCTTTAAAGCCAGTATGTACTTTTAAACCAGTGGCGCATTTTCCTCTATTTTTTTTTATCTCCAAATCGACTCAAACTAATTTCTCATAATTGTGTCTCTTAAAGGAATGAAAGTGCCGTTGTCGTCGCTGTCGTAACCCTGCGTGTTGTGATGACTGGTTTCACTGTGTGTATGTGATGACAGCACTGAATGAAAACCAGTGTGATGCTCTTTCAACAGCACCCCCCCCCCGCCCAATCAAATCTATTCTTCAAAATCCCCCTATAAGCTCGATCTATTCGATTGCAGAAAACATGGGATTATTCGTGACGGCTACAACACTTTGCCGCACGCGCGGTATCCAATCCCGGCGCGGGCAGAAAGAATTGGGTCGCGAAAAAGCAAGCGGCTAATTTCCCCGCAATCCGCCGAATGAACTGTAGCGCCGGATATTTATCAGAAAGCAGGTCGCGCCCGACGCAGAGGGCTGAAGCGAGCGTGGTTGGAGGCTTGGAGGAGTAAACAGCAGAAGTGGGGCGAGGAAGAGTTCGTCAGTCTGACGCCACGCAGGCACTCTGGGAGGGGGGAGAAAAAAAAAAGCCCAAAACAAAACTAAACTAAACAGAAAAAAAAGCCCAACTGTATGACACACTTGAGAGCGGGACTTGTATTATCTTGTGTAATGGGACGTCTAAAATCATTAGCCTCCGCCAACCCAATGTATTCCACTTGATCAAGAATTTAGGACTGGTAATTGTTTTCCACTCCGTGCGCAAATAGCGATTAAAAATAATAAATGCCATCCCTCCGTGTCGCTTTGGGTTTTTCTTTATCAATCCCGTGCGCTCCCGTTCGCACCCCCCTCCGCCATTACACGCCGCATTTATCAGCCCTGTCATCCGCCCATCGCTCCCCCCTCTTCATCCTCCCTGCTGCCGATCACTCCCTCTCTTTCTTCGTCTTCGTCTCCCCGACGTCCGTCCCTGTTCATTTTTTCGGCGTTGGCTGCTTGTTCGCCATCATCGCTGCCCATCAATCACTCCCCCTCGATTTCGGATTGTGGTTTTGATTTTTCCCCAAACAAATGAAACACTTTCACCTTTTTCCGTCTCCGATCGCTGTCAAAAATGAAATCGTCGATTTGTTGTGTAAAAAGTGGAAACAGCATAAAGAATCGTGTGTGTGTGTGTGTGGGGGGTCTGTACCTTGGATGTTGAAGGGGTTGTCGATGACGAAGTTGCCGTTCCAAACCACCGAGAGGTCAACGGGCAGGTCGCTGATGTCACCACCCTCGTAGTCGTACTGTGATGGGAGAAGACACACACACACACACACACGGGCAAGGGAGTGAGATTTATGATGAATTTGAAGCAGAGAACAGAAAATTGCGTGAAATATCGTCCCATTTTTGCAGTGATTTGACAGAAAAACACATCCTCGCAGCCTCTTGTGTACAAATCCATTCCCAACAAAAGGAGACCTGTTTCATTAACACAGGCCGAAAAAGAAGGAGTTAAAGAATGGCTGAGGAGTCATGCAAGAGGAGGAGAAAGGAGGGATAAGGGGGAGAAAAATTGGGATGGGTGATGGAGAGAAAACAGAGAAAGTACAGGATGAAGCGGAGGTGGAGGGGGGAGGACAGATGCAAAAGGGACACAAACTGACGCAATTACAGCTCTGCATGCATAAAAGCAGCAGAAGCAGAAGCTGCGTCCTGAGAGTGCGAGCTGCAAATGCAAAGGACCCCGAAAAAACATGAAAGACACGAGCCAAACGTCTGCAGGAGTCACTGAGCAAAAGCACCGAAAGTAAGACAAAAGCAACAGCAAAAAAAGGTAAATGCCACAACATAAAAATGGGAAGAGGGAAGAAGAGATGGACAAAAAACGATTGAGGGGAGGAAAGATGGAAGGAGTGATGAAGGGAACGGAGGATATGGATTTGGATGGATATGGTCAGAGAGGTGGGGAGGACGGGGATCAAGCACTGTTACGGACACGTGTGCGTGTGTGTGTGTGTGTGTGTGTGCGTACATTTCACACATTTACACATGAGTTAAGTGGTGGGACGGGATGGGGGGGGGCAGGCAGAGATAAGATACGGGCTGCTGTAAAGTGAAATTGGCATTTCCAATTTGCTCCCTGACACACTGGATTTGGTAGACGGGGCTCCACCATCCCGAGTGGGCAATGGGGCCTGAGACACAGACACGCAAGCACACACGCGCACACACACACGCACGGTGCAGTCTGAACTTTTTCTCTGCTCTGAAGTTGATCTGCTGCTGTTCTGTACACAGCTCAACTAAACAGCTCAACGTGACTTGACAGACTTCCTGCGCTCAAAGGCTCCAAGCTGGTCCTGAACTTCTCGGCTTCCTTCTGAAAACACAGAATCTCCTTTTTGAAAGCACATCTACATTTTCCTCCAAAGAAAAAGCAAATGTGACAGCAACGGAAGACAAAGGACAAAAATGACAAAGAACTTTCTGCTCTTAACATCGTAGAGATCTGCTCTGCAATGTCGTATTCTTTCCTGAGCTGTAAAAAAAAAGAAAAAGAAATCTTCCGCTAATTAGTTGTATATGAATATTAATTTTGGGAGGATTGTTTTTCAGATCGCTGGAAGGCATCTTGTGATTACAAATGATGGTTTACAAGATTCATGAATACTTAAACATAATTCGCACTGGTTTGCCTCAAGTCCTGAAAAGCCCTTCCAGGAGAGGAGAGGAGAGGAGAGGAGCCCCCCACCCCCTTTTTTTGTGCATTACCGGTTCGGATCAACCGACAACCACCAAAAAAGCCCTTTCCAAATCAAAATCTGGGGATCAGTCAGAGTTTCAGTACCACCTCAGAGGAGACACATTCCAAGTGAAGCAACGAGACATTTTCAAAGATTCTAATCAAGGTGAAAAAAAGTGAAATAAAGGAGACATTGTACACAAGCACAGAAGGAGGACGACTGTGGGAAGTCTGAACCTCCGCTGAGACAGCGCGACTATGTGACGGCCGCCGACCGAGGAAACCACAGGATTGTGGGAGGTCAGCCGCTCCACAGAAGGAGGCTTTAACTCAAACGCTCGGTGGCCACAAAGGAAAGGCCGCTGGAACTTAATCCCTCCCCACTAATTCAGCCTGACCCTGATCCATCACACATGAGGCTCGCTGTTGACTTTATTAGCGTCGCTTTCGCGTCCCACCAAGCCCAGGGAAAGCGGCCCTGCGAAACCACAGCCACCCGCGCGCACACACGTGCTCGCGCTCCCCTCCCCCCTCCCCCCCTCCCTCCTCCACTCACTGTGGCGTGGCCCCCATTAAACTTTAAGGGCTCCGACGTGTCCGCCGTCACCAAAACACAGGGTGAGCTTGTTCTCTTGTCAGTCCCTGCCCACCCTGCTGCCCGCCACATCATGCTTTATTCATGCTGTCACATGGTTTAAAGTGCTGACACAAACCACACGGCGACGCCGTGCCACCCGGCCGTGGAGTGCCGCCGTAAGCCACGCTGGGTCGCGAGGGGGCGTGGGGTGGAGGGGGGGGGTTGTTAACGAAAGTCGCACGCTGATTTAGACATTTCCAAACAAGAATCATCTAAATGATCATAAAGTCCTTCTAAAACCAAAAAAAAAAGTAGTGAACACATGAACTGTCGGCTGGCATTTGGGTCATTTGTTGTGAGGGCACGTTGAGCCTAACAGGGGAACTAGATCCACTTTTACATGTTACATTTTAGTGCAACGCAAGATGTTCTTGCCGTTTTTATTCTGCTGAACTTCACTGAATGTTTTCGTCACTGATACAGTGACCTTTGGTGTGCAACTGTGCGTGCGTGCAGCCCTCGTCAGTTGATTGTGATCTTTGGATTCATGCTTGTATGTGCCTTTAAACTGCAACCTCGCGGCCCCAAATATGACAAAAAAAGGAGCTAATGAGCACACGCTTCCTCCGATAAGAGTAAAACAGCCGATCGAGGGTCCTGCACTCCACTCGAGCTGAGAGAGGAACACCTGAGTCCCGTCTCTGTCTGGGATTCTCAGCCTAACGAGGAATGATTTGTTTTTAGTGATGATCAGAAGTTCCACATTCCCTGCATTCAATCACGTTTTAATATCTTGGCCAAGCCGCACGGAGTTCCTTCTCAGGCCTCAGTGTACCATCACCCCCCCCCCACCACTGTAGTCGTTGCTGTTGGGCGAATGCAAATTACATGCTTGGACGTAGGAGCTCATGGAAATACAAGAACCCTCGCAGAGTTTTAAATCGAAGGCTACAACGGTAACCTCTGCTTTAAAAGCTATTGAGTGAAAATGCACAAGCATACATTTCTATTCTATTTCTATTAGCATAATTTTGTGTCGGTGGCAGCACTTGCATTGTTGGAGCCCTGTAGGTAAACGTTGCCCCCGCCAACCTTCCTCCTGAGAGGCCCCTCAGCTGGCCTGCTGTCCTGACTCCCCTCCCCTGAGCGCCCGGAGCTGCTGGAGATGAGTAATCAGACTCATTACGGAAGCCTCTGGCCAGCTCCTTCATGTCACTGCATGTAATTAATCTACCTGAGACAACTCATGGTGGAGGCCCCCCATATCTGGGGAGGAAGGGGGGGAGAGAAGAGGGGGAGAAGGAGGGGAGGGTCCGGACGAGGAGAGAGAGAGAGAGAAGAGGAGGAGTTAAAGACAGTTCAGGAATACAAAAAAGTAAGAAGAGGGGGTTCATGGATTCTGAGGAGAGAGAGGAGAGGAGGGATGGAGAAGACGCATAAGGAGAAAGAGGAGATGGCTTGACTGAGAGGACAACAGTCAGAGAGGAACAAGGGAGAAAGTGAGTGAGGAGCGTAGGGTTACTGGAAGGAAAGAGTTTAACCAGGTAGAAGGGAGGACTAGAGAGAAAAGAGGAGTGCAAGGGTACGAGGAGGAGAAGGCGGGGTGACTGGGGGAGAAGAAGAGAAGAGGGAGGGAGGGGGGGAGGTTTAAAAAGTACAAGGTGAGCACAAAGCCGTCCCTGGCCTCATTACAGTAACACAGCAGCCTGGCTCGGGTTCATTCGTTATCTGCTCCCGCACTCGTTTATTCTCCGGCTACATGAATCGTCTCCATGGATTGCATGTCTCCGCGGGTCGTATGAATAGATAGAGCGCGCGCGCGTGTGTGTAAGTGTGTGAGAGAGAGGGCGAGAAAGAGAGAGAGAGAGAGAGTGAGCGAGCTCCTGAAAACTGCCGATGTTAACAAAACAGAGCAGCTGGCGGACGAGGGGTGGGGGTGGGGGGTAAGAAAAAGCGAGGCGTGTGTGCGCGCGCCCATGTGCGGGTCACCCTCGTGTAATTAGTCATGTTGAAGGATACCTGAGCATGTGTTAAAAATACACACACACACACACACACACACACACACACACACACACACACACACACACACACACACACACACACACACAGAGGAGGCAGGTTTCCCGTTTCATGCCAGTTTTTTTCAATGCAGGGAGGCTCCTTTATAAAGAAATCTCAACGCAAATGGACAAAAAAACAACTGTTTATGTATGAAACTCCTGCCTAAAATAAACATGCATAAATACTCTACATGTCTCGTAGAGGCTTTTATTTGCAAAAAAAGCACCAGAAATTTAGAACTCATCTGATAAGTAGAATAATAATAAAGTAGAAAGGCGTGTTCTTCTAGTTTTTTTCTTTCTGATATTCGTCTTCTGTTCTAGGTTCTATTTATGTTCTTCCCACATGTAGTTCCTGCTTACTTTCTTCCATTTTTCTTGCCTGATTTCTGTGATGGCAGTTACCAGTTTTGATGCAACATCTTTGCAGTCTGAGTTCAACCTCAAAACATACACACAGATCACTCAAAAAACCATTCTACACAAAAAAGGAAACATCCACCGACATCATTCTGACTCCACGTGGACGAAAAACTACACGAACCAGGAAAGCCTGCGAGTGCACTGCGCCTGTGTCCAAATGCACTGTGTGTGCATGTATGTGGCATTTATGAGAAATTTGGGAGGAGAAGCGACAGACGCCAAGTCCAATTTGCGGCCAGCTCGCACACGCAAAGTCTGTCCCCCCTCCCTAAATTACCGACGAGGCGAGCCAGATGCGCGAACTTACAGCGGGCCGCGAGCGCACGTGCTGCATTTGAGAGCCTGCGTGTGTCAGTGTAATAAATCATGTAAAGCAGGTTGCTGGTTGTTGCTGATGCTACAGTCTCTGTCGGCTCCACATGATTAGGAAGAGGATCATGTGGAGAATCTCCATATGTCTGCCTCACTGCGGGCTTCCAATACCCTGGGGAGGGTGTGTGTGTGTGTGCGCACGCGTGTGTTTGTCCACGGAAAAGAGAGAGGAAAAAAAAAATCAGTAGGTATTCCCACAGCTTGCGAGCACCGCACTCACTCATGTGCGCGGGCGCGTGTCACTGTGTGTACTCCGAAGGATCCAGATCCAGGGCACGCCGACGCACAACCGCGGGGTCCCTGGTGTATTTGAGTATGCAAGTTCAATGCTTCAGTGTTTGGCGAGAGGCTAAATAATGCACAAAGAGACAGTAAGATTGAATGGATGAGTGTACATCTACTGCTGGCTAATTTTCTCGGTGATTTATTACCCTTTGCTATCCCAGTCACAGCCGGCTGTGATACATATACACACACTTCCCCGCTGAGAATACCCAAAACAATGGTCGCCTCCACGCAGGCTCTCAATCACACATGGATCTTCTGTCCATTGTTTCGCTGTATTAATGTTTCCAAACTCGTCTTTTTTTTCCACTTGCACATATTCGAGAGGAAAACGACATGTTTGCAAGGGAGAGAAGAGGCGCCTTTATTCAAAGAGCAAAAAATGGAATTAGACGAAATTGAATAAAAAGCAAATTAAATAAAAAGGAAATTAAATAAAAAGGAAATTTAATAAAAAGGGATAAACATTGAAACAGAAACAGGTATATAAAACAACCAAAGTGAAGATGAAACAGTCTAAATTTGTGGGGACTCATTTGAGCGCAGACCTCCATCGTGCCACACAATCATAATGTACGACTGCAGCTCGAAATAACGCGACCCGCTGATGCTACGAGCTAATGCTATCGGCTGGTGATATGAGCAAGTGATAAGAGCTAATGCTTTAGGCTATCGCTAATGGCTACCACTGAGAGCTAATCCACAACAGCCCATAGCAACAAGGAGCACATAGCAACAATGAGCACATAGCAACGACGTGCATTCTGGGGACTAACTGCCAGGTCAACAGTTAGGTGAGACAACTGAAACGACTAGTTCAGCACCTACAAAGCAAATGCGTGCCAGTGCCAGTGATTGATCATTTTTGATCCTGGAGCAGTAAACATACAACGCTTACAATAAGTGAGGCCCGTTTACCATTAACTGGTAAACTGCCATTTTTGTTTTGTGCAGTCGTGCAACTGCTGCCAGCTGATATGTCCTCAAAACAACAGCGGACACGAATGTCCCGATGAGTGATCATCTGTTTCAGTTTGCATCGGCTCTGGGATTGGCTCGAATGACATCGCACCTCTTAGAGAAAGTAGAGGATGGGATGAATAAGTGTAAGGACATCGTGTTTGTTTGTTTCTTTTTTTTTTCTCCCACCGGGTTTGCTGATGTCAAACAAGGTTACGTTACACATTTCCTTCTTTTTGAAGCCTCCTAATGTCGACACGCTGTGCCGCGCGACTGGAAACAAGTCTGAAAAGCAACGCTGCACGCCTGAGCAACTTTCTAACCAATCCCCACTGTCCCGCGCGCTCTTCCACCCACTGCTGTTCCAGTTAATCTCAGCAGTTTCACTTTTTCACGGATCATGGTTTCCTCTCCTTTTAGCATCACTTTCTCTCATGCACATCCTTTATATTCCAAATATGCTCTCCTTCTCTCTCTCCCTCTCTCCATCTGTTTCTCCCTCATTTGTTTGTTTCCCTCAGTCTGCTTACTGAGCTTAGTCGTTCCTTCCTCCCCTCTGTCTTTCCTTTATTCTCCCATTCTCTCCCCCTGCCCCGTCCTCCTCTTCCTCCCATTGCGCTCTTTGTGGCGTCGTCATTGTTTGCTCCCTTAATTCCCTCACCTCCTCTCCAGCTCCCGCCTCCTTTGTCTTTTTGCCTCTTTCTTTTTTCAATTTTCAAGGCTCGCATGGGTTTCTGCGTGTGCGTGTGCGTGCGCGCGGTGTTTGTGTGTTTGTGTCTGTCAGTCCACCACACCGCTGCAATTCATCATCATTTTATCTACAGCTCCCTTAATTGGATCCTATCACAGTCCCACCTGACGAGCAACGAGACGGGAGGCGCGCTCACTCCACCTTAACGCTGCATGTGTTTGTGTGGCAAAGGAAAACGCACACACAGACACACTTCTCTGGTGAAGGAGAGTGAATGCATGTGAATCATGAAACATTTCTGTTTTCACAATAAAATGTAAATAAAAAAAAAAATCACAATTCAACCTCTGATCAGTTTTGACTACGCTTGTTTGTCTCGAGCGGCAGGTTTCAAGGTGGGTGAAGCAACCAATAGATAATAGTGAACTAGTAAAACACTGACTCCGCATCACATGCAGGGTGTCAGAGGTGCAGTTTTCAGCCAAACAGCTTCTCTTAAAACCAGATTGCACGAGGAGCTACATTCTGCCCGCGGCCCGTGACTTACTGGATCATTTGTTAACAAAGCGGAAATCTTTGGACTGAGCTACGCAGTTCATTCAGACCTCATTGTTTTTTCATCCAGATTATGTCGTCATGAGTGGATCCGTTTTTTTACTGCCCAACTCACAGTGCCTGGGTCTGAATGTACAGCCAGGATCTCTGAAAGATGCCCCAGCATTTTTTTAAAAATGTTGTGTGAGTTAACTGATGTCTCCTCATTATAAAAAGAGACAATAGCCTAAAGAGGAACGGAAAAGCCCAAATCATCACTTTTCATTTGCATTTGCGTCACAAATGAGCATTTAATTCAGCAACCTGAAGAAATGAGCTGCTTCTCCAAACCTGTTGCGCAGCAGGGAGATCACAGCAGCAGCAGAATTAGAGCAAAGGTCATCAAGCCAAGAATGACATGACAACTGATGCAACTGACATCACAACTGATGCAACTGACATCACAACTGATGCAACTGACATTACAACTGACGCAACTGACATCACAACTGATGCAACTGACATCACAACCATCCTGGAAGTTGGAAAGAAACAGAACCCATATTCAAAAAGTCATGTGCCTCCAATCAAGCCGCAGATACTTTGCTGTTTCGTGAAGTGACAAGCAAGTACATGCAAAGAATGTCTTCAGCTGCTCATCTCTCAAGCAGTAACAGTTGGAGATCAGTAGACGAGATGATCTCTGACAAAGTTGCCGAAACCGCGGCCGACATCAAAAATCTGATGTCGGTGTGGGAGGAAGGCCATTCAAACTTGGAGTCTGTTGACAACGGTGAACAATCAACAGATTGTCACGGCTGCCAGAGTACCTCAGAGTACCTGCACTACTTCTTCCAACGGGGGAGAATGAATGCAGAAAACAAACTGGCAGACGTGCACACGTGTTCAGCTGCAATGTTGCCGCGTGAGCATCAGCCGCTTCCCAAAAAGGCTAATGTAGTCAGGGAAGTAGAGGAAGCCTCTTCAGCGCATGATCATGAAGTCATGATTGAAACGCTGAAGTCTGCCTTGAAGCTGATGTTCGAGCAAAAATTCATGGAGGTGAAATTGCTGGCTGAAACAACTGAGGACCTCCTGAGGAGGGAAGATGTGGACGCAGAAACTGACTTGCCGTCAGAATCGGCTTTTTCAGAGCGAGTGTCTCCTGCTGCTGAAATGAGTCTCAGCAAAGACGATGAGTGTTTGGAAACAGACCTCATCCCTGCAGCTGACACACAAGATGCACAGGAGGTTGAGGCCGACTCTGCATTGGAGGAACTTGACAACATCTTCCAAACTGGTGTGCCACAATCGCCGAGGAACATGTTTGAGAAGATGAAGTTTGCTCTCCAAAACCTTTTCAAAAGC
>JASSRZ010000053.1:18404539-18418865 GCA_032164315.1 Malacoctenus gilli | reverse complement strand
AGTCCGACTTGGAGGATTCTGAAGCCGAGTCCGACTTGGAGGATTCTGAAGCCGAGTCCGACTTGGAGGATTCTGAAGCCGAGTCCGACTTGGAGGATTCTGAAAACGTCCTCCAAAGTGCTGCGCCACAACCGCGGAGGAGCGTGTTTAAGAGGATGAAGTCTGCTCTCCAAAACCTTTTCAAAAGGAAAAGAGAGGATAAGCGGACAGCCGAACCACAGGCTGAGGCTCAGGGTGCTCCAAGTGACGGCCGACGATCTGAATCGACGACTGGGGAAAACCATTCCCCGAGGTTGTCGTGTTGGACGCGACTTTGCCGATGCTGCTGGTGTTAAACATGTTTTTGGATGATGCCTGTCATCAACTAAAACCAAGAGGACAAGGCATACACTGTAAAGTATATTCACCCGTCATCAGACTTTGATGTCTGTGGCAGGTTTTCCCAGCCGGCTGTTATGTCAGTAAAGGCTTGTTGGGTTGAGTAGTGCAAAGAGAGAGGCTTTCTCTCTCTTTGTCTCGGGTTTCCCCCAGGATCTCTGGTTTTCCCGAAAAAAATAAAAAATAAAAAATAAAAAATAAAAAATAAAAAAACAAAAAACAAAAAAAACAAAAAAAAACAAAAAACAAAAAAAAACAAAACAAAACAAAACAAAACAAAACAAAACAAAACAAAACCCAAAAATCGCACAGAAATTGTATATCCCTTTTATATCATATGTATGGTTTATTTCCACTTTGGCTTTTCTCATGAGGCCACCAGAAGGTGACTTCATAGTATGCTATTCCTGACTAAACTGCAGTTGTCTGTATGTTGTGTTTAAAGGCGCCATGACATCAAATTTTACTTTTCTGGGGTTCTGGGGGTATAATATGAGCTGCCGTGCACTGATGGGGCCATGTGAATGTCAGAAGTGAGTATCAAAGTCCCTGTTCATGGTCTGCCAGCTTTCTGTCTTCAGAAAAGGTTGCATCCAAAAGCAGATTATCTTCTTATGGATGTTGCCCCTCTACGTAGGTACATCATGTATGCATTCTCCTATGAGCGCAAACTATCAAGCAAACAGCCCGCCCCCCTCTGCTCCGCGGCCCAGCTGATACACAGGGAGCATGTCTTATTGTGCAGATATTTTGAATGATAACATTTTTTTTTTGGAAGCAATGCCGAGGTTTACTCGGTTGAGTGGTTTCAAAAAAGTGGTTCAATAAACTGCGGCTTGCCACAATGATGGATTTGTGATGAGTGTTGTGCCAAGAACACTGGAGGGGGTGGCGTGTTTGACCAGTTTGCAAAAAAGGATGCAGCCAATTAGAAATTAGGTCGACTTGGTCTCCGGGTAGAGCCGCGCGGACTCTTTTTACCGGGGAGGGAAATCTGGCCAGCCAAAACAATCCCCCGTGAAAAAAATGTTTTTTTCTCTTGACAATTGAACTATGCAGCAATATCAACTGCATGAAATAGTTTATACTGCTGTGTCGTGGCACCTTTGAGTTAGAGTTAAAGTTTTAGCGGCTGACACATGATTGTGCCCTGTTTTCATTAAAACAGACACAGTATCTTAACTTTTCTGAGATCGGGCCTGGACGTGACACACTTGACAGGCGTCAATGTCAAAATGCTGATAGGAGTCGAGACTTATGTCTGCGTCTCCCTTCTGCCTGAGGTGCGGCGTTTTCATTCGAATTCAGGAGGGAACGCCTCATTTGGATTAGAAAATGACTCATGCTCGTGACTTTGACCAAGTTATTCAAATATTCAAATTGATGTGCGGCAATTACTGTTTTCTCAGCTCCCTCTCCATTCAACAGGCTTTCAAGTCGTCAGGTCACTGAGGACGGATCTGACAAAAAGCAGTAATAACAACCCCCGGAAAAAGTCAAATCGAAAAGAACTGAGGTTTGTGTGAAGCAATTACAGAGACACAAGTGCGCTAAATATGCAAAAATTACCTTCCTCAAACACAAAAGAACCGTAGGAGCCGTCACAGTGATCTGAAAATCAACTTCAATAACCCCTGCACTATTTTCTTTTTTTTGTGTGCGTGTCACCATCCGCTGGTAAGGCTTCCAGGATCACAATGCCAAAGCTCAACATTTCCCTTTGTCTGGGAGAAGGTGGGTGACTCGGTGTGGTTCTGAAGGTAGTGATCGCAGTCGAAGATCAAATCCCGAGACGACGCAGGAGTGGGCCGAATGGCCCCGCGACTGCTGACGAGCATGCGACAGGCCGGTAGGAACCGCGGCAGGCCGAAGCCGGCGAGCTTTGGCACCCGCCGTTTCTCGACTGCGACAGCTCCACGTCGGAGCAATCATCGCGCGAGCGAGCGCCGCAGTGCACGTTAATCATATGTCTCGTTATGTTAAGTCATAATTGGCATCGTTAAAATGCCTCCCCTCTATCTCACGCCCTGATTGGAGCTGAGGAAATTAACATCGGTGGAATAGTCGCTGCCTATTAGCTGTGACAGTTTGACTGAGGGCGAGAAGGCAGGAATAGGCGGTGGGAGCCGAGAGACGCTGGCTTGGCCGCAGTCGGCCCCTGAGGCCTGAGCTTCAAGTTCTTTGCCACACCAGTCTATTACTGCCACTCTCTTTGTCTCGCAGTGCTGCTAACCAGCTGTGAAGCCTGCGCATGGTCAAAAACCCATACAGCAGTGCCGAGCCAGAGCTTGAATGGGAGGCGGCTTCGCTTTGTTACGGCACTACAGCAGGCGCAGGATGAAACGAGCACCCGACCGGGAAGGGGGGTGGGGGGGGCACCAGCGCAGCTCCTCTGATTGTAGGTGGCTCGTTGCTCATCTCCATGTTACATTGTTTGTTAGCATTTCCCTAACCACACCCTTTCTAAAGCGCTACAAAACTGCAAGCTTTAATTGCGTGGTGAAACTGTGAAACGGCCACACGTGCACCGACGAGTGGCAGGCATGCTGCCTTGTTGCGTTGCGTGTCCCTATTGTGTTAAGATCACTTCAGTCTCCTCCAATGCTGCAGGGCTTGTGCAGCATACAGCGGTCCGCACACAATCTGTCATGATGCTTGGACAAACTCACACATGTCAAGGTAGTTGCAATTGTAATGAGAAATGACATGAACCGTGTGGAGGTGAGTAGGTGCTTGTTGGGAAAAGGCTCATTACTTAATCTGGTCCACTCACTCCCTTTTCCTCTCACACCATAAGTGAACAACATCCAGTGTTTACTGCAGCTTTCCGGAACAACGTTCAAGCGGTCATTCGATGCTTACCGTGGTCTTCTGACACTGGATGCTCGAGCTGTTGAACCTCAAAGCCGGGACGCTGTGTGTGTTGCCCTGGATGTGAAAGATGCACTCGTAGTTCCTCTGTCCCGACTGTGGCTGCGGAAGGTTCTGGGCCAGCAGGGTGATGGGCCTCATGACTCCGGCGGGGATGTAGATCTGGGTGGAGGGCAGGATCTGAGGGCACTCCTGCAGGGGGACAAAAATCAGAATCAAAACACTGAGATGTGACTCAGAACAACAGAAAATGGCAGGAAACCGGAGAAGACAGAACGTTCTGGACATTTGGACCAAAGAAAGGAAAAAAGGAGTTTGGATTAAGGAGGCAATGGTGTCTTTTTCTAACTCGAAGCAGAACGAATAGTGATGCAAGAAGTTACAAAACCAATCAAGGATGTCAGGCTGTTTTTTCATATATTTGAATATATGTTTATGTCTCTGTTTTCTTGCTTTGAAGAGGTTTTTTTTCATGCAAATTCTGATGGGACGTCAGTGGCTGCTGTGTCATAGCCCCTTCACATTAAGCGTGACTCAGAAAACTATAGCATCAAGAACATGCGTCATTTCACGAACCCCACACACACACTTACAAAATGACCAGCAGCCTAAAGAATCGACTTCATCCCTTTCGGCCCTCCTGCATCCTTAATGTGGCCGTCTCAAAGAGTGCATGCCATTTTGGAATCCGCTCTTTCTGAATATTAATGAGGCTTTTTATGGATATTATGAATGCTTTGGCTTTTTGTCCCTTAAAAAAAACAGAAAAAAACACCAAAGGATATTCTATCTCTTTCTGCGTGGACAAAATTGAGCCTGAGGCAGCATCTCTTGGGGAACATGGACAGCACTAATTCTACCACGATGCACTGTAAAACTGCTCCAGTCTGACGGATTAGTGTGGGGACGGGGAGGGGAAGGGAAAGGAGGGGGGATGACTGCGGGGTCAGTGCCTCCATTCAGCGCCTTCTCCTCTGCTCTTCAATCAATAGAATTTTGGCTCCGACCACCGCTTTGCACCATATTAATGGGAGCAAATTGAAATGTCTCAGCGGTTTCTCAGGCTTAAGTAAATCTGGGGACAATATGCAGCTGTCAGCCCGAACCCGCGTTACATAACTGCACGCGCTTTTTAAGGCGAGTAGTTATTAATGTAATCAAATTGCTGGTTTCATGCAACGCCTTTATTTTTGGCTCCAACAAGTCATTCACAGATTACAGTTATTCGATTAGTTGCACATTTGCTCAAGTCAGCGTGAGCTCCTCATTCGAAAGAGGAATAAACAGCGAGACGTTGGAGCATCTTCCTGTCTCGAGCTCCAGCTGAACGTGCTGAGTGACCCGGGGCGCTTTCAAATAGGCCGTGTTCAGAGCCATCTGAATACGTTCATGGACCCCGACCTTGAAAGCAACCCCGGGTTGCACTGAGCAGCTAGTTAAAGGTGGTGAGCCGGGCTGTCTTTCCTTTACAGTTTGGAGCTTGGCAGGTCGAGCTGAATCAAAGCTATGTGGGTTCGCCATGACGGACCCACAGTTGTCATGGAAACGCGACGCTGCAGTGAACTCTCGTGGTCCGGGCCAGCTCGAGCCTGCTCCTGATCTGCCACTGAAACTACTGAGAGGAATCAAGCACTGCTATTTATTTGTTTTATTTAGTAACTGTGATCAAGGAGCTGGTTTTTTTTCTCACATTTTTTAATCCGGCTTGTGTTAAACTAATCATGTTCATGAATAAGGATTGCTATGGTTTGTTCACAACAGAAGGCACATAACACTTCACACTGTACAACCTAATGAACAAAATGATAATTGTTATTAAAATGCTTTTCTCATTCAACACTGGAGTAGTGACTCACCCCATCATATTTAGCTCCAAAATGCATTAAATACCTCTTGTGGAAAATTTGAAATAATAGTAAAGTAATTCCCCGCAGTTTAAGTGGATAAAACGCGCATTTGCAATATCATCGGATCTGTAATTACCACTGAACCAGCTAAATCCACCACCATGTTTAGTATTCATCCGAAGACGCTGTAAACAATTGCGAGAGCCGCACAAATACTTAACCAGAGTTTCCAAATTAAATCACATTCCACTTAAAGCGCCATCAGGCAAGCTATAATTTTCCTATTAGGACAGCAAACGCTCCTGCTTGCTATGATGCGTCAGTGGGACTGTGTAGTTTTTCATGTGGGGGGGTGGGGGGGTGTTAATAGTCGAAGTTTGGACACACCGGCAGCCTCGATCTCCTTAGGCCCATCTCGACACGATCTCGCCTCCGTGCCGAGGCGCCGTCTGACGGAACGGCCTGTAATGACTTGGAGATTGGTGTGGGAGAAAAGGCAGGGGGGGGGAGCGCAAAGGGGGAGGATGAGGGAAGCCTGGGGGGAGGGGGGGTGATTCTGCTACCTTCAATGTGACAGTGCTGAGGCCACTTGTGGCTAACAAAATAAAATAAAATAAAAAGTTGCCACCAATCTTTAAAATCCAGCGCAACAACTTGTGTGTGGCAGACCTTGATCGCACGAGGAGAATCAACACATTGGCAGCAACATCCCTCAGCCCATTCACGCGTCACAGGAGTTACACCAAAGCTCTTTTTTTACAATGAACTATAGGCAAAGACGAGCATTATTGTCTTTTTCTCAGAATGAGGAGACATGAAATCAGACGATAGATGAGAACATTTCAATTTAAATTAATACATTGCAACGGGATGCAGATGAATCAACCTTCTGATAAGCAATATGTCCCCAAAAAAGTATTTTTTTCTTTTTTCAGAAGTAAAAGTCTACGATTGTACGTTAATATAACTCAACAACCACACGAGGTTTCCATAGTTTATTTGGCAGTCACACTCACACGCTCTCACACTCACATTCACACACCAACCAACACCACCACCTTTACGGTACTTTTTTTTCCTGAAATCACGTGCATCTGAATAAAAAAAGCAGTGCCACATCCCACTGAGGAACATGATAACACACACACACACACACACACACACACACACACACACACACACACACACACACACACACGCGCACACACACTCGCGCACACGCACACAGAGCGAACAAAAGATTGTGCAGCTGAGAATTGTGGGAGCCGTTTCATTAGCAGTGGTGACAGGTGTCAGAGCTGAGTCTGCATCAGATAGCAGAGCAGTGCAACACAATGAGACACAACAATCTCTTTACCTGGGGGATTCCTCTAATCCCTCCCTCCCTCTCTTCCTCTCTGCTCCTCTCCCTTTCTTCCCGTCGCTAACACGTGATCCTAACATCCTTGGCTTCATCCTCCTCCCTCGCCGTGGCTGTGATGTCAAACCATCTTGTGTTTGGGTAGTCGACACTCTTTCAAAAGGAATAACAGTTCTTCATGCTGTCAGTCAATGTGCGCAAGTCTCTCCGTCCAGGCTGACGAGTAGATGCCAGATCACGAGTCATGTTTGACCGGGCGGCTCTCTCTAAAACATTAGCTGTTTCTCTACACTAAGTACACACAAGTACTTCTTCCTCCCACCATTTAGCTGAAAGCCTGTTTCTGAACACAGCAATTGACTTTTCAATATAAGGCGGAGATTTGTTTCCACAAGTAATTGTTCTTTGTAACACAGCAACACACACAAACGTCTCAAAATGCTAAAAAACCTAAAAAATGTCTCGTTGACGTGAACGTGGAGCGCTGCACTGAGATGAACGCTGACAGAGAAGACGTGCAGCGGCAAACCTGCTGGGTGAGAACGGGTGCGGATGAGAGAATGAGATGAGGAGGCGAGGTCCTGGGAGTCATCGGCTCGTTTATTAAACCGGGGGATGAGAGTCACGGAGGTCAAGTCCCCAACGGAGCCGGGCAGGGGCGGAGCTACAACACGGGGGTCGTAAACGCCGCTTTTGATCTAGACTAATGCCCTCGTGTGTGATACGAACGCAGGAGCACCACGGACTACGTTCCTTTAAGACGGACATGCCTGAAGTAACTGTAGCACACACCCACACCCACACACACACTAACACACACACTACCTTCCACTCAAACTAAATCTTACCCTCTGGCGCTGTGCAGTAAGCTTGTGCTTAGGCCTGTGGAGTGTTTTACAGTAGCCTAAGGGCCAAATACACAGATACTGTGATCAAAGCTGCAAAGGTAAGCCTTCAGAAAGAGGAAAAAAAGAAAAAAAAAAAATTAGTGGAAGTTCCTCTTCCATCCTGCCAGTGTGAAATCTCTACTGGGCTGTCAAGACAGTTGCCTCTAGCGCATGCACTGTTCATCCTGAAGATCAATGCGGTACATTTTTGGAAAAATATTCATTTTCTCAGTTTGCGTTCTCATTCGAACGGAAAACTTGAGGGAAGAAAGGTGCGCCTCGGTTTCTCGCTGTCATAACATTGGAATAAATAATCGAGAGGGCGTATCCGACCGTTCTGTTCAGTGAGACTTTGGAAACAGCGGCAGCGAGCTGCACTGATGCCCGTGGCGCCCATTTAACGCCACTCACTTATTGTTCCTCATTGACAGAGCTGGACGATGCACTCTGGTCATTAGCCTATCATCTTATAGCTCCGCTTTCAGATGTGCCCACTTTGCGCTGTACGGAGGCCAGCTTCGACCGCTGTTGGTCCGCAGAGCCAAACTTGTGCGGATCTGCCCACGCAGAAGCCTTCAGCAGATCGAGCCTCAGCAGCGTGGATTCTTGAGGCTGTCAGTCCTTGTGTTTGTCTGGAACGGGAACCTCAACATCTGCATGATGAAAGATGCAACAAACTACATGCATCCGCTCTATCTTCTGTCACATTCGTTTCCCTCGGTGGCGGATGAGCGTCCCGTCCCGGCTCTCTCCTTCCTCCTTCTACCTCATTTTTCCTCTGTGATCCTGCCTTTCCCTTCACCTCCTACCTGCTCTGTGCTTCAAACCACCACCACCGCCTGCAGTCTGACACTCCTGCTGCCTCCGCTGCCTCTTCCCATCCACTGCTCCCCCTCCTCCTCCTCCCCCTCCTCCCTCCTTTCTTCCCTTGCTATCGTCACCTCATCTCCCCCGCTCCTCCCTGGCCGCTTGGATTCGATGGGGTTTTTTTGGAGGGGGGGCCTGCAGCCAGAACGCCGAGCCTGCCTTTCCGAACGGGGGGGTTGCGATACGGTGGAACCAGCTGGAGGAAGCTGTGCAGAGGCGAGGAGTCTGCTTTATAAAGTTTAATTAAGCGGATGTGTTGGGAACAGAGCTCAGAGGAGACAAAGAAGAATGCGTATTTATACGGGAGTGAAAAAGCGATGCCAACATGACATTTACTCAACTTATATTTAACCCTGGCACATCTATAGTCGTGTAATTCATAATTTATTTAAATTTCACACCCCCTCACTTTTAATTGCGTTTTATCGCAGCCGCTGGTGATGTCGGGGACGAGAGGAGCCCTCTGATTGGCCGCTGGCAGTCGGCGATGAGGCCATCTCAAAGACAACCTCCAAGTATGATGGATGAGCACGGCTGTGCGTGTGTTTGTTCACGTGTCTGTGTGTCTACAGGGAGGGGTGGGGGGTGGGGGGGGGGGCTCGACGCAGTGTAGTGGTCCCTACAGATTAGCGTCACAGTCCAATGAAGCGTTTCTGAAAGGAGGGGGCAGGACCCCATCGACCAGGACTCTCACTCACAGACACACACATAAAGACACACACACACACGCGCGCGCACACACACAGAGGAAAAAGGACCTGATATGATGACCACATCTCCCTGGAGATCCAGAGCAAGACTCATGTGTTGAGCAACGTCTCACTTCTCGACAGTAATATAGTTAAGCCCTTAGAGAATAAGCGTAACACAAAGTAACACCGTGGCGCGCCAGATGTGCAATGGATCATGGGAATAGTCCCAACAGAAATATCTCGATTCAATCGACACACAGACACTCCATCAGCTCGTGTATATATAGATTTACTCAAATACTTCCTCGTCTTCCTCCTCCTCAGACGCCGCCTCCTCACCGGCTCTATCTGTTTCCCCCGCACTTCATTAACTACTTTTATTTTATCTGACGTTTATGAGCTCCTGGCAAATAAGAACAAGTCAATACAGAGGGAAAAAAAAAAAAGGTTTTATCGATGCATACATCGCTACATCCTGCCACGTCTGGCGCGCTCGGGAAGGCGCGCCGCACAATAAGGCGCCTTCCCCGGAGGATGCAAATGTACGGCACGCTGCAGATCTATGTTTCTGTAAAAAAAACGAGGAGGAAGAGGTCAACTGAAGGCCAGACACAAACTGATTTCTATCAGTGCAGCAGCCGCTTTGAGATGCTCTTGTGGGCCTCAAACCAGCCACAATAAAACCTCGCATGAGGAGTATGCAAAGCTTCAAGACAAGCATGTGTTTATTGCAACACAGTCTCAGTTCCGTTAACAATTAAGCAGTCGCATTAATTTCTTACTTGAACAAATCAAAGTGTGTTAAATGTAAATGTGGAATGACTCATTGTACCACCTTTTGGTACGAAGTGGTATCACAGGAACCACTGAGCGTAGGCGAGTGGATCATCATTTTGCAGTAGTCTGACCTCCAGTGACACATTATGAAGAAGAGTATTTAGCAAGTGAAGCTTCCTGACATTGTGCAGATCATTATAATGTGTGTTGCATGAAATGAGACGACTTTGTCTCGTCGACACCTACAGCATGTTGTCTGACATTAAAGCTCCACTGTACAGAGAAAGATCCTGTGTCAACTCGGAGAAGACTTCCACTCCGGCGAGCGTACAGAGCTCTTCATCGCACGTCTCCATTAGAACAGAGGTGCCCTGCGCGCTATCTCTGATGACCGAGCGCGATTGTGTGTCTATCTGGTCGCTATCAGGTCCGGGTGGTCAAAGAGGAGGATGTAGACGATAAGCATCAGCCAGCGGATCGATACCAGCCTCCACAGATACGCAATCTGCTTGTGTGAGTGTGTGTGTGTGTGTGTGTGTTTCTGTGGGTGACACAGTGGATACATGCCAGATATCAAGAAACTATTCTGGATGGCCTCACTACGCAGAGTCCCGCGTTCCCTCTCACCCTCATTCTTGCTCTCTTTTTTCTTTTTTCTTCCGCAGCCTGCAGGATCAAAATTTGATGAATTTTGTTTCATCTTCTGAGTGGAAAATGACAAAGTGCTCCTTGGGAACTAACCGAAAACAGACTCACAACCCATTTTCAACCATGACCCAGTGAAGAATAGGAGGTTTCTGTGACCCACCTAAGAGTGAGCCAACCCCTTCAAGGTCAGTAGAAAGGCCAATGATAAATGCAGCCTCCTCCCGCTCATGTAAATGTGTTTTTCTGTCACTGGCCTCGAGACGCGGCGGCGAGCGACGGCCCGGGTCCTCGGGACGGAAAAAGTTCTAACAAAGCAGAACGAGCCCGAATTCACAACAGAGGGTGCAGCGTTATCTGCTATGCAAATACACCGGGGCCAGTGAGAAAAAAAAGAGAAGAAAAGAAAACTTTTGAAAGCCATCGCTCCCCTCGACAAGACCCCGTTTCATCTTTTATTCCAGATCCGTGACTCCATCCCCCGTGCTTCATTCCGGCAAGAAAGAAACTTTTCATCTATTTTGCTCAAATGAACCGAGCTCCTCAGCCGCAGTCTCAGGTGGAGGGAGGGCAGGCACCCCCATCCCACCGGAGCAGCGGCTCGTCTGTTCAATAAAGGACACTTTGAACTGCACTGGAAGCCTCTTGGAGTGTCCACCCACTCCTCAGCAGCCCTTTCACTGGAGGGGATGTGCGGCTGAGACAAGGGAAGCAGTTGAGATAGAGATTGTGTTCGGAGGTTTGGAGAGATGTGCGTGCAGAACGGAGACCGTGGCTTCGTTAACGTAATCAGAGCAGGGTTTTGTCCTTTTCCCTCGCACGCTAATCTCCCCATCTCGAGCGAGGACGTACGGTCCAAGGCTTGAAAGACAGGAAGCGCCACCAGGGGCCCCGAAAAACCAAAGGCAACCTGGGCAACGTGACACACCGTTACAGATGTGTTATACAAGCATCTCCAATGCTGCTACGGTTTTCACCTGGAGGAGCTGTCTTGCAACAAAAACGGTCTCACACGGAGCGGGGAGCCAAATCTGCATCACAAAGATGGCGCTTTGGAGCCGCTTGGACGCGAACGCCCTCGGGTGCGATTACCTTTTCAGGACCGAGAGTGTGTTCAGAGGCTTTTTTTTTTTTTGACATTTTATTTTCAGCAAGCGCTCAAAAGAGTTCTTCGACGGCCTCCGCAGCGTTCGCTGCCATTCGGAGAATCGAGTCAAAGGCGAGACCGCCGCGACCGCAGGGCTCGGTATCGGGGCGGAAGAGTCGTACAATGAAACGGAACAGCTGCGACCCGCTGGAAGAATGAAGGACATACAGAGTCCGGACTTACAGCGAGGCGTCCCTCGTTAGGGAATGTCGAAAATATTGCCAAATCGCCTCTGTGAACAGAGAACAATGGACTGAGGAGAACTGATACCCTTGTTAATTGCTCTCCTTTTCCTCCTCAGTGCACCATTCAACAGTTTGATGGCCATTAAATTTACCCACTGAGACAGCGAGCACCATCAAAACTCTTTCAAAACCAATTTCCCACATGTGATTACTCGTGTGCCTCCGGAGCGGCGACGGAGTGAGCTTCATTAAGCCTTTTGGCAGGAGGGAGACGGAGGGTCAGACGAGAAAAACAAGACGGGGGATGGGGGTGGGGGGAGGGGAGGCTCGGACTGCGAAATACATGAGCGATACAAGTGTACGGACGCATCTTTGTTTTTTCTACCCGATGTCTTTGCGACTCCAGTTTATCACCGTAAATACGAGCAAATGTGCCACACGGGCTGTGTGTGTGTCAGCGAGGAACAAACAGGAGGCGTTAAAGCAATGATGTCAGCTGAAGAATAAATACCCTGCAAATCTCTCTCTGTGACTTAATCATTAGCGGCATTTGGATTTCTCCGATTTGTCATGCAGACAAACACGAGTTCTCTAACGTAAACCTGCGACACAAGTGAACGACGTGCAGGCGCCCAGCTTCTGGGGGAGAATAAATAGGGCAGATAGCGTTCGCCGACTGACACAGAATTATTGAGCAGATGCTAAAGAACAACAAGCCACTGCCGGCATCGCCACTCTGATCTATTTTCATCGGCTGATGGGTTTCACATTTATAGCATCTTCCTCCTTCGAACACACTCGGCTCGTCCTTTCTCCGCGGATGGTCGCCAAGGAGACCGTAACGTGGTGGGGTCCAAACTGCGGCCTGTGGCCCAGTTCAGACTGTCCCGCAGCAAACAATGAGCTACAACGAGTTGGAGGCACAGCCTTTCAATGTAAAAAAAACAAACACACGTAGGTGTTGACTGTCAGTGTCCACAAAACAACAGGCATTAAGTCTGAGGTCTTTATTTAGCTGAAACTCCAAAACAAAGCAAGACCAATCATTGGATCTGGCAGCTCTGGCATTAAACTCTGCGAGGAGATTTCTAAAGTGATAGTGTGAATGCAATTCAACTGTTCCCAGCAAACTGTTTGTTCCAAACATAATAAAAAAAATCTCTTTTTAGCCAATAGTTGATTCTTAAAGAAGTTATTGCTTTTTAAAAATAAATGATAATGACTCATCACTTGCAGGACACTGCCAGAAGCTTTTTCGACATATTTCTTTCGAAACAAGGCTTGTGAGGCTTTGAGTGATAAACGCGGTTAATATGACTGTAATGAATCGAGGTTCTGTTGGACCAGGGTGGTGGATCCTGGTCCGGGGGGGGCTGCAGTGCTGAGTCCTATTCTCACTGTGTCCCAGCTTCAGCTACCTGATCCCAGTGAGCTGCAGGAGGACTCTGATTGGCTTCAAGAATGTCAGAGCAGGAAGACGCTGCGAGGGACAGAGGTCCCAAATCTGTCCCCAGCTAAGCAGTGTGAGGAAGCTACTGTTTGCATGCTATATGAACACACACTAAACAAACAAAGCAGACGCAAATAAACACACAATTTTGGAGGCTTGCACACAACATCTCATCGGAGAGATCGCAAAGTGAAATCTCAAAGAATTCAAGCGTCTTCAGGAACTGGAATGGTTCCTTTGGTTGTGCATGCCGAGCTGCAGCTTCATAAATGTAGCTCTCGGTTGGTTGTGGAAGCTTGTTTCGCCCCCACAACTAGGCCACCGCCTCACTCCTCCCCTCGCGTTGTATTGTGGATGCTCCACCTTTCGCTTCCCATCTCATCTGTCTCTCTCCATTAAACATGCCGGCGATCAGAGAGGCATCTGGAGATGCATCTTTAAGCTTTAATACACTTTGAATAATTAACACATGGACGTGCATCCGCGCAAGCGCTGCTTGCACACACACACGCGCGCGCTCGCTTGCTGCCGAGCCCGCTCAGTGGCAGGCGGCTGGGGGGGGGGGGGGTGTCGCACCGTGCCAGCATCGGCTCTGGAGCCTCCGAGCTGGGCAGCCTCTGTGCTGTGCGGAAGCCCGAGTTGCAGCGTCGGCGAAACAATGGGGAGACAGCTGTAAGTCTGACACCCCGAGCCCAGAGACAAGCAGGGACTGTGTCTGGCTGCTGCTAATTGACTTGTTGAGGGAGCGAGGGGCGAGGGATGAGCGCGGTGGGCGAGAGATCAGAAGGGGGGGGGGGCGGTCATGGAGATGACTGGCGAGACGCGGCGCTTCCTTCGAGGGGGCTACGGGCGCAGCGAGCGCGCACCTGCGCCCGCGCTTGCGTCTGCGCTTCCCCGCTGCAGCGCGCTGACAGAAACATACGACCGCGTGACCGACTCGCTCATCATGGTGATGCATCCTCTAATTAGCGGCGCGGAGGCCGGCGATGATCCGCATATCTATATTCACCTTCTGTGCGCCTGGTGCCTAAAACAGCCCGCTAATGATTATCAATGGGGCGAGGCTGCGGAGCCGCCGCTCGCCTCCCCGATGCAGCAGCGATGCATCATGGAACCTGCTGCACCTCGCATCATGGAAGGGGGTCAGGAGGAGGGAGCGCGCGAGGAACGCAAGGGGGCAAAACTGAACCGTGGGGGGGGGGGGGGGGGGGGGGGGGGGG
>JASSRZ010000053.1:18379235-18404529 GCA_032164315.1 Malacoctenus gilli | reverse complement strand
CCGGCACAATTAGGAGGCAAAATTTAACCCAGAATGCAGGCAGAGAGAGGGGGAGGTGGAGGAAGAGAGAAAAGGGAGGGAGGGAGGGGGATGACAGGGTGAGCAGTCGGAGCCGGTGAGTTGCGGTTTCATCCAGTGAAAAGGTCAGCGCCTCGATGGTTAACTAAACTCTTTCAGAGCAGCTGATGCAGAACAAGCTCTTGCTCATAATGAGCACTTCTTTTGACAGATTCCGATGACTTCACCCAGGCAGCTTCTTAATGAATCCATCAGGCCGAAATAAATATCCAGGAGCAGCCACCGACTTTTCCAGCTCCAGTAAATAAATGAGAAAAAGATTTAGAAAAAAATTAACGACAAAAGAAACCCTGCTCTGTTATCAACTCCTCAACGCTGCTGACAGGAAAAGAACAATGTGGCAAAGCTTTGGCTTCAAAGCTCGACTGCTACCTGGGTGAAAATACCGACGCAGTGGAGGGAAGGAGCAAGCAGGAGCAAGGGCGCGCATTTGTGCCGGTGTTTTCCTTCAGCTTCTCCTGAGATAACCACAACCGAGGCCGACCGCAGCACACACCCACAGACTCACCAGCTCATCACCCTCCAAAGGACTGAAATCAGTGGTTTGTATTATGGAGGGGAAGAGTTTCCAAGTCTGGGAGGCCAATGCAGTCCTTTTGAGTAGCACTGTTTGAGAGCACTCGTGCACTCCTCAGGAAACTCTTAAAAGCACCTGCAGGTGATCTATGTGAGAGGCAGTGCGCACGCAGGGAGGTCTTGCAGAGGATGCATCGCAAGTGAGGGTTCGGCGTACATGATGCGAGCCACTTGGACCAGAATCAAAGTGTGCTGACTCCAGGACCGCTTCAAAGCAGCTCTTTGGAAGCGTTTGGAAGTCGGTGTTTGCCAAACGCAGGGCAGCTCGTGAACCTTGAGCGGCGAACGAGCAACCCGGACATCGGAGGTGCACCAAAGATTTTGCATGACCGAGCACGATGACGCGCTGTTCTCCCGCGGATTCGGAAAGAACTAGAACAAGAACAGGTTCCTGCTTTCCCCAAGGACGTGTCAAATGGATCGCAGCGTTACTTTGACACGAAGCACGCAGCAGAGCCCTGATGATGACAACTGGGACAGCAGCACAGTCTGAGGGCAGTGGCCTCTCGTAAAGCGCACCGTTCCGACAAACAACGCGTCAATTAAAAGGATAAATTCCCACCTTGGATCGGGGATCACAGACCACACAAACAGAATAATGACCTCATCCCACACTAGACGCCCGACACGAGACCGCCACAAACGCTGCGGTCTGACAGTTTCCTGCACGTCCGACGTTTCCAACTCGAACCAAACGGCGCAGACGCAAACGAGGTATCATCCGCCGCCAGCCGCACGGGTTACGAGTCGGGGTGAAGCTGTTGGAAACACTCTAAACCGACGCGCGCGCACTCGCGCACAGAAAATAAGTCGCTTCTTGTCAAAGCTGCCATCGGGGGATGTGATTTGGCAGCTCTTCCGTGTTTGTGCTGTCAATCATGGGCTGCATTAATTCATTTGTGGGACATGAAATATCCTGGGTTGAAAAGCAGCCACATGCAAAATGAATGAACGACTTAATTAACAAGCCGACGAACGGCAATCAATAAATGAGTGAAGCAGGCAGGCGGGCGCGCAGGCGGGGGGAAAAATAAATGCAAACAATCCTGGCTTTATTTTATTTGCCTTTCTCTTCGCCGCCGCTTTGTCTTATTTTGGTTTCTTGGGCGCTATTATTACCGCCTTCCTCTTTCCTATTTCCTTGAATCCAAATGAAGTCGTTTGAACGCCAGCCCTCGGGCCCGGCGCCGGCCCGGGCCGGCTCTGCCGCTGCCCTCGACGCCGGCATTCGGCGGAGCGCGGCAAATTTGTTTGTCTCCGCGTTTGTTTGTTGGTACCGGTGTTTGTTGCCTTCATTGTTTGTGTTTCTATGCATTCCTGCTGATGGCCTCCTCAAGTGTTTCTCCGACTCTTGGCAATTTTCTGCCTGGTCGCCCCTAATGTGCCTCCCTGTTTATCTGCTGTCAGAACACAGCTGATTTATATATATTTACAAATCTAGAAGGTGACAGCAAAGAAATTTATACTCACTCTGAGAGGGCGGGGTCCAAGTTCTATATTAGTGGTTATCTGTTTAGAGGAGGGGGGGAGGGGGGGTTGTTTTTGTCATCTACCTGTGCTGCGGATTCACAGATGCTACGAATTTGATCAGATATGAAGTGAAGTCAGCCTGGAGAAATATGACAAATGCCTTTGGGAAGATAACCAGTGTAGTGTGAATTCAATCACTTTGGCAACTGACTGCTAATGACACAGGGGGAAACTTTTTTTTTCTTTTTTTTCTTTTTTTTTCCCAGGCAGCCGTGATGGGCAATATTGCTTTCAGCGGGGGCTACGAACTGGCAAATTGGAACAAAATCAAGGCTGGGCCAGATAAATGTGTGACGAAGGAGCTTCCGCCGCCGCCGTCGGCCCGGGCGAGCGCACGCACACGCGTCTCCCAAAATGTTCCCCTGCTCAATGAGTGGCGGCGATGCATCGAAACGCACGCGAGCCCGCCGCCGCCGCCTCGCCTCCCTCCGCCTGCTTCGCAATAACAATAATCTGTGCGAGGATGCGGGGATGACGCTCGTGTGTCTGTGTACGAGTTAGTGTGTGTGTGTGTCTATCAAAATTCAACAAACCCCTTCTGACATTCAGAGTGTCTTGGTAGCCATGGCAACGTCTGCACCAAAAAGATAGAGTGGAAGCAGGAAAGTGAGAGAGAGCAAGCCCAGAGAAAGCAAACAAAAAACAAAAATGGGGGAGATGAATCTCTGTGGCTCTCCAACACAGGATGAGCGTGGATTGACAGCCCACTGTGTTTATTCGGGGGGGGGGGGGTCATGTCATTGTTTGCAGAGTCAAATGTTACCACCCAAAGAGCCCACCACCGACTCTCAGTCCCACCTCATTCTGGACTAGTTTAATTCAAACACACACACACAGGACCACCCCCCCCCCAATTGTTTTGATCAAGCTTGCCCTGCACACACAAAATACAACATAAACAAACTGGTAAGAATTGATTATCGGACAGCGCCACTGCAGACAGACAGACTCCTGTACATCCCTGTTTTACACCAACCACGTTCAACACATCAAGAAGGATTTTCAAGCTCACGATGTAAACCGATCCAGCGAGCCGCCAGTCATCAAGCACGGGCCACAAACACCATTTCCAAACACTACGTTGGAGTTTTCTTCCCTTCATCTCTCCGCAGTACTCAGAAGTATCTGCATCCACTTTTGACTGCCAGGAAAAAAAAAAAACTGGCAGGTTCTAAGTGTTCTAACCTGCTCTAAGTTTGATTCGCTGCCGCAAAATTGGAAGGTGGCGGAAACAGAAGAAACGGAGAAGGAGCGAGAAGACCATGAAGCTGAGTCGGTGCAGTCTGGTGCAGGGAAAGGAATATAAATAACCGGCTGAGGCCAAAGTCGAGGCGCCTGGCCGGAGCGTTGCGTGGGAGACGGGAAGCCAGCAGCCACACTGAGGCTCACTGAGGCTCCCAGTCCCAGCCAGGCAATATCAGACTGTCACAGTGACTGTGAGCCGCGACTGGAACGCTCTTTGGCTTATCAAATGATTAAAAAAAAAAAGACCCAATGGTGACAAGATCTCAGTATGTTAAAGACATGTAGAACTTTACTGTTTTCTCTCCATCCATTGTCTCACTGGCTACGGTAATAAAAAAAAAAAAAGATAAATATCCTTCAAAATTGGCTTCAATCTCACAGATTTGTGCGACTGGTCAAAAACTGGGATTTCCTTCTGTTTGACCTTGTTGGCTGCTGACATGACTTGAGTCTGCTGGTCCTGACCTGACAGTAAATGGACCTTTGCTCCTGACGGGCTTTACCGCTGCGAGAGGTGTTCAGACAAACTGCTTCACCAGCCGAGCAAAAGCCGATCGGTTCAGGTGTAAATGGGAATTAAATGGAGCGGTCCGGCATTAGCTCAGGTGTACTATTGGCTTTCGGCTCGTCCAGTGATTCAGTAGAAGGGAGAGCAAAGGGAAGACAGGACAGAAGGCAGAAAGGGTCTGAAAAATTCCATGTATAAATAGAGAGAAAATTAAAGAAAACACGGACGGCCGCGAAGTGCAGCTGTTTGCACAACAACCAGTGAGATACCAAGCCTCCGGCTGAGATAAGGCGACAGCGAGAGCCCCTCAGTTCCGGGATGGATCGGGGTCTTCATGCAAATACAACATTTGGGACGGCAGCGCGCCTCCATTTGCATACTCATTCACCCAGGCTTGTTTATAAGTGAATAAATCCAGCGCTGCTTCGAGTACAACAGCTGCTGCTGGGCCACTCGTAGCAGCACTCATTCATACACTCACACACACACAGGCTGAGATGGCGCTCGGTTCCCAGCTGCAACCCGAGCGCCACTACGCCACCGTACACGCGTGCGTTTGTGCATTAATACTCATGAATGTATTCATGCGCTGTTTTGTGCGTCGGAATCCTTCTCTGTGTGTTTAAGGACGCGCGCCGCTCGACACACTCACCTCCGAGGTGTTCACGCGTCCCTCCTGGAAGGAGCAGTCGCTGGCGTCCTGCGTGCACATGTGGCGGTACTTGCACCAGTGACAGGGGAACTTCCCGTTCACACAGGACAGGCACCTGCAGCAAGGGACAGACGGAGGCAGAAAGAGTTAAAAAAACAAATTAGGTGGTAAACGCTCATTTTCGAGGCGCTTTTTTAAGGCTTTCTCCCTCAAGTCGCACAGTCACACCCATCATCTGGCCTTCAAGATGCTCTTTCTCGTCAGAAAAAAAGGAGGACGAGAAAAAGCCGCGACGAAAGCTTCCCACTAATACCTCACCGTCCAAGTGAGTTCACTGATTAGGACTTGAGGGATCGTCTTCTTCAGACTGCGCGTGGCATTTGCCTTCCCCTCTCTTGAGGATCCTGGAAAATTTGTGCTCTCAAAAGCCTCGCGTGACATTTGCTTGACATTAGCCGAACCTGTGTACCTGCGTAGGTTCACAAAAAAAAAAAAAAGCACCGCCTGCCCGCCGGGCTTCTCGGCTAAACCCGCCGATCACACTTTGCGTCGCGGCGCCAAAAGAGCGTGGATATTTACAGGCAGGGTGTGATTCGTCGGGGTGGTTTCTCCCCCCCCCTCCCCCCCGGCTCCATGTAGTCCACCTACTGCTGGATCAATTTTTTTCGCCGGAGGGGGAAGGAAGAAAAGTAGAACTGTCACCTCCCATGAGGGTAAAGTCACGCCTTTAACGTTCAAGCTCGCGCTGGAAACACAGTTCTGAAAGTTGGTTGAAAGGCAGACGCAGATGTTCACGGCAACAAACGTTGTCAGCGGCTAACCCAGACAACGAGGTTCGGGCCTGTTCGCGGCCGGTCGCGCTCTATAAGCGGCCTGCACTCGCTGCACCCGTTACCGTCACCTTGTGGTGTGATGTACTTCCTCATTCTCACATCTGTATCCAGTTGATTTTCAAACAAAGAAATCATTCTAAAAGCACTGAGCTTCAAATCAACAAAGAGACGTTTTACTCTCAGGAACAGCTTTTGAGTCCTTCACAATAAAAGCGCTTGAACTGTGTGAATTGAAGTATCTATTTCAACCTTGCTTGAATTTTCTCTTTCTTTCTCCCTTTAATAAAACATTCATCCCTATTATTTTCATCTTATTGAGTGCAATAAAAAAATAGCCATAGAGGCCATATCAAAGGTAGCAGCTCACAGCCACGACCTCAGTCATTAACGCTGTTATTTAATGTCCGAGTGGACTGTGACACACTCTGGTCCCAGTTCTCTGTTGAGAGACAACGGTTGCCGAGTGACGAGCAAAGAGAGCAAAGACTGAACCCCCCCCCAAAAAAAAGCCAGGAAAACCTCGGCCGGCGGTATCACACACCAACAGGCTGAACAACGGACACGCATCAACACGGCGGAATCTGCGCGAATCATGTCGGAGTGACAAGTGTGACGGCGGCCCCGTGCGTTTAGGACTTCATCCCGGACTGTCAGCGAGGCCGAGGCGGGAAGCGGCGGGCGAGCGCGGCGCGCAGAATCCCGGGCGATCCACTCCTCCCTCCTTGTTCTCCACGCTCGGAGGCTTACAGTCAACTAAGCTGGCAGACCAAGATAAGCCTGTTTTTTTATGTAACATTTGTTTTTCCTTCCTTTGCCTGATTCCTTCGGAGGTGAAGGGAGCAGAATGAATATGAACATATCTGAACGTGGATTACCGACGCTCTCGTCGCTAGCAGAGAGAGGCAACTGGAGTGATTGGGTCAAAAAAAAAAAAAAAAGGAAAGCGAGATTAACTTGATTTACTTTCGTCATCTCGTCCGCGCGGCAGAAAAAAGAAACTTCACTTTGCTTCAATCTTCTCCCGCCGACTGTTGCGAGGAGCGTTTCCACATCAGTGCTTTATTAAATTACTCTCTGCCTTCCGTCAATCTGACACCCACAGGAACAAACAGAAAGCCTCCTCTTCATAACCTCCGTCGCACTTTAACTGTAGTTAGGACCTGTCAAAAACAGGCTTATTGCCGCGACGCTAATAACAGAAGAGAGGCGAGCGGAGTAAACACGTCCGGCCTCGAGGAAAACCGACAGGAATTCGTTTTAAACAACTGAATTTTGTCGTCTTTATTCCGCTTCTGAGCCATTTAACAGGTTTCGGCTAAGCGCCCTGTAATTACGCGGGGTGTCAGTCTCCTCCCGCATGCGCTGTCATTGTACACAGTTCAGCCTCCCACAACGCCTCCATCGCTCCTCCACCTGCCCCCACCCGCGGAGGAACCTTTTTACTGACTCTCTGTATCATTACTTCCAACTGCAATGCATCTATTCTTGATCAGCCTGCCTCTCCAGCAGGACCACAGTGCACGCTTCCTTTCCTAATGCTCCCCGATTCCAGATGTTAATTTTCAAGGATTCGTTTGATTTCCGCCGGCGTGGTTCTCCGTCGGTTGCAGGACGTGACTCGGCCTCTCACTTTTTTGGCGGAACCGAGCGCCCGCACGTTCATGACTGAGTGTCCGCTCAATCGGCCACCGCAGGGAGAGGAGTCCTCGGTGCCGGCTCTTCGATCGAGAGGGGCGAAGAAACGAGATCAATCGGGTTTCCCAGCGTTTATAAGCGAGTTCATTTTCATTTTGACAGCACTTTTTCCACAGATACAATGCAAAAAAGAATAGGACCGAGGACAGTGGAGCCAGTAAGGAGGCCGACAGTGATGTCAGCATCAACATGTGAGGCGGAGAGTCAGAAATGGCGGTGTGGAAACGCACCGTATGAAAGCGGCGCTCTTCTTGCGGGGTCTTTTCTAGAAGGCGGGGGGCACAAACTCTCGCAGGTGACTATAAATCACAAACCCCCATTTCAGATTTGATCGAAGACTGATCCCGGACCAGTCTGCCGCTAAACTGCCACAGCAACGAGCCGCCGTGGGGAGGATTTTAAAACCAGGTCCTCCAAACTGAAGGACAACTGCTGAGCTCACAGAACCACCCCGCTTGCCGGAAACACCGCCTTCTAAATTGGATTTTAGTCTAATCCCAGCTCTGCTTTTGTGCCCATGTCCTTGGTTCCTTGGGAGACTTCGAGGGGTTAACTCCGCCGCTCCCGCCGCCGCCGCCGCCTGCACCGTAGAGATGGAGCCGCGGCAGACGCCTCATCCGGCCGGAGATAAGCTAGTGAGACTTAACTGCGGCGTGAGGTCTGCTAATCAATGGCGGCGGATTTCCACGGGGAGGGGAGGTTGACTGAGGTTATGCTAACAGTCTGATGTTTGTTAGTGGAGCCGGCGAGCCGGTGCCCCCCCCCTCACTATTAACCCCGGGGTCTATCGATTTTCTTTTTTCTCGCGCGCTCGGGCCCCGGTGGGCGCACGTGATCGCGATCGCTCGGACGAACTTCTACGCTTGTCTTCCGTGTTGACACGGATGCGTTTTGTTTTTTTTTCAGCCAGCGGAGACGAGCCCCCACCCAGGGGAGCTGTCGGACCCTTTCTTTGAAGCGGCCGTTCTGCTGCAGTGGACTCAGTGGGACCCCCTCCCCCCCGCCCTCCCACTATTTAACAGGGCACGGCACCACAGCCGGGCCAAAACGGCTTCGCGTTCGCGCCGCGAGCGGCCCGATCGATGGAACAAAGCCGTTGATAAGCGACCGGCGGCCCCGTGGACGTACACATGAAGGGAGCGAACGATCCCGCGCCCATCTATGTCCGGTCGGAGCGGATAAAGTTACCGATAAAGCCGGCGTTCTTCCTTTAATTAGGCCGCCTGCCTTTTATCCGATCGACCGCAGCGTGTCGGCGTGTCTCGACCCAAGCGAAATAGGCCGCCGACCCCCTTTTTGAGGCGAGACGCTCGGTGCTTTCATGGTCTAATCAGCACTTGAAGCAGCTATAGACGGGTTGTGATTCAGATTAAAACCCCTGATTGGTTCGACATCATGTCTCCCAGACATCTGCCCGTCTTTCATGCGCACAGCGCTCAGAAGGCAGATAAGACGGGCCTCTGCGATGTGATCTATAAATAGGCCTCATTTGTGTTTTATCCAATAACGCTCCAAAGTGAGCGGTGATAAAATGGCGCATACATCATTAAGTTACACAAGCCAAATGAAGAGGTGGGATTCTCAACAGGGGACTCTGACTCATTACGAGATGATATTGCGTCTTGTCACTGCCATGTCCAAAAGCAGCAAGTCTTTGGGTCTCAACCCGCAGCTTAATTAAACCAGGTCACATTCGCTACAAAGTGGAGCACACCGAGTGCTAAAAAACTACAGCTGCAAAGTCTCGGTGTGTCCAAATTCCAACACACCTGAATCCAATGAAGTGCAACCAAGAGCCCGGGCGGAAGCCGGGACGGCGAGCACTCCTCACGAGCAGGTGTGCTTGGAGCGGGGACCCGCTGAACCCCTGCCGGCCGGCGGCCCTGCAGGACGCAGATGTGCCCACCGCTTCCCAACAGTGACCACAGGCACATCTGGAACCTGCCAAAGTACTTGCGAGCTGATGAACATTTACAGGGCACACAGTCCGAGTGGCAAGAGGTCCGAGTCCCCGTTGTCACCCCGAGAGTCTCTTTGATCGATAGTTTCAAAAACGCTGTTTTGGCGGCACAGCGCGGTGGTTCAGCTCACGCTGCTGATGGTGAGTAACAGGCCTCCAGATTGGGGGAGACGAGCGGGGGTCGATGCAGCCGCGTGATTGATCGATGGTCTGAGACTCCAGGAGACCCATTTTACTTTGTCGTTCCGAGTTTGAATTCTTCTCCTTCCTCGCGGAAGTCCACGGCATTTTTCTCCCTGCAAATGACATCGCAGCCAGCGTGGCCGCTTTGAGCCCCCCCCCTCCCCCCCCCCACCACGCCCCGTGTTGTTTTTTGGCCCCGCCCCCTGAGGCGTGCAGCTACACGAAAAGTTTTCCCACAAGAGGAGTCCAAAAGTCGCCCGCAGAATCGGGAAGGGGGCGACGGCAAGGAGCGGTCGGCCCGGGTGATGCGAGACCTCCTGGAGGGGGGGGGGGGGGGGGAGCGTGGGCCGGTCCCCTGCCCCTGGGTGGTTCTTTTCACCGCATACATTTTTTTTTTTTAGCCCTTTCATATTGTAATGGTCGCGGCGGCCCAAGGCTGGGGCACTAACCTTTTAGCTGCGTGAGACGCATTCTTGCTGACACAATGGGCACAATCCTTGTCTGGTTCACTAACACTCGGCTTTCTATCGCTCTCGCCCACTCCGAGTGGCTCCCCCTCAGCCCTGGTTTCCCTCCGCTGGCTCTCGGGGAATAGGAGCCCCCCCCCCCCACTTCCCCGTTTGTTTCTCTTCCTCTCTTTAAAGATGCATTATTCCTCCTCCCGCATGCTCAATTAAACTATTCCAAACCTCTTTTTTAATGCAAATTTGGGATATTGTAACAGCGTATGTAAATAGCTCGCAGCGTGATGTGCTGTGCCAAGTCTCTGCCTTCTGTCTCTGTGTGCTCTTTCTGACTGCGTGCGCACCTGTTTGCTGCCGCGCTCGCCGCGATGGCGCCGCCGCAACCCCCGGCCGCCGGGGGTGCTGCAGGAAGCGGCTTGCGGCCGCACCTGTATCCACTGTTGCTCTTCCCACTGATCCCGGTAGATCGTGCGCCTGGCTTCCGGCAATGTGGGGGGGGGGGGGGGATTTACAGGAGATATGCAAGAATTAGGGGTTGGTTTTATGTGACACGTGTGGGTTTTTGCCACAGCTGGTAAGAACCGCGCTGTCGCTGCCGAGTCCCGAGGGGGCAGACAAAAGCCCACGCCGGAGGCTCAAACAGCGGCGTGCCTGTTTATGCGGCAAGGCGACCGGGACGAGGTGGGCCGGCTAATCAGGGGCGCGCAGCACAAATGCACGCCCACACATGCAAACGACGTCCCACGCACGCACACATATATGCATGTGCACATGCGAGACGGGCTCTTCGCCGCGCGCTCCTCCTTTCGAGTGGCCCGTGACGCTCGTGACGGAAAAAAAAGGAACCGGAGCCACTGAACTGGGCCCGCAGGCCCGGGAGAAGTGGCCCAGGTGAGCGCGCGCTCTCTTCCCGAGCCCACTCCATTATGACCGTCTCCACGCGGGCGCCTCGGCTCGAGCTAATTAACGGGCTATTACTATGCAGATATATGCGGGGCCAAGAGCGGAGAGCGGGCAATAAATGGGCTTGATGAACGAGAGAGTGGCGAGAGATGAGAGGCGGGGGGGGGGGGGACCAGGGGGACCGGGAAGTGAGGGATGTAAGAGGGGGAGAGTAAAAGGTGGACAAGAGGACGGTCGGAAGGCAGGGGAGGAAAAAAAAAGGGGTCGGGGGGGCTCGGGGGAGGAGAGGTGGCAGGATGAGTGTGATTTAGTGTTTCATGTACGTGTCGCCTCTGATGCTCAGATAAAAAACCCTTTAGGAGTTCCGCTATTTGAAACGGAAGCGGTCGCTGCCAGCCTGGGGTCCGGGACCCTTTTGGAACAGGCAACAGAGCTCTACGGTTGACAATAAACCCACAAAAACAATCTTTTTAGAAACTAACTTGTGCTTTTATTTTGAAGGCTCTTGCTTTTAGAAGTCAATAAAAAGGAAGTAGCCACAGATGTTTGGTCCTTCCCGCACCTGCTTCAGATCTGCAGTTTGATCTCGAGTCTTTTGACCTTCAGCGGACTGAGCTTGCAAGTAAACATTAAATAAGTATTTTCTGGTACTGTGAAAAGATTCAGTTCAAGTAATTCGAAAGCTCTACTTTAAATTCCTAAAACACTTTCTCAAAGGCCTTGAAGGGCACTTTGGGCGCTTGCTTTCACACCACACTTATTGGTCCTGAAGAAACTCTGATCATACTTGGTACAGGAAAAGTGAATCCTTATCTCGACGTGCCTTTATTTTGAAAATCAGGTTATTTTCTTTGGAAAACGCTCCATAAAAGAGGAGAAGGTTGCTGTCGATGCGCGCTTGGGTGAAGACAAGCTGAGATCCATGGCGGGTGCAGCCTGGATCCAATTCCAGTCGCGTTGCATCGACACGACCGCTGTCAGGGGGGGCCGAAGTCGAGAGCGGACGGTCCCGCTCGGAGGCTCCGGTGAGGAGCAGCCAAGAGTCGTTTCAGCGGCGACATTTTATTTGTTTTCATTTAACCTTTATTTAACAAGGCAGGACAATTAGGAACACATTCCTCATTCATTATCGGGCCCATCTCACTGCCGCTCTGCCGCTCGCTTCCCTCGAATCGCTCCCTCTCTTCTTTGTGCGAGCTCGAATGAAGATGTGGCAAAGGAGGGCCGGGACCAGATTGGACGCAGGTCATTCGACAATGAAATGTTTTATTTACTTGGTTTTGTGCGATATTTGTCACTGATACCGAAAGCCCACTGTAAACCGCGTGAGGCACAATGTTAGTTCAGGCATCGAATGTCGCTGCGTGGTTATTTCAAGCAGCCATTTCTGTTTCATCCTTCTCCCAGCGAATCAGACGTTTCAAGGGGCCATAAAATAAACAAACAAAAAAACACAACGCTAACATGGATCCACTTTCATGCGTCGGATTTATCTCTTAACTCGCACGTGAAGTATCAAAAGTATCGGTTGGGGTCGCGGTCCGCGGAGCGTTCACAAGAAAATCTTTGAGAAAGGCGCAACGGGCCGTGAATCGATGGCAGCGGGCGCGCAATTAATGCCGTCACTGCCAGCGCTGGCACAACTCAGCACAATGGAAATAAATTGCTCTTCTACAAGTTACAATGTTTCCTATGTGAGGGCCGAGTATTACTCTGATTCCTTCCTGCCTCATTTCTTCCTAAGTAATGGACTTGGTGGAGCAGAGAGACACACGCGCGCACGCACACACACTGTAAAAAAAAAAAAAAGTATCAAACCGGTGCTGAGCAGCCGATCGGTATTCCTTTCCCTAAATGAGGGATAATTCATTTCCAAGCAACGCGAGCGATGTGCTTTAGCCTCCACAAGCTTGGTCGCTCTTCTGGCTCTGGCATGCTGAGAAATCGATTTATTATTTCACTCACCGGTGGTCCCCTCATTGCCTGGGATTTAATTAACTAATTGATTTGTAAAAAGCTTGAATACATTGAATAGCGAATTAGCGGGAGGTCACGCGCCGCTCCCCTCTCCCGTCCCCCATTACGCGAGCCGGTCGCCGGGCCGATATTCCAGCGCTCCCGCGTTTGGGCCAGAGCCCGCGGTCACCCTTCTCCGCGGCTAATTTTATTCTCATCGCTGTGCGAATCACCGCGTGTGTGTAATCGGTGTAAATTTGAGAGGCCGCTTTCAAGACGGAAAACGTGACTCACGATTGGTGGACGCTGCAGTTGTAGAAGACAAAGTCCACGCTGGCAAACTTCTTCCCCGTCTCCTTTGACCTCAGGTAGAGCTTGATCACGCGTTGGTCACCTGCAAAGACAGAGAACACACACACACACACACTGCATTCATATGTGATCTTATGGGAGCGTTCCCACACTCCCACGATGCATTTAGGGACGCTAAGTCAGCATGTGGGAGATGTGTGGTGACCTGGGGATCCTGCCCTATCTCAGGCAATATATTCTGAAAATGTTAGGCTCCTCATTTTAAGGGGCAACTTGTCACTTCCTGTATATGTGGCATTTGGAACTCGCTGCTTTTTGTTCCCGAGAAGCAGCTGCAGCCGTGAGGCAGGATCGATGCAGCCTGAGGGGCAGTCGCACGTTCGGTCCAAGGAACAGTCCAGCCGTCCACACGCCCTCGTCCCGGCTTTGTATACTCGAGTTTGCGACTCTAATTTCGATAACGGCGAACGGCGATAACGGAAATCCGGCGTGGTTAAAGAGCAAAGACGTCTCCGTGTTCCGTACAGCTGGACGACGCGGCCTGACCGGAGCAATGTGTGGCTGTGCGCGTCAAACTCGACCGGCTGGAATCGGCTTCTTCGAGAAAACGGGGAAACTTTTCCAACGTCATTAAACTTTTTTTCTTTTTCTCTTACAAACAGAGACATCCGTAAAGACGCAAGAAAAACAACCCCACCCCCCCCCCCCCCCCCAAAAAAAAGAGCCTGTCAGGCTGGTAGCTAGGGCTGCGCACTGACACATTAATGGATCTTAAAGTGGACGATGTTTGCCATCATCATCATCATAAAACGCTTTATTTTCCTGCAAAAATAATAAGGTAGGAACAGCAGGGAAAATACAACATAGCTTTCGGATAATTTGGTGTCAAAACACAGAACAATACATTGATGCCGGCCCGCGACGTGTTATTACAGAATACATAATTATCTATTCAAAATACATATTGTGTCTTCTTTTTGTTCCTGTTCTAATGTGATGTAATTAGGATGATGCATGACAGGTGACAGTGAGCTACCGGACGTTACAGAAACAGACCAGGACCGGGACAAGTGTCACCCCAGAAGCAAAGCTGTCGGAAATACATCGTCTCACGTCACACACTGGGCGCACTTTCCGTCCCAAAAACCTGCGTTTTCTCGGGCGTTGCTCACCCTGGTCTCGCGTGATGGGCGCCACCTCTTTGGTCGACGGGGACAAGCAGAAGATCCGCCCGCTGTATATGCGTCCCTCCGTCTCCACGAAGTCCTCGAAGGAGCAGTTGACCCCGGCGGACAGGCTGGGCACGTTCTGCGCCTGGAGCACCAGCTGGGAAGCGGGCGAGACGCAGCGCAACACAGACGTTCCGATCAATGGAGTTCATCAGTGACGTTCGGCAGCGGGGAAAACGGCAGATCAAGACTCGATTCAAGACACAAGACACAAAACAAACAAACAACTCATCGACACGAAGGCGGGTCCTCACCTGCACTTCCGACATGGTGACGGACACGGTGTCGGGCTGGACGGACAGCCGGACGCATTGCTCCACGCGGGTGGTGAAGCGCTGGGGCTCCTCGGCCCGCTCGCAGCGATCCTTCCTGGAGCATCTGCGGAGGTCCATCACAAATCACCGATGAACAAAAAAAAGTAACAACCTTCCAGCGTTTTTTGCTCAAATGGAAACCTTTGTTCCCTCGTTTATCAGCTGCCCCACCCGGCCAGCCCCCCCACCCCCCCCCCCCTCGTTCTTGCAAAGTGAATTTTGCTGAGTGTCCCTGTGCACGCTGCTCACCCAGCTGGACACGCGCCAAGCTCTTTAGAGTGCAGAAATCACTAAATTAGAGATATACAGAATTTATCGAACGAATCAACAAAATTGAACATCGGGCAAAAAAAAAAAAAGACTATTTATTCGCGTGCGCAAAGATGGGAAATTACAAGGAAGTGAGCAAGTTAAATGGCTGAACGCAGCAGTTAGTGGATTATATTGTGTGAGTGGTGATGCCGGTGACACACACTCAGCACCTTTTGGAAGGAAAGTGAGAGTAAGGCAGTATGGCGCGACACACACACACCCACTCGGCTCTGCTGTCCATCCCACAAATGCACATCTGGAAAAGCAGGATTTGCAATGGTAGAATATTGTGCGTGTGTTTATTTCCGTCCACTCGGCGAAGATGAACCTTTCGACCGCCATGTTTGGCAAAGTGGGTGCGCGCCTGACTTTGCACTAAAGACGCGTGTGTGTTCGACTGAACCTCATGACACAGGATGACGGGGCTCCGCGTGAAAGTGGCGCTGGAGCCAATGAGGCGCAGCGCTGACGCTGCACTTGCATTACCTTGATTGGCACCAGCTGCTCATTCGTGATCGGCGGCGCATTCATCAGCTGCTTGGCGACCAGCTGACTGCAAATTTCCAATCATATTAACACCGGCACACACCGGCCTCCGCAACCTAACGCTCCTCGCCATTACCCCCGGTGACACCCGCGCCTGTGCCCCCCCCCTCCACCCGTCGGATAGCGGGGAGAAGGTGCAAAGTCGGAGCGGCGGCACACTTTTCGAAGGAGACTTCGCCCTCCTTTCAGGCTCGGCGGTCGCTCCGCTCTTGGAGGGGGAATAACCTTCGCTGCTCAACGTAATGATATGATTAGCTATAAATGGGCAATCCCTGAACCGGAGTCGTTCTCGCTGGATTAGCAGAGCAAGTTTATGGCAAAGTGGCTCTTGAGGAGAGAAAAGGCAATTTCCAAGGCACCGATTACACCCTTTTAAAAAAAGTCAGCGAGAAAGGGACGGCGACGCAAAGAGCCCGGCTCTGCCCCGGCAAACAGGTGGTCGCATTGTTGGACAGCACTTGCTGGGGACGACTCCCCACCGATTCCTGCCAATGTGAGCAAATAAAGTTGGCTCACGTCGCGCCAGCGGTTTCGCAGGTGGAGCAAGTCTGGCGTTTCGGACTTCTCCCTTGAACTCCATCCTCCACATAGGTCCGACTCATTATAAGGCAAACGTCCACTTTAAGACGTGTGTTCCTCTTGTTTTATCACCACATGGGTGCCATAAGTGGCCCTTGGCCCCTTCTAAATTTAAAAATTATAACAAGATATCATAATGATAATATAATTATACTGTATGCTTAGAACAAATCTTATGACAACCATAAGTTTACAGCCTTTATTTTGAAATATCGTGAAAAAGATTCACGTCTGGTGTCCTAAATTGTTCTCTGCATTATGAATCATTTTTTATTGTGTGCTTTTATTCGTCACGGGGGGGGGGCGGCAGATATAATGCCAGGGGCCGTTTCCAAGGTCATCTGAGGTCAAATCCGATACCCTGAATTAACGAGGCCACTTTGTTTGCTGCATAGCAAAACTGACGAGACCCCCACAGGGCATGTCCGAGGGGGGGGTTCGCGCACTTACACGTTGTGCAGCACACACCAGCCGCAGTGAGGGTCCCCGGATCCCAGACAGGCTCCGCAGGAGGTGTACTGCTCGCAGCTCTCCACGGGTACACGGGTGACCTGCGGAAGGGGGGGGAGGGGTAAACAGAACACACACCTGGTTAACATAAAAAAAAAACCCAACAAGCCTTCAGCCCCCGTGTATATATTTACACCACACAGGCAGGGGATAAACAGGATCGGTGGGAGGCGGCCTGCGTCCGGAACATGAGATTAAAAGGAACGAGTCCGCTGTGACTATCAGAGATGAACAGGACTGAGGCTGCCGCTCACAACTCCTGTACGGCTGGAGGAAGCAGCATCCACAACATGGAGACACACAACTTGTGCACCCTGCAGCTTTGCAGCCGATTCCTCCTCTCTTTTTTCGCCGCGCAGGGAAGGGAGAGCAGCTGCTCGTTCGGGGGGGGAAAAAAGGGGCGAGATCTGGACGGGTTCAGGCGTCCAGATCAGCTTACGCTCCTCAGATTAGGGGAGATAATCTGATGAGCAAGATCGGATTAATGTACTTGGGGAGGACTCGGCCCCTCGACAACACCGGGGGGGGGGCCTCAAGCTGAGACGTTGGAGTTAGACGCTCTGTGAGTCGCGCCAGAGGCGGCCTGAAGACTGGACGACAGGGACCTGCTCGGATGGAAAGTCAATGGGGGAGTTCCTCTGGTCAAGTAGGGACTAAATGCGTCCCCACAACAGACCCAAGTAAAGAAAAAATAAAGAAGAAGCGAAGTCTGAAACCGGTGAGGCAAAGAGAGTGAATCTTTGCTTCTGCTGTGTCACTTTTAACCACTCCTTTCATGCCAAAACACCCTCGCAAGACCTCCAGATTTATGGACCGACTCGGAGCCGGCCGGGAGCGAGCGGCAAGAGAAACACTCGACTTTAATTTCACTTTTTTTTTTTTTGCACAATAAACGTCACATACGCTTGATGGATTTTGTCTTTTTCCTGAGCATCGCAGGAGGACGATTCCTCGAAGAAAATAAGCCAGTGAATCCAGCGCCATTAGGACCGGCGCCGAGGATTACTCGTCCACCGGCTGCCATCTGTGACTGATCAGGGTCTCTCTGGTGAGACGGAGCAACGACAAGGACGGCGAGGAGTCGCTATGTATCAACAGAGAGCGGAGGAAACCCCCGAGTATGGAGTTCACAGGTGTCAGTGAGCGCACGCGGCTTCTGTTGCTTGTTTGAACGTTTTCACCATCTGCTCGTTTGATCGTCAAGACGCACGTGCTACCTCTGGTTCCACCAGAAACGCGGTAAACTGGAAAGTCGACCAATTCTCCTTTATAATTCCGAGTCTCCGAGTCTCCAGTGAGACACTCAAGTGTTTGAACCCAAACTGAAAGTTTTCAGCCGCGTTTCTTCTCTTTTTTTCCTCTCTTTCTCAAGCAGCCGCTAAGTTTCTAGATATGTTGCTGACCACACGAGGCGCGCGGGGGAGGTGTGGGGGGGGGGGGGTTGCGTGACCCCGCGCACGCCTCCAAGCTGCCTCGGCGGGGGTGAGGCTCGACATCAATAAGGCTGCCGAGGCAGGAGGCGCGCCGGGTGAGCCGGGGAGCTGCTGAGGCTGAATCCTAATGGCAGATGCAGGCACAGCGGTGTGGACGCCTTCAAAGAGGAAACTCTGGCAACGCCGCGCCAGGTTCTGGCTTCACTGATAGACTTTCTACCGGACAAAACTTCAAACATCAAATCGGAGCTACTCTACTTTTTCTCCCCCCCCCCGTCCCCCACCCCTCAGCCTTTCACAGCTGTATGATTAAACAGCCACAAAGCCAAAACTATGGTGTCAGCGTCCACTTCAGACCCCCCCCCCCCCCCCAAACACCACCATCCCTCGCTTTCGGGCTGAAATGTCGCACGCTCCCGCTAATTCTCACAGGTTCCATCATTTGCGGCGTGCTCCGCGAGGGCCCCCTCTTCAAAGCACGCGAGCCCCCCCCCCACCCCCCGGCTGCGTCAGGCAGCATCTGACACCCACTTGCAGAACATAACATAACAAAACAAAAAAGCCCCCCCCCCCCATTTCTGGCTGCTGAGAGCTAAAGAGTCGGCATCAAAACAAGACTTTGCACTCAGACCGGCGGTGAGCGAGTGGGGGGTGGGGGGGTGGGGAGAAAGCGCCGCTTCTATCACTGAACCCAATATATCAGTGGTGTGACAGCATGACTCACTCCCTTTGGTGATGTGACACCAAAGTCGCACAATAACACAAACAGACTAACCAACGGAGACAACTGGAGACCAGCAGCTCCTGTGTTTTGCCAAGTTGAATCACTCTTTTTCTTTTTCTCTTGTTTTTAGCGTTTTTTTTTAATGTTTTCCCTAACGGAGTCTGGCGGCTCTTTAAAGCAGCACGGATCAGTGTTCTCCCGCTCCGCCGCCGACTCCGCCGCCCAGCCGTCCGGTTCCGGACGAGTGAATGAATTTGGTAAAACTCAGCATTGGTTTAAAGCAACAGGGTGCGAGCACGGATTCATTCGTTCAAAAGGGCGGCATTTTAATCGAATTGTATGACATTGTATGACAGAAATCTTTTCTCCATTGTTTTCCCTTCACCGAAGGTGCTGACTGTATTTCTTTCTTCTCTTTCTTCATTTGACTGCACATAGCGAGGGTGCTGAGGGAAATAAAAGCTTCCTGCGAAGAGTTCAGAAAGTGGAAGTCGCTCCTGCCGCAGACGACTTGTTTTCAGACCACAATGTTTTAGAGCACATTCATGTCAAAGACGATATTTTCGGTTGTTTGTCGCAAACACATAGCATCGGGATCAGCCGTGTTTATCTGCCCGGGTAAATAAGTTCAAGAGAAGAGCTTGACGAGCCTGACTGGGACAAACGCTTGAATTCATCGACCTAAAACACCACAAAGAACACGTTGAATCGTCAAACAAAGGCTCAGTTTTGTCCTTCTGATGCCTCTGACAAAGCCCGGACGTAAAGGTAAAGAAATCTACCGCAGAGACAATGTTGTTATCGTTCGTTCCCCTTCAGTTTCCGCACATTTTCGTTGTGAAGCGTGCAGAGACAGCGGACAAACGGCACACCTCAGCAGCAGCTGCCGGTCATCTCCACCGACTGTACACGTCCTGCCCGCATGTCATTCCGACGTACAGTTAGTCACAACGGCTCATGGCAGATTCATAGTGCCGTAACAGTCGCCTGCGGCTGACGACTATTATAATGCGGCCATTACCAGGCGCGGGCCTCTTGCGGGACACCAAATAGCAGCAAATTGCAGTCATTACGTGCGCCTGGACAAATACCACACTGGTAATACGGCCTGTCTGATAGAGGGAAGGGAAGGGGAGAGGAGGGGAAAAAAAAAGCACGGTAGGCAGTGGCACAATAGCCAGGAAGAGAGAAGTTTATTCAATGGGGTTTAGTGTGATAGTGGACCGCATGATGTATTCCAATAGAACAGTTCAATTATCGAGTTTTAGAAAACAGATAATGGGATGGCGAAACGGGAGGGGCCCGGGCGAAGACCCTTTGTCTTACTGAGGTGTGTGCGTGCGCGTGTGTGTGTGTGTTTTGGAGACTGTACGCGAGCGAGAAGCACCTATTTATAATAAACGTGGCATTTTCATTCGGGCGCCTATTTGCTGAAAAGGCATCAGGAAGCTCATCCGTCTGTGAATGGCTGGGAAGGAATGCGGGGAGGAGGAGAGGACGGGGTGAAGATGGGACAATCGCAGAGGACAGCACGTTGATTTCGGGTTGTTTTTTTTCCACACGACGGCGTGGAGACGAGAACTCGGCTTATTTAGGGGGGTGAGAAGGAGTGTCGAATTTTACACACCGCGCCCGCTGTGTTCAACTTCACCAAACCGCCTGGAAAATGCCACGCCGGCCCAACCGCTGGTCAGTCGGTGCGAGAATTAGGACTTGAGTTATGAGCGGAGGAGCGAAGAGGACGGACCGTTTATTACAAATAAACAACAGCTACAAATGTTCCTCCCTCATTTGGGTCATGATGGAGAGCCTCTTAATTTGCTCGGTGGCAGAGAGCGGAAGGAGGAAGAAGGGAGTGTGTGTGTGTGTGTGTGTGTGTGTGGTGGTGGGGGGGGGAGGGGTGCAGCGAGGGTTCGGAGGGGAAAAAATAATAAAAAAAACACACAAAATTGTAATTCGACTGGGGTGTCATTTCGCCAGAAAGCGCGGCTCTGTTATAGGCTCAGCTGTAATTGTCTCATCTGTATATTATGGAGGCAAATATAAGGCGCCATCACTGGCCAATAAGATGATGGATGGCCCGTGTTGTCAGATACGGGCCGGTCGCAGCGACGCACAAATGTGCACATGTGTCCCCCGCGAAAAAAACCACGCGGATGCGTAATTCTGGCTAAAAGATACACCACCAGGTAAAGTATCTGATCATGAGCTCGGAGGTGCAGTTTTGACCGCTCAGGGTGGCGAAAGAGGGCAAAAATAAAGCAAAAAGTCTGGTTTCAACAAAGCTTTAAGTTGAGTTTCATCATAACCCAACAGGCGTGTGTCACTTTGGGTGTTTCTTCTCCCTCCGTTCCTCTTTCTTTGTTCAACCTTTTGAATTAACTGCATTTTATCTTCTATTTTGCTGCTAAACTGACAAAACCACCTCATTTCTTGAACGTGTAGAACTGAGGCGGCTTCGGATGAACTGCAATAAATGTCAAATTGAAAAAAAATTCTAAACTTAAAACACTTTTTATTAATGAACTACCAACTGCAAAAGTGCCCCGCCAGGTCGGCGAGCTGCTCCGATAGCTGCTGCCGGATGCTGCGCTTAGAAGGTGGCAATTAATTCGGTGATTTTCAAAGTCACAAGCAAGGTGTCAGCCGCGATTCACGGGTCAACTGGTGTTTTTTTGTAGATGAAAAGTCGCATTTAACAGCCGGTGGTTTCTGTTTCGGAGTGAGTGTCTCAGCAGCAGCGACGAGAGGCCGATGTCCAATAACGCGCGGGTGACGCTCGGCGTCGGATCGGCTTCCCCGCCACGTCCGAGGCGAGCGCGCCAGGCTCGCATCAGTCACTCCACTTCAGTCAATCAAACGCGGGCGCCCCACTTCCTCCTCTGAATACAAGTCACGCCGCTGTCCCCCCCCCCCCCCCACCACCACCACCACATTAAGACGTCTCCCTCTGCCTCCGTCTGTCTCTCTCTGACCGTCTCACAAATCACATTCTGATCAGCCGCCCCCGCCCGTCTCTCTCCCGCGTGATGGACGGGCAGCCGGCGTGCGCGCGGCGTCTCACCGAGTCCGCGTGGAAGCGAGGGACGGACGAGGATTTCTGGAGAGAGCGTGTCACTCAAAAGTAAACTGCAATTTGTGTTTTCTTAGATCGGTGTTCTTAAGTTATATTTTTCATGAACGACGGTTGAACTGTTGAATGTTTCCTGTTCCAGACTGTCTCAGATTTGTCTCAAAGAAGCTCCCCCCCCCACGTTTGTGGTAGCGCTCCACTTTTGGGAGGGTGATGCTGCAGTAACGGCTTTTACTGTGTCATGTTGTTGTGACTCAGTTTGTTTTGTTGCTATTTTTTTTCAAAATATCCTTTTTTTCAGTGGTTTCCAACATAAGACTATGAATAGCAGCACAGAGATGCATACTCTGAAGAAAACACTTGAAAATCAAGAAAAACCTTGGAAAATCTCCGACTACTTTTATTTTGAAGGTTCCTGCTTTGGTATCCCGATGAACATGCCCGCCAGAGGTTGGCTTCACTGTCATTCTTCGACGAATCGGCCTTTTGTCAGAGGCAGTTTGTGGTTTGCGGGGATGAGAAGATTGGGGAGTTTATTGAGGCTTCATCAGTTTGCCGTGTTTGGTTTTCTGATCAGACCTTCCTGGCTGCTTCCTAAGCACAGCATTAGCACTTGTAATTGGACACCAGCCTCACCCAATGAATGTTGATGCTCGGATTTCTGATGCAATTCTGAAAACCTGCAACACGCACCGTCACACATATTGGTTCGTTTACCAGCTTGCTTGGTTTCCTCTTTGCCACTCCGAGACAACACTGTTTTTGACTCGACTGTGACTTGTAAAGAAAAAAAAAAAAAGGGGAATAAAGCAACAGACCCACACACACACACACACACACACGCACCGGTCCCCTCGGAGACGGCTAATTAGCACCGAAGCAACCAGCATTAACGTTTCAGGTCACACGCTCGCTGGATTGCAGTCAACTTAAGGAGCGGAGACTCGGGGAGAAAAAGCTTCAACAGTCGCTATTTGTGTTTTCTTAAGGGCCTTTTAAGTGGAAGGGAGGAAAAAAAAAAAAAACACCCCTCCAGAAAGTGTTTACTGATGCCATCGGATAAATTATAGGTCAGCAGATGTCAAGTTTTCAGCGTGAGCTCGACATTCCGCCGGCCCCGAAGGTCTTCGGCTTTATGCTGAGAGACGCTTCGGCAGCGATGCCCCCCCCCCCTCCCACCCCCACTCCCCCTGCTCCGACTGACAGCGTCTTCAAGCAGCAACACCCCCCCCCCCACCCCGTCACTAATTTGCCCACGCAAACAAATGCTAAGGCAGGCTGTTCTGAAACTCAACTCGACCAATTAGCTGAAGTGGGCCAAGGGCGCTTCCGGTAGATTTGGGCAGTTCTCCTCATTATTCCCTCCTGTCCCCGTCTTCACTGACATCTTATTTTTTCCTTGGGGGGGGGGGGGCAACTTCAAAGTTGGACAATCACCAAAAGAAAGCGCGAAAAATATCTAAGAAAAAATTAAGGAGAGAGAGAAAGGGGGGGGGTGAGGCGGTGTTTCCTCCCTGACCTCCAAAAGCCTCCAAATGCTGAGTGAAGAGAATATGAGCCCCTCCCTCACCCCCCCCCCCCTCTGATGTGCTGCCAGGGGTAGGGTTCCTAGCACGGCTCACTACATTTCTGCGCTCTGGCTCAATCGATACATGAAAGGTACATCATCAGAGCATTATGCTGCTGTCTGGGGGGGTGGGGGTGGGGGGGGGCTCCGTCGTGAAGGGAGAGGAGGAGGCGGGCTGGGGAGCTGCCGGCGGGTCACCTTACGAAGCTGTTCTGCAAGCGGCGGGGCCCGACCCTGCTCCTCCGGCGCAAAACTGCTCGCGCACACGTGAACTTTGGCCTCCTGGAACACGGACGCTCCAGTTATGAATCAGATCAAGTCCCGGGTCTCGATTAGAGCACATGGAAACACAATAATAGCTTGTTATCGGGGGGGTGAAGGCATAAATAGCTCACCTTGTCGATGCGTGTTGGAAGCGGGGCTGTTATTTATATGATAAGTAAGCCAAGTGGTACAAAGGTACAGTGGAAATCAATAGATTATGAGCTGTAATCCACTTAGACACTCACTTTCCAGCAATTAGGTGATGTCACCCACGGGGGGGACACGCGGGACAAGAGGAATATTTCTGTCCCGGTGACGTCAGCGGCAGAGGACGGTGACAGGATGACAAATCTCTCCCGCCTCGCCGTTTTCAGATTCGGCGGGGGACAATCTCGGACATATAATGAGGAAACAACAGCGATGGGGGGGGGGGTTGATTTAGCGCCGTTGCTCACTTTTTACGGGTGCGGAAAACGACGCGGTCTCGCCGGGGCAGACGCTACGAACCACGAGAGCCGGGGGCAGACACGGAGTCGCCGGACGAGGGGACACAGCGGGATTCGTTGTGTGTGTGTGCGTGTATGTGTGTGTCTGTGTGTGCGTGTGTGCGTGTGTGCACGCTGCAAAAATAAATCTATCGGCGGCTAATCGAACGCTCTCCTCTCGCGGTGAATCAGTTTTATGTTTTGTGCATGCTCATGCGCTCGCCACCGCCGCCGCCGCGCAGATATGCGGCCCATGATGCCGCAGTGCAATCCAGCAATTCTAATTATGTGCGAGTGAATACGAGAAGAGGTAAATTGCTCTGTCAGGCTGGGAAATGGGCTTTTTTTTAATGTTTGAGGTCTCACCACTTGGCGTTTCTATTATTCAACAAGGAGACGAGCAACGGAGGGACGGTAAGGAAGGAGGAGGCAGTGGTGGGGGTTGGGGGGGAGGTAGGGGTGGGGCAAACAAGACGAGGCCGCGTCTCGGTTCTGAAAGCGATCAGAGGGAGAGCGCGGACGACGGGTCTTCAAATGACGCGGCGAGAAGCGCATTCGAGGCCCAAAAGTTGTGCACTTTGAGGTCGCACGCCCCGGAAGTCCAGTTAGATGGTTGGAGCTTTAATGTCAAAACAATGAGGGGAAAAAAAGCAGGTGTCCACAGAAGAATCTAAATAACACCGAGTATCGACTCGCGCTTTGATTTTTCTGCCAAGCGGCGCGGTTCCAGTTGCCGTCTCGTGAGAAATATGATGCGGAAGACTTGAGAAAGGTGCAAAGTTGAAAGGATTCACCTTTTACTGTGAAAATAAACGACCGCAGTCACGGCCGAGCATGTTTCAGTTGGGCTGGTCGCACTCCTTTGCCGACACCTAATCACCCTCATGATGGAGGCGTCCACCGCTAATCCAGAGAAAAACCATTCGGCCCCCTTCAAACTATGTGCAACACTTCAAGCTCAAATTAGCAGGTAATATAGAACTCCAAAGTGGACGTGAACATGCCGGAACTGTGCGCTTCTGTCGATTAAAATAGAGCGCACTTGTCTTTAGCCCGTGGCCGTTGCTGGGCGGAGGTATGACAATTAAGGAGAAATTAAAACTAGCGAGATAAGATGGCACGTCGTCAAAAAAAAAAACCAAAAACCAGGCCATGCTTTCCAATAAAAGTAAGTTTTTAAAAAAGTGCCTTAAAGGAGGGCGCCGTCTCAGACAGTCTAATTTCCTGAGGCAGGTCATCCGACAGCCTCGGGGCTCCGACGGCGGACAAACTTCTGCTCGCGGTAGCGATCGAGCCAAGATCTCGGGGGGGGGGGGGGGGGGGGGTGGGGCTCGGTGGTGGTTGACGGAGCCGGGTTGGGGGG
>JASSRZ010000053.1:18347097-18368023 GCA_032164315.1 Malacoctenus gilli | reverse complement strand
ACACACACACACACACACACACACACACACACACACACACACACACACACACACACACACACACACACAGACTGACGGGCAGACAGCTGGTCGGTGACAGCATGCCGCTATGAAGCTGTTTTGCTAACAGCTAACATTAGTTGGCGCCGCTCAGAAGAACGCAGCGGTGCCAAGGTGTGACCAGGTGAGCTGCACTTTGTTTTCAGAAACGGTCTGCGCCGTTGAAACGTTAACAAAACTATCGCGAGACACTTAATCCCTGCGTCTCCCGTTGATGCGACGAACTTCTTTGAAAAGGCTGATTTTCAAAACACTTCCATAAACCACATCTTATGAGTGGAATCTATCGTGCGACTGCTGAAAAACGGCCCTCTTTTCCTCTGAAGTCGCCTCTCTCTGTGAAGCAGCGTGAGTCCAACGTTCAGCATCGCCTATTTGTCGGCCTGTCGGGCTCAGCTGTTCCAAAACGTGGTGCAGCCCAAACAGTGTTATCCGAGCGATACACTCGATCAATAAGAAGAGGAGCTGCCATCATTACACAGACACCCCCCCCCCCCTCCCGAGCTATCACACCGTCGCTGTAAGTCGCCGCTCGCTGAGAGGAACACCTTTAAAATGTCCTTCATCTCTCCTGCCATTAATGCTCTCAATAAATCACAGTGGGGGCAGACACTGATATTCAAACGCTGTTTTTGGAACGATGCTGATATCAGCAGTCATCGCTTACTTTTTTTTGTTTTTTACGTCCATTGTTAGACTCAGTGTTTGGACTGTGTTCTTCCGTCTCTCTCTGCGACTGCGGCACTTTTTCGGAACGTTCCCCCGGAAAAAAAACAAAAAAAGGGGGTCTTAAATCTGTGAAATGACAGTTCTGTCGGGTCTTTAGGAAAAGTGACTGTCGAGTCAAACTTTTAACAACAACAGAGTTTAAAAAAGGGTGAAAAAAGACGGTTTCATTAGATTATGCAAAGACCCTAATCCTCCTGCAGGGTCTTAGCAGCCTGGGAAAACCTCAGCCATATGGATGGAAAGCTCAGCAGTACACCTGCCTCTGCACTGATCACTTTACACAGAGGTCTTTAGGGCCCCTGATGGACAGGAAGAGGGGACAGGGACAGTCTGTCTGTCCACTCAATGGAAGACACAGAGACACACAAACAAACGCAGACTGAGTGACACCCTCACGGAAGACAGAAGCATGGAAGTGCTTCACAAGAATATAAAAATATCCAAACATATGAAACACACAAACACCGATGTAGGCACATCAACACGTAAGCACTTACTGTGTGGTCATAAGTGCAAGAAATAATACACAGAGGCCCACAATAACACAAGACACTGGTGTACTTGAGACTCCCAAAATAAGAATTAAAAGAGGACAAAGATTAGTCACAAATAAGGCCAAATTAGAAGAGAAAAACTCAAGACTGAACAAATACTTAATTAGCTCGGAACGCAACCCGTATCAGCAAAGTCAAGCCCCCCCCGCCTCCTCTTTCTTTTCCGTCCCCTTCTAGTTGTTGTGACTCCTGCTGCCCACCGTACCAGGCAGGCCGGCGTCACATGTGTGCGCGCTTGGTGCTGCTGAGAGGCCTCTTCAATCTTTTCACAAGCATGATGAACTTCGGCTTCCCCCTCGGCGCCGCTCCTGCGAGCCCTCTTCCAGAACACAAACACACTGAGCCGGCCGGCGTCAACCCCCCCCCCTTCCCCCCCTCCCCCGCTGGCTCCCATCATAACCACGAGCTGTAACAAGGCCCCTCCGACGGCCGCCGGCTTCCTTCCTTGCTCCCTTTGCTCCTCCTTTGGTCCCTTTCTCAGTTCTGAGCTCAGTCTTGTTCACTTACTCGCTCACAGCTTTTCCTCACACATGCTGCTTCCTCCCCTCATCTTTATGTCTATGCAGGAACAACCATCTCGGACCCGCCGACGGATACGTGCCGCATCGGGCGGCGAGGAGGGTAACCGAGGGTCACCTGAAGCCTCCGCCGGAGTCGCCTCGCCACGAAATCGGGCAGGATCGCCTCACCCCGCGGCCACTATGAAAGACGGCATTAAACGACTTGTTTTCGGGGAGACAGAGTTTGAGCGCTGCGCCGCGCTCGCTCCTCTCCTCTTCCTCCAGCCCCCCACGGTGCCACGCCACCCCCGAGAACGCTTCTGACATAACTGGGTCTGGCTGTGCGTTAAAGCAGCAGCTCCCTGTTCTTTTCCCCGAGGCGGATTCTGCAGGCGGCGCGGGCGGAGCGACGTCGGCACGCTGCCGCACCGGTCTGAAGCCTATTACCAGCCGGCGGAGGGGGGGGGGAGCGGGGTCATCCGGGATGCAGACGCACTCCAATGTACATCTTTTTTTTTGTGAATAATGCGAGTAAATCACATGCTTGCTCTGGGGAACTGGGGCTGGTAAACATTGTTACAGTTTGCACAAACTCCTCCCGAACTCCCCGTTTGGTGAAGCCAGGAGGGAGCGAAAGTTGCGCACCGGTCACTGTGGGTTTCATCAACTTTATCATATGTGAAGTCTGCGTCCTTCACTGGGAGGACAGAAGCTCTGAAGTGTTGGGTGCAGTCAGCGGGCGACCGAGAGATGCTAATGAAGAGAGAGAGAGAGAGAGAGAGAGAGAGAGAGAAAGGGAACAGATGACGATGGTCTTTTTTTGGGGCCATGAAGGATGCAACATTTTTGTCAGGACACCGGCGTCCAGACGGGGTGTCACTGGGAGCCGGTCTGGCGCTAATTGGCCCTCCGATATTTGGCGTCTGCCGTGCTGAGACGAGACGGGACGGAAGATGAAGGGTGCTGGAAGGGTTTTCTGTTCATCAGCGGTTTACGTTCGTCCAACCACACACAGACAGTTTCTGGGGTCGTTTTCCAGCTTCATATCGCTCGCTTACAACTAAGAACACCGAAACAGGGAGGTGCTGCTGCTATTTTGTCCTGTTGCACACCTCCACGAGACGCCACGTTCCGATGTTGTATGACGCCGCTTTTCGTCAACTGTCGTTGAGGAGCCGGCGTCTGACGGAAACTAACTTTTACTTCCGACACATCTTTCGCTCTACCGGCCTGAGCTGGTGTGACACAGACAGAGATGAGGTCAGTTTGTCAGCCTGACTCTCCAAGCGGCGAGAGCGCGAAGCCCCCGGCCGTGTGGCGGGGGCTCGCCGCCACTTTCAGCTTGAAAGAAAAGAAACGGAGAACGAGAACTCGCCTTAGAAGTAGATTTAGGGTCATTATAAGCGTTAAATATGAACGGGGCAGAGCAGGTATGGAAGACAGATGGACGACCGAGCTTAAACTCACCACAGAGGAATCGCAAATACTGAACGAATCGGTCTTCAGCCCAGTCTGCAGGACTGACGAGGGACTTTTATTGACTTTTGTCGCGCTCGCTTGTTGATCCGAACCTGCGATCTGCTTTTATGGACGCACCGCTAAATCACCAGCTGCAGCTCCTCCGACACGGGAGCGCGTCGGGCCTTTCAGGCGCCTTTACGGCGGCACCGTAAACTGCGGCAACCGCGGAGATTCGGGCCTGAAACGCAGACGTTTAGGGCTGGCGTCCGTCCATTAACGAGTGAATCTTGTTGGCTTTTATCGCACCTTCACTGCTGCAGTTACAGTAACATAACAAGCGGAGCTGTCGCCGGCTTATTAATCATCGCCCGCCTCGGCTGGGCTTCCGTAACACGACCGAGGAGAGGGGGTCGGGGGATGGGGGGAGTGGGGGGTGGTACTGCTGACACCACAACATCACTGTCCCGCTCTGATCTGGAGAAAACAGTGTATTTACCCCAAATAAACAGTCAACTAAAGCATCAGGACTTCAGAATACTCGAATAGCGGTGCAGGTGGTGGTAATATGAAGGCGTGTGTGTCCGCCTGGGATGCCCCGCGCTCCCGTCCCGCTCCGGATCTCAAGGTGAGATCTCAGGTCAGTCGCCCCGGAGACGGACGGAGGGGGGCAGGGAGCCGCATCCCTCGCCATGGATCCGCGCGCCCGCCGGCCCCCAGCTATTGTTCTCAAACTCCAGCCGTAATAGTTTTATCGCGGCGGCTCGGAGACGAGGACAAGCGAGGACAAATCTTCATCTCTCCGCCGCTCTATCGGCGGCGGACGCTCGCGTATTCGCAGCCACGCTGCGTTTCGCCTCCCCCTCCCTCCCTCTCTCCCTCCCCCCGTATCTGATTTGGCGTTCGCAGCTCCATAGAGCTTTTGGATAACAATTGTGTTTCTCTTCTGTTTCCGCTCTCCTCCCCTCTCCCTCTCTCCCTCCCTCTTTCTGCTCCTCTCTTTCTCACTTGTCACACACTTTCTTTTCCTTTTTTTCCCACCCACTTCTTCCCCTCCCTTTGATGTACCAGCCCGGCTGACACACATGAGCGGCCAAGCAGAACACACTTGTGTATAGTGCAGCCCGGCAGCGCGTGTAGGTGTATGTAAGTCTGTGTGTGTGTGTGTGTCTGTGTGTGTGCGTGCAAGTGTGTTTTACCCCGCGGTGAGCAGTGAAACTACCGCTAAACTAGATCAATTTGTCAAGAGCAGAGAGGTGTGGACCTCGAGGACCACCGTACTGCTGTTTTCAAGGTAAACCGAGGAGTATGGATTTGAAAAGAGATGCCATATGAAACTTATCAAAACACACACACACACACACACAAACATGCACAAACGCGCGTGCGCGCGCCAGATCACTTTGGATCAGCGTGACGGGGGCAAACACCGGGAGGAAGTGATACTTCATCACTGCCACTCCTCCAGCGCCGTGCGTCGGCGTTGACTTTGACAGAGAGCGGTCAAGACCTCGATGTTGACTGTGCATTTTATGTGTGCGCGCGTAAACAAGAGCCCGGCCCACCCTCGAGAAAGGCGCTGTCTCATTATTAAAGGGAGGGGGGGGGGGGCGGAGGGGAGATGAGGGGAGGTCACGAATAAATTATCAGCCGCTGCCCCGAAAGAGCCGAGTAAAGAAAACAATGTCACGGTGCGGTCATGGGGCGAGCATCCACTGAACAAATGATGAATGTCTCCTCTCTTTCTTTCTCTTTGCTCTCTTCCTCTGGCCTGTTGCCACGGCGATTAATTCCAGGATGCGGAGGGAGAGGGAGGGAGGCAGTGACACGCTTTGGACAGCCTTGCTTCAAGGCTTATCACCGCTGTACACACACACACCAATATGAATCAACACGCAGTCACACCTGTAGTCCGTCACAGGTGACTGAAGGTCGACCACCAAGGACAAGCCGCTCGGCTGGAAGTTTAATACTCAATTACCCGCGTCCTGGCTTGTTTGTTATGGTTCTTAATGAGAAACAATCCAAATGGAAGGGTATTTTATTCATTTGTGCAGAGAGGATCAAGATATTTTGATCTTTCTATTCTTCTTCAGGACATGTTGGAAACTCAAATTTGCGTCGCGCTTGCGCAACCGGTTCGCCATCTTGGAGGACGAAGTACGGCAACAACACTTGGACAAACAGCACTAACATCGAGGTTGTTTGTCTGATTTATTATAGAAATTGTAGAACTTCCACGTCAGAGATTATTATGTTGTACTTTTCTGACGTCGTACCATTGCCATACTTGGGTTGTGCATCTGTGATGCAAATCAAGGAGTGAGAAAAGACTCCAGGTCCTGATCACTGAGTTACAGCTCTTTGTTTTGTCCTCAATGTGTGTAGTAGACAGAAAAAAAATCAACCCATTCATCGAAAAGCCGAAGCAGCTCGCGTGCGAACCGCCACCCAAAGACGCCGCCGTGAACGCAGGTGGCACGGGAAAACAAGAACGCACGCGCCGGCTCGTGCGCGCGCCTCTGTCGCCCCATGCCCGGATCTGTAATTACAAAGGAGAGACGATAAGCCACTTTTTCCCCGCTCCTGTGGGAGCTCGCAGCTAATTATAGAGCCAGCGGTGCTTCAAATTGCCATTTAAAACAGCCATACGGTGGGAGACAATAACACTCTCCCCTGGTGGTGTCTGCAAGGAGGGATCGCAGTGGAAGAGAGAGCAAGAGTAGCAGTGGCGGTGGCGGCGGTGTGTGAGGGAGGGAGGGGCTGGGCGCTTATAGTGGGCACCAAAGTGACTCATTCCCCTGAGCACAGAGCCATATTTTAGCCGCTAAAACACGTGTGTGTCTTGCGGTGGGTAAGCTGCTGTTGGGGCCACTTCTTGAGGAGTGATACGGGGTGACGCGCAGCGGGGTCGGGGTACTCAGTGACTCTTTAGCAGCACACACACACCGATGTGTCATTTTACACACGAGTGCATGCACCTCATTTTCCATGTCCGTGTATAGACGGGATTTCACACCTGTAGGTGGTTCAATACCATTATGAGACGTTCATTAACACTATTACAAATATACGAGCAGGGTGTGTGTGAGTGATCGTAGCGGGAACACGTGTGTCCTCCCCCCCCCCCCGCCCCCCTCGAGCGTACACGGCTGTAACTCGTGTGTCAATTAATTACCCAGCGTGCACGTCGGCGCGCCTCGCGGTGGGATCGGGTTGCAGTCCATCGGTGTAATGAGCGTAAGAGGATCTGAAACCGGACGCCGCCTCTATCTGTGACTAACTCCAGGTGAGACTGGAGGCAGATATGGGGGGGCAGATAACCTTGATGGGGGGGTCCATCACAGGGCCGACCCACAGAGACAGTTGAAACGAGACGCTCCTGTTGACGTTAAGGAGGACACGCCGGGCAACGGGACCCAGGGTCTCCCAAACCGTCCCCCTAAATACTCGGAGACATCGATTTTCCAGACATGCCTTCAACCAGCAGCGGGGTTTGAAGTCAAATTAGTGTCCAGCCCCACGTGAAATATGGTGACAATCTCCCTTTTCTGTCCCTAAGTTATGGCCTTGAGTAATGGCCACAAGCAGGAAAAGAGCCCAGACATTATGGCATCACGGCGACGCCGAGCTCGACCTTTTGGCGATAAAACCCAGCGGTTTCATAGCTTTGCGCTTTCAGGAGTAATTACAATTTTGGGTTATTTATGTACTGTGGAGTTATGGAATGGGACGGGAGCTTCATCAGGTCACGCTGACTTGAAATCCCTGCCGCGTCCCTTGAAGTTTCCCGATTCTGCCTGACCGAGGCTTTTTCCAGGAGACCGCAGCGAGACGTGCAGGTGATGTGGGAACTACACGGCTCCATGTGAACGTCTCTGTCTTTGTAGGGGCCTAAACACTCTCCGTGTACATCTAAAGAACCCAACAGAAGGACGCCACGACTGTCATCTCCTCGCAGCGCGGCTTTGTAGGTGAGCGCAACGGGAAAAATCCCTGCCGCTGTTCTACTGCTTTATACGGTATGTCAGATCCACACAAGTTCTCAGATGGTTGACATTTCCTGGGTGAGACGGGGGAGCCGTGGTACGAGAGGAGCCCCCCCCTCAGACGCTCCCATGTCCCTTCTGTTTGCATTTTCATGCATTGATGCATGAGATTTCCGTCTTTGGTGAGTACAAGAACTCATCTGACAGAATAAACACACTTATTAAACAGATGCTCAGTTGGACAATAGGATTCCTGCAGCTAAAAGAAGTAGTCCCCCAAAATAAGTAGTAATCAAGTAACCATGTCACACCTGGCTTGTTGGCGTGTTGAGCCAAACATCCATAGTCCTTGTAGGCCGTAAATACGGTCAGCGATCACCAAAACGACGAGACTGTCGAAACCAGGCTTTCACCGGATCCCCTTGAACGCACCATCGCCGTGCGGTCTTTCCCAAGACTGGTAATCTCGTTAGAGTGCCAGGCGGTAACATCAAAACACACACGCAGACGCACCAAGCTCCAGCCGGCTGACCCTTCCGTCCCCCCCGCTCACATGCTCCGAGACCCCCCACCCCCTGCCGTTCCCTTGACTAACAACTCTCCATGCGATTGGGAGCGTGAGGAGTTTGACGGTGCCAGGCGACAAACGGGACGGCAGCCACAACAAAAGGAGGGGGTGGGTCTGGAATTTAAACCGCACTGAACCCAAAGTGCCGGATTGTTTGTTTTATTATTTTTTTATGAGTGCGGAATGTGTTTACCAACCTTCAGCTACCGTTCCAAGAACATAAAGACGTTTTATGGTGGGAAATCATCATCGGATCTTACGACGGAGTAGCATCCAAACCGGGACGCGCGGTTGCGGGGTGGGGTGGGGTTTGTTTCAGGGGGCCGGGCAGAAATCGATGCTTTCGAGCAAAAGTAATTGATTTTCCCTTTATACGACTGATTGTGCCTCGAGGTCACGCGGCGGTTTATTCGCCTTTTTTAATGCACCGCAGAATGGCAGCAGATAACGCACCGCTGTAAAAGTGAAGCTCCCGTGGCAGCGGCCTGAGGCTGGACCCTGGCGACCCCGACAACGGTTCGCAAGCACCCACCCAGCGCACTCCCATCATGGAGGAAGAAAAGCTGCACCTAAACGCACCCCCAGGTGTAGATTTGAATATAAATTCAAACCTAAACATCGTCCTTCATCCTTGACAAATTTCTCTACACTCTCTTGTCATCAGCCCCCCCCTCCCCACCTGCTTTAGCTTTCCCTGATGGCAGCCTGTCAGTCGGCGCATGTTACTTTACAAGCCATCCGTCTTCGCTTATGGCCCGCGCGCGTCTCGCCGCGTCCGCATTCATTCCAATGGAGGAGATGCCGACAAAAATTGCCGACAATAGCGGGAAGCAGCGGGGGTGGTGGTTGAGGTTCTGACAGATGGAGTAATGGTGGCGGGGGGGGGGGGGGGTGATGTATGCAGGCAGGCATGTGCGTGACGGAGAGTTTGTAGCATCTACTGCCAATCAGCCAATCAGTGGAATATATTTCCAGCCACCAATTACAGAGGAGGCGACAGCACCAATTTGATCTTCCATTATGTCCTAATGAGATCTAGATGAATAAATGGATGATGGAGAGAGGGAGGGGTGGGGGAGGAGGAGGGGAGGAGGAAGAGGGGGGGGCTAAAAGACCCTTCCAACTGAAAACTGAACATCTGAACAGATGACTGATCTTTTTTTCTCCATTTAAAGCACCTTGTCAGTCGTTCATGGGCAGCTCAGCAATTCGCGTGAAAGGTTTTCCATGTAAAGGCATAACAAACAAAACAGAATATCATCTAAGGAGAATACAGTTTGAGTTCTCGTGGCCACAGTTGTGACTGAAGGAGAAACAAAGGGTGAAAAAATCGGCAAAATGAAGCGAGCGCGTGTGGAGGAGGACGGGGCGGAGCGACGGATCAGACACAGGAAATTTCTGACTAAGGCCACGGGTCTGCATTCAGTTTCAGACATGGATCGCTTCCCACACATAAGAAAGATTTTCACAGCAGATGTAACCACGGATGCAAAGAGGCAGTACGCCTGCGACCCCTTAAAAAAGGAGAGATTAAAAGTCCATCATATTTTTGCTTTGAGTTTGCACAGAGGACTCCGTTCACGTGTCAGAGACACGTGACCTCACCTAATGTGTCTGCAAGTGGACTGGCAGGTAAAACAGACAGGAAACCGCACAGGTAGAACATGCAGACACACAGGAAGTGTCCATGAATCTGGACCTGACCGGAGGACTGGAGGACGTGTTGACCTCACCATCAACCCTGATCAACCAGCTGATCACATTAGTCTCCAGGTCATTTTGAATAACTGTTTCCATCCATCTCTTGCAGGCGTCATGCTTCGCTTGCAGGCAGCTGCATCAAGGGGGGGGGGGGGGCATTGAAACAGAGTTCGGAGAGGGTGGGAGGGATTTCCAAAAGAACCTCAAGTGAGAAAAGTGAAAAGTGAAGCAAGAAGAACAGAAAGTTTGGAGAGATTCTCCTCAGGCTGCTCCAGAAACCTGCCATCGCCATCGCCACCTCCTCCTCCACTGCCAGGCTGCTGTCTGTATGTCGCCCGCTGACGGAGCTCTACCCCAGGGCGGCTCTGTCACACCCCCCCCCCCCAACCTCACACTCCTCCTGGAGCTCTGGGTTGTGAATAACCCCCCCCCCATATAACAAAAATAAGAACCTGAGCACTGGCACTTGCAGAAGTGACAGTGTCATCATCTCGATGTAACCTTCAGGGGACCAACAGGCAGCACGCGAGGGGGTGAGTGTGGGTGAGGTTGTGCGGGGCAGAAGGGGAGGGGGGGGGCTGTCAGCTTCAAATGTGGACTTGTCAATAGCGGTTTGTGTGTCTGCGGGGGCGCGTGTTGTCGCACGGAGGGGCCGACAAGTTTCCTGATCTCCGTTGGAACCACAGCCAACAAGTGAGGCGCTGTGTTTTGAGCGGTCCTGACAGACCGCCCCCCCCCCACACACACACACACACACTGAACCGCAGAGAGAAAGACACGTCCAATCAATTTGTCGGACGTCTAAATCTGGGGTGGCGGACTGATGATATCAGGGCTGGACGGCGAGCGAGCGACGCAACTCTCAAAGAGGACGGAGACGTCCGCGTGGAGCCGGGCGTCACATGATCGTGTGCAGCGGAGTCCACAAACTGCGGTGACGCAACGTTTTATTGACAAGTGACCCCGACGACACTCGCGGTGTCCTACGGGGGTTGTCGAGCGTCGGCTCTTTCTCCGGGCGATGGGGAAGATGCATTGAGACGTCTGACTGCAGTCCATTTCAGTGTCGCAAAAACAAGTCATAAATGGGGGGGGGGGTTATCCCCCCCCTTTAATTCCTCGTTCCTGTCTGTTCGTGCAAATCCTGTAGCTGTTTCCTTAAAGGAACGAGTCTGCAGGTGAAAGCAGCACTTTTGATGTGCTGATGCCTCTGGTGAGTGTGGTTATGTTGCCACATGCGTGCGTACGTGTGTGTGTGTGTGTGTGTGTGTGTGTGTGTGTGTGTGTGTGTGTGTGTGTGTGTGTACGGTAAGCCTGGGAGGAATGTGACCATGTGTTGACTCCCCTCTCTGTCTCTCTGTCTCTCTCTCTCTCTCTGCGGTGGGTGGGCCTCACCCTGCACTGTGCCAGCCAGTAAAAGCCACCAGTCCCGCTCCCAGAGCTCTAATCCCTCCATCCCTCCTACGTCTCCCCTTTCCACCGGGGGTCTCTCGTTTTCCCGACCCCTTTCTCCCCCCGCATTGGTGCACCAACAGGAGTGTTGGGTGACACATGGCAAAAACGCTGAACAAAGAAATATGGGCGTGCAGAGAAGAACGGAGTAGATGAGGGGAGCTTCACGGAGAGAGAGAAGAGGGCAGGGGTGGGGGGTGGGATGGGGGATGGAGGCGGCCCAGTGGAAACCATGATGTCATGACCAGTGAGGTGCGACCGTGCTGCAGTCGCTTTGGCACCACATGGACGCCGGCGCGCGCACAAGACGCGTCTCCGCCGCTAACCGATCACAGCTGCCGCCTGGGGCGGAGGGGGGGAGGGGGGACAATGTCGCCATTGTCGTAGCCCGACCACACCGGCGTGCGCGTTGGCAGCGTCCAGCGCAGGTCTGCGCTGAACGCCCCCCGATGCCTCGAAAAAACGTAAAGTCAGTGGAGAGGATCGTTGTTTTTTTTTGAGCGGGGGGCGGGGGTGGAAGCAGGAACCTCTCCGGGAAGAAAAAAACCCCAAAAACCTGCAGCTGACTTCTGCACATCCTCACGTTTCCACCAGTAATCCTTCACTTAGGATGTAATGTGAAGTTTTCCAGAATCACAGTGGGGCCGCCTAATAGCGGCGGAGCGCGAACGCTGCCAGGAAACTGGCACAGTGTTGTGCGAACACGAGCATCAAGATGGAAATTTATGAGTAAAAATACTGCATATTTATCTCAGCGTGCATAAATCTGCCTGCATCTGACTCGCTGTCTGTGACAGATTAAATAAAAGCCTGAGCAAAGTTTCAGTGTTTTCTTTGCTTTCTATTAATAGAAGGAGGCACACATGGTGATTAAAACCCAAACTGGCAGCTCTGTACGAGGTTGTTTCTCCGCCTCGCGGGACTCCTGAGAGGAAAGCAAAGTGAGCTTTCTGGGGTGGGGTGAGGGGGGGGGGGATATGCGAGTTGAGGGGTTGCAGCTCGCAACTGAACAAGTCGACTCATTAGAGATCAATTATGAAAGGGGGAGGAGGTGAAGAGGGGAGGGGGGGGGGGGAGGAACGATGAGAAACCGGGAGGGGAAAAATAAAGGGAATTGATGGGAAACATTCTGCAGGCCGCGACGCTTAATAAGGAGCCGAGGCAAAAAAAAAAAAAAAAACGCTGAGCAGCGCAAACTTTCTGACGCCGTTCCCCTCGGAAAGTATGAGAGCGGCGGGATGGCTTGGCACCGGTCGGAGCTGCAACATCTGTGTGACGGCGGGCATCGGCACCGCCGTGCGCGAAGCTCCGACCGAGGACGATTGCTGCGCTGCAGTGAAAAAAAACAAACACTCTTTCAATGTTGTTTTTCCCGGTGTTTCAGCTCCTGTATACACAAAGGGCTTTATTTATGCCCGTCACCTCCCCTGCACACTGGAACGCAACTGCCCCACCAGAGGGGGTCCAGTCCCGACCCCGCAGGATGACCCTCACGGACAGCGTGGATGAAGTTTGTTTCGGTAGCAGGCGGAACTCAACGCTCAGAACCAGAGCGGGACCGCAGAGCACGCGAAACAGCAGGCAGTAGGAGAAAAGCATCACTGTAATGCTGGAGTTGGTCTTTTTCAAGAAAGCTTCCACAAGTTAATAAGATAAAATGCGCAAAAACAAATATTTTCAGGATGTCCTTGTTCTTGCAATAAATCCGCTGCATGTGGCCTCTGAAGAGCGATGAGTTTGAGACTCCTGGTTTACATTAAGAATATACTCATAAACACCAACATCTCCCTCACAGGTCTCGGAAAGAACTCTAACTTTTACCTTAAGAGCATCCTCGCTTCTGCTCACAGTCGCCGACGAGCCGGTTAAACATCAGCCCCACTTTGCCTCTTCAGTCAGAGGAAGCTCCCTGGCTCAGGTGTTTTTTACACGGCGTTTTAGCTCCAAAGTGGAGCCGTTAAATCGGACCAGCGCTCTGCATTTGCATCAGGTTTCATAAACGGCGCTAATGCCTCTTTTCCTTTTTTATCCCCTCCCTCCATCCCATTAAAATGACCTATTTTAATAACACCGAGCCTTCCATCAATTAGGCGCTCCTCAGCGCGACACGTAGCGGGGACATCGCATTATAAAGATTGATGCCGGCCCGAAAAGTTGAGGCAAACTCTCGGCAGTTCCGCGGCGTCCGTGCCCGCCGCCGCCGCCGCTGCCGCGGCACGCTTATTAAGCGGGAGAGAGGAGCAGGGCCCGGACTGGCGGTAAATCAGGGGAAAAACACTGGATTGGGCGCCGCAGGTAACCGAGCGGCGGCAAGCTGTTTCGCAATTACGGCAGGGGGAGAAATAAAACGGGCGGAGATAAGTTGAAGCAGCGTGGCGCTGTCGTCACACGTGTCGAGCGAGGAGGACGGACGGAAGAACGGGGGAGCGGGGGGGGGGGGGGGACGACGACAATCATTTACGCCTTTGATATGTTGTTCTGTAAATGAATGCAATTTCATTTTTGTCACAGTCTGTGTCAGCAACGTATGGACACCCGGCGTCACGCCGATGAGGCAGCCGATGAGGAGAGATGGAAACACCAGGACAGAGAGAGAGAGAGAGAGAGGGAGAGAGTGTGACAAGTCTCTGTGTTTTCTTATTATTCTGAAGATGAAGAAAGCCGCGGCGGAGGGCGAGCGAGCGAGCGAGCGGGCGAGCCGTCCGGCTGTGCCGGCGGCCCTTGCAGGAACGCGCTCATTAACACAGGGAGCCTGAATGAAACCAAAACCTCCTGCTACCTCGCCGCTAACAAACAACAAGGACCGTTTGAACACCTGCTTCATTTTTTTTTAACACCAGGCATCCTCCCCCTCTCTCTCCCTCCCTCTCTCTCTCTCTCTCTGGTCATGCGATTCAATCAGCTCTCTGAGAGAGACTGATGAGATCAGAGTTCTGACCTCTACTCATGAGCAGTCATCTCATCTTCCCAAAAAAACATACATACACACACACACACACACACACATGTGGACACACTTATCAAGACAAGGGGGGGGGGGTCCTATTTGAGAAAATGACATCATCATCAGCCGCCGTGTGACTCGGGGGTCAAGGCTGGCTGGGAGCCGTCTCATCACGCCAAAGATTATCCGGCCGGGCGGTTATTATGCACCTCATGAGGGATTGGTACCACGAAGGCGACGGGGGGGGGGGGGGGTGGACTACTGACGCACCACACCCCACCCACGCACCCCCTCCCTGACCCCACCCTCGTACTCCCGCTTCCAGCTGGATTGATGGCGCAGCCCATTACTGATAGATGGATGAAGCAGATTACGGAACGCTCCATTAGTGTCACTTCATATAGGAGGGCACGGCCATGTGTGCGCGGAGGGGAAGCCGCGTGGAGCAGCCCGGCCCTCGTCCCTGATTGGAGTGGAGACGCTCGGAGCTGGTCTGCAGCAGAGGACCATCAAGCCTCCCCGCTGACGAGGCGCCGTCTCTGCATCACCATATTTCAAACCTACTTAAAATGCACATTTCAAGCACGGAGCGGATCACACGGCCGATGTAAACACTGTCTGTGTATTACCTTGACATATGGCTGCATACAGGGAACGCTATGTTGTTTTTGTGCTGGGTGTTTTTTTTGAAACACTTTGTTTCGTATCACGCTCTGCTGGGGAATAGTCTCCTCGTACGCACACTCAGTATGGCGTTAAGTAATTAGCTCCCGACGTAAAGTGCCTCCAATTAAAACCTAAATGGTGCTATAAAGCAGGTAGCATGGGAAGAAGCGGAGAGGAAAAAAGCCCACGTCGTTGCCAAGACTGACTCCCAATTAAGAGACAATCTCTCTGGGACTCATTTCATTGAAATCCTGCTTTCAGGAGCTTTTACATGTGTATTCTACACACTGGAAATAAACAACGCCGACGAGTGTTTGTTTTGTTTCTAACAACACCAACAAAGTCCAGGTTTGACTTCCAGCATCAGATAAGGAGACGGGCAACTGAGCATTCACTAGATATCAGTACTTGTGGGGACAACTGGCTTTGGATGGCAAGTTCATCACCTTTAAATGGATCAAAAAGTTCTAGATTTGTGATCATTTCCGACATGAGTGAATCAACACGACTGGCGAATGCGACCGCTGATGCTTTCTTGCTTACTTTTTCCACCTTTCTTTGCGTTGTTATTGTTGTTTTTGCCACCACCCCCCCCTCTCCCCAGTGGGGGGACTCCATTACCCGCTTAGTTTGCCCCTCCCACTACCTGCGCCGACGAAACACACACACGCCGCCACTCGTGCACCGCGCGAGGCCCATGATAGACTGCGGACCACGGCGGCCGTGACTCCCGTCCCGTCAGCACAAGCCCCACCGTCGCCCCCACCATGACCCCGAGAATATGCAGGAACGGCACGGAAGCCCCCCGCCCCCCGTTTCCCAGAAACGAACAGGTTATTAACCCCACCTCCCCGTGAAACGGCTGGTTAGGTGACCCCCCCGCACCGCCGCCCCGTCCTCACCTCATCTGTCGGCTAATGGAGCCTGCAGGGCCGGCCAACACGGGCCGGTGGGGACATTCAATCTTTAGCACCACAATGACTCCGCATCATTAGACGTGAAGGGGGGGGGGGCAGCAGGGTACTTAAAGGTCTAAGAACGACTTCTGACGTCCACTTGGGTGAGGTTAAGCAAACGCAACGGGGCTCGCCAACGCGCCGCGGCGGGAATCCTCGGAGCACCGCAGCCGCGCGTCTGAAGGAAGGATGGGGGGATTTTGACATGTCGCAGGTCCAAAACGGAGGTCTCTCTTTTGCCTTTTTCAAAAGCCAAATATAAAGTGAATCATCGGGTTGACTATTTGCTCCCAGGTTGTACCTGTCATTAGGAGAGGCGCTTAATGGATAGTGGGAGTTTGCTCGCAGGGCGAGCGCGGGGTCCTGGAAGCCCACGGTGACCTGCGATCGATGGAGACCTGGCAGGGTTCAACTGCTGCCGTTATGAACCAACCACGACACTTTCACTAAACTACCGCACACTCTCTCTCTCTCTGTCTCTCTCTCCCTTCCTCTCGTTCCCAACTCCCTCCCCTCTGCTCCTTTGCCAGTCCACGCCCCCCTCCGCTGCATTTCTCATCCGCTCTCCCCCTCTCTCTCTCTCTCTCTCTCCGGCTCCCACCATCGTTCCTCCCTCCCTCCCTCCCTCCCTGCCTGCCCCGGCTCTGCCGCCCTCGCTTCCCCTCGCTGTCTCATCCATCTGTCTGCTTTTAATCTCCCCCTCTCTCCCTCCCTCATCCCTCCATCCCACCGCTGAGTGACAGTACAGTTAAACTGTTATTGGCTTCCGTGGAGGAACCGAACCAGCAGCGTGGCAGCCTGGCCGTGCCGACAGGGTGGAAAAAAGAAGGGGGAGGGGGGGGGGCAAAAAGAGTCAAATATTAAAGCTTTTGACTCAAATGACTCGTTCGGGGCAATCGAAAAAAGTTATGCGGTGCTGGAAAGCGAGCGAATATGAGAGCGGAGCGTTATCGCAGCACTTCAAGCTGCTCCAGTGAAAACACAACACGCGCACCGTTCCCAGTTGGCGCTATCTCCTAACATAACATTGTACGCACACATGCGCACACACAAACACACACACGAGCTGCTCCCAGTCCGGCACTGCGGCTGTGGGAGAGCTCTGCGGGTTCGGGAGGGACGCGGGTTACGAAAGGCGAGCACAGAGAATCATTCACGGCTTTTAATGGCAGCGCTCAGTTTCGTTTCATTCATAATGAAGTGGAAGTCAGAGGGTCCGGCCAGGAAGTGATATTGTGTTTAAGTACCTTGGCTCATGCCAGGAAATGAAAGCGATACACGGGCGTTCGTTTCGTGCCCGTGATGGGAAAACAATGAAGCGAGTTCGCCTGTTTACTGCCTGATAAAATACCATCAAGCAGAAGGAATCAATACGTCTTGTCAACTGGTGCTGAAACCTTTTAGCCACACCCCTTGCTTGTCCCAGGACCAATGTTGTCTCCCGTCACCCTGAAGACCTCAAATCGGTTCAGATGCGCCATTTGTTGCACCTTTTCCACACAGAGCGTCCGCACTTCTCTGCATCCACAGGAACATGTGACGTGGTCTCATCTGTTTTCTACCCATGATGCCTCGCTCCGCGGCGACACATCTGGTGCTTCGGTCAAAAGCGACATTGCGAGGAACTCAGAATTCAGGTGTCACAGATGTCAGAGTTGTACAAAGAGGGAAAAAAAAGGCACCACAAGCAGGAAGAATCAAGCGGCCACGAGAAAGAAGCGAGGAAGCCGAAGATAATCGATTGCGGCGAGGAACTCCCACCGTCCAACTCTCGCTTTCGAAAAAAAAAAGGCGGACACTTGAAGAAAAAATTGCCATTCTTGCGTTGAGAGCTCGGTCCGTCTCTTCTCCCAGACTGCGGGGACGGCCACAAAGCGTCTTCCAAGCCTCGGCGATTTTTCGCAGCGATTTGAACCTCGCTCCAAGACAGCTGGCCAAAATCGCCGACAAGAGGGAGGCCTCACACTTGTCACCACCAATCCATCTGGCTGTGTAAAACTACTCCCCCCCCCCTTCCCCTCCTCAAAACCAGTTACATCTCCCGCTTGACCGTGTTGTTTGCAAGTTGCGACAAACTTCCAAGAGCAGCTGCTCCGCCGCCAAAGCCCACCGACGCTGGTTTGAACCCGGCCATGTTTTTGGAACGCTGCTCTTACCACAGTCTTAACGAGGGGCCGGCACTCTATCGCACGGCGAACACTCGCACGCCAACCGCCGCTCAATCCACTCACAACTAGTGGCCGGCTCGCTGGCCGCTTTACGCTCGCTTCTTCCATATTCGTAGAACGAACGCGGCGGATTCACTTGCCCCTGGAGCACGCATGTGTGTGAACACCGTGACACGTGACGAGACACTTCCACCACCTCGACCCCCCCCCCCGCCCCCTCCGCAGAATTACCCCATTAAATTTCATTGCATTAAAGCCACTTTCATGAATTTACCGCGGTCCCAGGCCCATTGTTCGCCTGCAAATGAGATTAAAGCAACATTTGCCTTTCTCCCCGCTTTCAATTATATTTCTGGAAGGACGGTCCGGGCACGGTCGCCTTAATGAAAAGAGAAGAGCGACGAGAGGGGGTGGGGGGTGGGGGGCAAAAATGGTGCACTTATGACAATTTGGAACATTTTTTTTTGGGGGGGGGGATCAGGACACAAGGAAGTGAAAGCATTCTTGTTTCTTGCTTGAGATGGAGTCTCCTGAGCTTGCTGCCGTTCATGACTGCAGCTGAGAAAGAACCCTTGTGATGGAGCACAGACGGGTGGCGTCTTAATCCAGAAACATGGCGAGCGCTGTTTTGTTTTTTTTTATCGCCCCATTCAGATCAATTATTGATGTGTTTTCATGTGCGCGCCCCTGCAGCGCGGCTCCGTGCGCCGCCTCTGTGCCTGGCAGCATGTGGCCCTATAGGCTGCACGGCAATAAAGGCAGAGTGAGCTGAGGTCAAGTTTAAGGCTCCCCCTCGCACAATGCAGATTACAACAATTGGCAGCATAAACACACACACACACACACACACACACACACACACACGCACGCACGCACGCACGCACGCACGCACGCACGCACGCACGCACGCACGCACAGAAAATGAGCTAATGGTCAATGGGATCATGTTGCTAGGCAACAGATTCCACTCCTGGCAGCAAAATGCTGCATTTTGGCACGACCGAACTTTTACTCCAGGAAGTACAACTTGAACTCCAAGAAGCCTGAGTATAACTTAGAATGCCACAAGGGCCAGAAGCCCCCCACCAGCCCCCCCCCTTACTGCTTCCACAGGACCCTGAGAAGCAGTCAAGTGAGGGTCTGCACATCATGTTGTCAGACGCGCCCTCGCTGTGTTCTGGCGGCTTCAATCTCCCAAAAAAACTAACGCGTCATGTTTCGGGCTCCCTGGTAGTACTTGTACACCAGCAACTACTTTTTAGGGTTCGCCCTCATGTGGCAGTACCCGTTTCATCTTCATTCGCATTTTCCCTGCTTGGCTTCAAGTCCTCTGATTGGCTGCGGAGCAAAGATGACATCACCAACCGGTAAAGTTTGTGCTTTCTGTTCCACCATGTCAAGCTGAGAAAAAACAAATAGGCGAATAAATCAGTAAAGTCAGCCAATAAAGTGAAACTAACTGATGACCCCCAGCCAGAGGAAAAAAAAAAAGTCCAAAGCTGACCAACAAAAAAAACCCCTCAGACGGACGTTCCTTTACAGCTTTCACTCAGGCCCAGCGAAAGGGGGTCGGGGTGAGGGTGGGGGGGGGGGATCGAGCCGTCAGCCGAGTCAACAGGCGGCGGCAGCCAGCGCGCATTGTGTGTGCGCAGAAAAGGAGCTGGTGGTCCGTCAGAGAGCCGCGCCGGACAAGTGGGTTTTGTTGTCTGCAGCGGGTCCATGTGAAAGTCTACGTGGAGAGGCTTATGCGGCCGATCTGCATGTGAAAAACAAGGGGGGGGCTTCACGCACACATAATACAAAGGCTCTGACCCTCTCTAAAGGAACTGATACTCGCACATGTACACCCACACACACACACACACACACACACACACTGGAACAGCCAAGAAGAGGAAGGGGAGAGAGCGCGGGCGACCGGCCGGCAAATTTGTTTCTCTGGGAACTTTTTTCTTTACAATTTTAAAGCCGCACTTTCAAATTTGTGCCCAGGACTGATTTTCCCTTTTCATACTTTAGTGGAAGAAGGTTCACAAAAGAAGTAAACTCGACCACCTACACCAACTGGGGCCCACAATGGACGGCGAGGGAGGCTTGTGTGACCGTGGAATCCCAATTTGTTCGCTGTTGTTGCACCAGCCAGAGCGCCATTGACTACCTTTGGTGTTATTGTTTGTGTGTGTCTGTGCGTGTGTGTGTGTCTGTGTGTGTGTTAATAGAATAGCTTCTCTTTTTTTTTTTTTTTTACATCTGTGAATTCAATCTCATCTGTATTCGCGCAGGCTCCGACATCACTCGCAGCCAAATCCTGCTCCTATGGCGTTCCTCTCAACGCCCTCCAGCTCTTTCACTGCCCAAAAATAAATCTAGGGGAGGAAAAAAACCAAAACAAAACACCCCCCCCATCCCTCCTCTGTTTCTCTCTTTCACCCCCCCCTCCCCACTTTTATTGAACTTCTCAAAAGGCTCGCTTCATAACTTTCTATCTGAATGCCCACGGTCCCTTTCTTCACGCCTCCTCCTCTTTCTTTTCAAAAAACTCCTCCTTCCTCTTCGACTCTTTGCCTTTTTCTCAAAGCTCCGGTCCGACTGCCCTTCGTCCCGGTCCGACTTGTGACCGAGCAGTTTGACGGGACGTCGTTTGTGCATTTCAGCTGCGCGGCGGCTTATGAGTCGCAATTTGTGTGCTTTTTCAGCGTGTTTTTCTGCAGTACTTTGGCAGCCCGCGCTGCACTTTTGAGTACTTGCGTGTGTGCGCGTGTGCGTGTGTGTGTGTGTGATAAGGTGAAGGGCTGGCAGATGTGACACACCTCGTCTTCTTACTCGCAGGGTCCCTGTTTTAATCTGGCAAAACAGCCTGCGCGTGTAATGACCTTTAGAAAAGGGTGAAGATAAGTAGATGAGGCTGACTGCGAGGAGCGCTCGCTCGCTTACTGTACGCGGGAGCTGCTGCTGGAATAAAGGAGAGAACGGGGTGGGGGGGGCGGGGTGGGGGGCTGGATGACAGCGGGAGGAAGATAAATGGATGAGGGGATGGGATAAAGTGGAGCGTTTAAGGAGATCTATGCAGACGGAGCGCTGAGAACATGGGGGATGACGCTGGAATTTTAAAAGCGAGTCAAACCTACACATCAACGCCTTCCTGCGTTCAGCTCCGTCTCTTTATGGGGGGGGGGGGGAA